>CM068824.1:116603762-117046262 GCA_028554795.2 Sinohyriopsis cumingii | reverse complement strand
AAGGAAACCCAGTAATACGAATGTCCACGCAAGATTCATTAGTTGATCCAATAATGTGACGCATGATTGCTTTTAGGCTGCTATTTCATGCGACCAAGACAGTCAAAATGTTGTATGGAATTCATTATATTTTTATTTTAACTGGCGTGAATTGAATTAAAAACTGACAAAATCGAGAAACGGGTTTAAATTTCACGGTGCGTTTCCCTGGTTCAGAAAACAGGTGAATTATTTTGACGGACTACTGACCCATTTTCCTATATAAAACAAAGCTAAATTTACATAAGAAGAAAAACAATAAAAACAACACCAGCAACAGTGGGCCATTTGAAAATGTAGGGGGCCACCAGGACAATTGTGTGTGTCAAATATTGCTTAGTATTAATAAAGGATACGGATAGACGGAAACATGGCTCAGTCATCCATACCCGGCCACCCGGCCGGGTATTTTCACTACCGGGAAATACCCGGCCTGGCCGGGTTTCAAGATAAAAATTTGATCTTGCCCCGTCGGCTTCCTCACCCCATCCCCAACGTCTTTCTGGGCGTAGTAATAATTTTTTTATATTAAAAAAGCCCACCATAAACCACTTTTTTGTGGTTGATAAAAATAGTTTGAATCAGGTTGGTTGGAAAGCTTAGGAATGGAGAAACCTGACCCGGACGGGTACGCGGCATAATCTCCCTACCTGTTCATCCCAAGGTTATAGATTAGTTATATTAATGACACTGTGATTTTAAATAATAATAATAATAATAATAATAATAATAATGATAATAATATTTACATTAACTCCAGAATAACGGTTCTGTAGAATTGCAATTTTGACAGTTCCGATATGAAATCGAAGTTAATTCTGTCCCTAATAGTCCGTCTCGCGGTTAAGTAAACGAATGCTTAGTTTAAAAATGGTACTAACGGCTACATCGTTTGGCGCTCAGCATTAAGAGGTTAGTGTTAGGACTGGTCCGCCTGGTGTCAGGATAATGTGACTGGGTGGGACATCATGCTACATACCTGGGGCATGATGCCCCAGTGCTAGACATCACTATAAACTGTCACACTGCAGACATCGTAGCGATATGACTGAAAAATTGTTAAAGCTAAGTTAAAAATCCAAATCACACACACACATCACATAGTTAGCAGTTGACCTCTTAATCACAGAGTACTTCATATTTAGCAGTTAGCAGCTTAATCACATAGCACTTCATATTTAGCAGTTAGCAGCTTAATCACAGATTACTTCATATTTAGCAGTTAGCAGCTTAATCACATAGCACTTTATATTTAGCTTTTAGCAGCTTAACCACAGAGCACTTCATTCCTTGGTAAAGAACATATTAATCATGAAGTACATCTCACTTAATCACAGATTACACCATACTTAGGCAGGGAATAACAAATTTACAGATTACATCACCTTAGCAGGGAACATTTTCACCACAGAGTACATATCACTTACTCAGCGAACATCTTAATTCACAAAGTAAACCACACCAAAGACAGGGAACGTCTTAATCACAGAGTTTATAGCTTTTTGGCAGGTAACACAGAGTATATTATACTTATGACAGGGAACATCTTAATTACAGAGTATATAGCACTTTGACAGGGAACATATTAATTACAGCGTATATAGTACTTTGACAGGTAACATCTTAATTACTGAGTATATAGCACTTTGACAGGGAACATCTTAATTACAGAGTATATAGCACTTTGACAGGGAACATCTTAATTACAGAGTATATAGCACTTTGACAGGGAACATCTTAATTACTGAGTATGTAGCACTTTGACAGGGAACAGCTTAATTATAGAGTACATCATCCTTAGGCAGGGACCATCTTAATAACAGAGTACATCATCCTTATGTAGCCACCATCTTAATAACAGAGTACATCATCCTTAGGCAGGGATCATCGTGAATATAGAGTACATCATCCTTAGGTTTGGACCATCTTAATTATAAAGTACAGCATCCTTAGGCAGGAACCATCTTAATTATAGAGTATATCATCCTTAGGCAGGAACCATCTAAATTACAAAGTACAGCATACTTAGGCAGGAACCATCTTATTTATAGAGTACATCATCCTTAGGCAGGGGCCATCTTAATAACAGAGTATATCATCCTTAGACAGGGACCATCTTAATAACAGAGTACATCATCCTTAGGCAGGGATCTTCTTGAATATAGAGTACATCATCCTTAGGCAGGGATCATCTTGAATATAGAGTACATCATCCTTAGGTTTGGACCATCTTAATTATAAAGTGCAGCATCGTTAGGCAGGAACCATCTTAATTATAGAGTATATCATCCTTAGGCAGAGACCATCTTAATTATAGAGTATATCATCCTTAGGCAGGGACCATCTTCATTATAGAGTATATCATCCTTAGGCAGGGAATATCTTAATTATAGAGTATATCATCCTTAGGCAGGGAATATCTTAATTATAGGGTATATCATCCTTAGGCAGGGAATATCTTAATCACAGAGCAAATCGTACTGAGAGTACTACGTGAGTGGCAATTGACACAACTAATAATAAAGGAGTACATAAAAGTACTGGTCAACCCTCTGACACATTGAAGTGAAAGATTTAAAGGACTGATCAAGCCTCTGACGCTTTCAAGTGAAATATTTATGTGTTACGTCAGATTTTCTTATGATCTGCTGACAACTTCCAGGAAGAATTAATGCTCCTGACAAGCAGATGTTGGATTATTGTGAACCGTTTGTTCTCTAGCGATCACCAACACTTCTGCGTGTGGGGGATTTAAATTTCAGAGTTTTGTTAATGGGGAAATGCTCTTCTCTAAAATTAAAAAATTAAAATAAATTAAAACAGTCCCCTCATGTTAATACGATGTTCAGCTGAAGCTCATAAATGGTACTAACCGAAGTTAGTACTAAAATAAATGTTACATACATACAATACATACATGCATGCATGCATGCACGCACGCACGCACGCACGCACATACATACATACATACATACATGCATACATGCATCTGTTTGTTATTAGTACTATACCATTGTTACGATTTTGTAACGTACGGAAGACGAAAATTGTGAACCCTACAACACACAACTCTCTCTCTCTCTCTCTCTCTCTCTCCCTCTCTCTCTCTCTCTCTCGTCTATGGAATAACCATTAAGGGGGTTTACAAATTCACGGCCTGAAACCCTTACATAAACGTTAAAAACAGACCATGTGTGATTTCACGATGAAATCCCAAAGACGAGTATCACTCGAAAACTGAGGATGTCACTGGGATACAATCGTATCAAAGTTACATATGATAAATGCATCATTTTTGTTATCCTGGAGTTTTATGCGAGATTTCCAAATATGTTCATAACAATTGTGAATCGATATTGTTCGCGTTCGCACTGAATGGAATAGGCTTTGCTAAGAAGACTACAGAGTTTAAGATAGTGGTATCAAAAAGGAAATTACAAATACATCACTCTTTAAACAGCAAATCTGTAACTCTAGCACATTCTTGTTTTTCTCGGTAAAGATTAAAAAAGAAAACGGATTGTCCTTATTATAATTCTTATCAATGTCAACACCATATCACTTACCATTATAGAACTCTGTCAAAATTTGTGCTCAGATACGCAAGGTGGTAAATTTATCTTACCCCAACACCCAATCCCTCTCAAAACGGAAATTGTATTGTATATCTAGGAAAACACTGCCAACATGTGTCATCGGGAAGGATATGCGTTTTGTATTAATATGCTGTGGGCTTTTACGCCGTTTTTGCAGTATATGATACGCTATACATGGCAGACTGTATACTTGGAGGACGAAGAACCCAGCAAAATCCTGGGAAGAACCTCCTGAATGCCAATGGGAAAGGCAAGCCTTCTCAAAATACCCATATTATCCGAGCCGAGACTCAAACCCACGCAGACAGAGGTGAGATGTGAGTATTCTATTAAGGCAGGCGCCTTAGACCACTTGGCCGCCTAGTACTAATATTAGTACCCTTACTCGTACCTCGTGGACAGGGTACTAACATGAGCATATACGTGCTAATAGAGCAAGCCGGGTGTGATTCACACCCGGCGCTCTTTTAGCCTAATAATAACACTTTAAACATATTCCTTGCATATAATCCAATAAATTGAGTAGTCCTCTTATTTAATACCGGAAGTATCGAAAATCATTGTTGGAATAGTTGTAAAATCTCGTTTACCTTTTTTAGCCGATATTTTCGTTTAGATCGTCCGCCATATTATTTCAGATAATGATTACTTCCGTTCTCAGCCTCGTTTGTTTGTGTGCCATATTAGGACATTGACGCCTTATTTGGAAATATAAACAAATCGTAGTAAAAATTTCGCGCCGTTTGGGTCAGAAATTCTGCGCATTAAAAGTAAATACGGTTTATAGGTAACTTTGAAATTCCACCAAGAAGCGATTATTCGCACTTGATTTATAATAATATAGCGTAGAATATCCAAAATATGGTCTGGCAAGCCTTACGTAGAAAAGCGGTCACGGCGAGAGTCTCGCGTTATCTGTCATGGCGGACAGGATACGGTTAGAGTAACCATGCCAATTTATTTTATCGTGTAAGGGCTTAATAAATTCAAAATAAGCCAAACTTCTTTCACAACATGATTATACTTATGTAGTTGATTTCTACACTTTGTTTTTCTCACTTTAGTGATGATTTTTTTTGCTCCATTACATGATATGGGATCAGTTCGTAGCCTCAACCACAACAAATCAAGTTGAGGCTACGACATCGTAGCAATTGGCCACGCTGAGCCTTATATTTAGACCACGTGCCCACCCAGAGCCTTAGACTTAGACTACATGGCCACCCAGCGCAACATTTGGGATGGAGAAAGAGAAATATGATCGTCTTGACAATGTCACCATTAAAATTTATCGGTACACGGTGCTTTTTGGTAAAACTGTGTTATATTTAGTATCTGAAACGTTCTTCCAGAACGTAAATAAGATGAAACAAGCTTTTGGTGTTTTACGGCACAGCAAACCAAGAAGTTATTCAGAACCGAGGCAATTAATGTAAAGCGCATTGCTTTAGGACACACCTATGACACGTCATGTGCCAGAACTGGTCTGATAGAACCCTCAACTTCAATCGCGAGAACTGCGCACTAACGGTTGAGTCACCGCTGCTCCTCAAAATAAAGGGTGACGTTTACTGTATATCATTAATTAAAATGGAATGTATGAAAGTAGCACTTCAGATATAAAAAACTGCATTATCAAACTGTTATTTTTGCCAATTCAATAAATCTTTGTAACTATCGACTTTTTAAGAGTGCTTTGTTCAAAATACGGTCTTGTCTACTTAGTGATCACATCCGGTCGGGTTTGAAAAAACCAGCAAAAGAAGCAATGTCTTCCGCTTTAATGATAAAATGGCTTTCAGCGTCAAATTGATTTTTTTACTCTGATTTCGTTTTTAAAAAATGGAAAGGATTGGGGTTCTCGTTCAACGAAGACTGTAATTGTCATACAAATATTGATATTCTTGAATGGTAGAGATTAACGTATACGTACCAACAGTGGAAAGCGTGAGTGATATAAAAACAAATATGTTGTAAGTTCTTTTAAACAACTTACAAACAGTGATTGGGAATACCAAGGTCATGAAATGTTTAATCAAGTAATTTAGTCCCAACGGTCGATTTTCAGCAGTGACATTGTAGACTATTTAACAATGGCGACTGTTAATTTATTTTTCGTTCTTGGTGGTGGTGTTGTTTTTGTTGGTTTATTCGACTCACTTAATGCTTTATTGGCTAGATTATGCCGAGGAAATGGGAGCAAAGTGCCTTTTTCCAATGACAAACCGAAGCAGCCGACTAAGGCTGTTTGGGCGCGTATCGAAACTTTTCAGTATTCAGAATTTTTGCGTCATAAATTTCACAGTAAAATAGGTTGCAGTGATCTATATTATTGAGGTATGGGAGTCATGGACGAACTCATTTCTACATAAGACATAAAATATGTACAGAAGAATATCAAATCTTTGTTTGATATCATACAAATTTTATCCACATTGAAGAGGTGGTCAGTAAACTAAGGTTTTGTTCTTGGAGTAATCCGCAGAAGAGTTCCATGTTAGAGTACCTCGTTGTTTAATAAAAACTCTTTTGCATCATGTCAGTTTTGGAATGTAACATTCTAATATATTATTTTTAACACCAGTGTTAGTAGATATTACCAGTGAGATCACATGGCATAAATACCGTGACATATTTAAAACGTACGCTGATATATTGCGGACAAATTTGTCTTCAGACAGCCTT
Organism: Sinohyriopsis cumingii; assembly: GCA_028554795.2. NCBI lineage: Eukaryota > Metazoa > Mollusca > Bivalvia > Unionida > Unionidae > Sinohyriopsis > Sinohyriopsis cumingii. The sequence goes on along the minus strand of CM068824.1, from coordinate 117,039,942 downwards.
AATGAATAGGTTTGATCAGACTCAAAACCATACATGTATATCAGTACATGACGGGGGAGGGTGGAAGCCGATATGGCACACACAGGTTTGATTCCTCTAACTTAAATAATGTGCGAGAAAGTTTATAAATGCACCAGCATGTATGTATCAACACTGAAAAGTTCAGGTTCGCATAATCCGATGTTTTATTGAGGAAACGTTGGGAGCAGTTGCTTCGCTGTATGGACATAAACCATTCACTTCTATATCGACTTCTGTATGGACATAAACCATTGTTTTATCAAAACCGGGCAAATGTGTAACATAGGGAAAAAAATACACAGAAATTGTTTTTGAGACTCAAAACCTAGACATTCTGGATGATTGTTAAGTGCCTCCAAAACTACGTGATCTCATCAAATAAAAAATAGACACATAAGAAATATAAACAGGCATCGGGATACCCATAAGTGCCAATATTATCTGGCCTTGATTTAAATTCCAAAGCTAAGGACTAGACTTAAGCTTCATTCCCCATCGGTTATCCACAAAAATAACTGCATGTTGTTTAAGCCCGAGGAATTGTCTCCGTTAAAAAGTCATAAGTCAAAAACATAAGACCAGCTAATGTTCATTGTATCTAGTCTGAGCGTCTTGCAGTCTTAAACATAACAGCATCACAAAGTAATGTACACAATGCCCACATCAAACAATTTTTTACTCGTTGTAGATTACATTTTTTCAGATATACACATATTTAAATACAGAAAAAACTCATTTTAAATGAGTAAGAGAAAAGAACAGTGAATAGTGTTATTTTTATTATATAATTTTTTATAAAAGCTACACTCTGAATGGATGACCTGAAGTCACGTGATGTGCATTATATCTACATATCAGCTAATAGCGACGTTAATGACTAGTCAAACATCATATTCGTGGCATGATATAACGAAAGTGACATTTTTACAGTTTTAACTAAATGGTGTGATAAATGAATTCTAGACCATTTTTATGATGAAAACGAAATTTAATGAAGCAGTCAACCTATCATTGTCCGTCATTAAGATGTTTACCTGTTTATAAAGCATTTGATGACATATTTGATACACATAAAGCAGCAGAGGGGGCGAATCGGACATTTTGTCCAATCGTTATTTTGCTTAATTATTACTTTCTGCACTCAACGGATCCGGTGTAGTCAGCGCTGGTAAAAAAAAAAACGACGTCGGTCCATCTTACACGATGGTGACGTCATTTGGTTTAATTAACACCTTCTGCGCGTCGATCCCCAGCGTCGTCAGCGTCCGGTAAGCACATCGACGACCGCGTCGATGTCATCGCCCCCTCTGCTGCTATGATCTTACAAACAGAGTGATCACTAACTCCTCCTCTTGTAGATCAATTAGGTTATTTGACTGATCGGTAAGTCTAAAATTAATTCTCGTTAAAAACCGATTATGGCATCGCATATAGACCGGATTAATTGGACTCTCAACGATTAAAAATCCCGGAGGGGCTGTTGGTGAAAACGAATAAAGGATATACCCCTGTTGAGCTTGATTTGATTGCTTGGTATCCACCTGGTAACTCCCTTCAATAACATCACACACTAGATTGATTGCTATCACTGATGCGATATTTACGTTGTACGGGGCGATATGCCTACCACCATCTCCGTTATCGTGTTTGAGGATATAAGTTGATGGACCGAGAAAATCATTAAGAGATTTTCTTAGTTCTGGTGCGTTGTATCCTGAAAACTTTAAATCGGGTAAATCGGCTTCTGTGATATTATACTCGGTTAGGAGTTTTTGTTTATTACCATCGCTGTTAGCGGATATTATTTTAACGATTCGTTCATTGATATATTCCATGTCTGATATAAGTTGATTTAACACCTCAACGTGTTTTCGTGCTTTTGTTTGCCGTAGCTGTTCTAGTTGTGAATGGTAAATATAATTAATCTCGGCAAACGCATTAGTGATATCATCTAAATTAACTGTTAATACGACGATCGATTCAGGGGTTTTGTCATACTGAAAATACCACTGCATGGCGTCCATGTCTTGAAATATAAACCTGCTGGGTAATGACGTGTTTTTCATAATAGACAAATTATCTCGATACCCGGGATTAATCTCATGATACGATTTCTCATTCGTGTGCAAGTCCTCGGGTGGATTCTTAGGCCAACCTAGTATGGTTCTTATTGAACTGTTATAAATATCAACCATATACCCCGGTGTGCTTATTTCAATCGTTGACGATAACGTCGGTTCATGAACCGTAATAGCGATTTTTGATTCTTTTCCTGTGATCGATTTTATCCTGCGTTGAAATTCTTTATTGATTTGTTCTATTTGGTATGACCCAGTTGGTATTGTAACCTCATTCCAGTCTGGGGTCCCATCGGGCTTATTTGTCCATGCAAAAACCAGCGAGTTATTAGGTTGTTGTCCGTTAAATGCGTCTGCTCGAATATTAGGCCAACTGTGATATACTCGCAATTTTGCCAGTGCTATTTCCTTCACTGGAACCGGCGACGGGAAGTTCACACTGAATTCGGGTTTCGTTGATGTTATCGATATCATATTTGTTTGTACCGGAGTGGTGTTCTCCGCGATCCGCTGAAGTAATTGAGACCCTTCGGGGTTCAGCGACATTATTATTATTCGTTGTCTTTAGTGTTTAATTTCAACAACCAGGTGGTTTCGGCTTCCAGTTGAAAATCCTCGATTTTTGACATCGCGGAGCTATACAACTGGACCATCGTGGAGAATTCAACATCGGATACGAACAAATTATCAATTGACAACGAGATCAACCCGGATAATTTCGAGTACGCGTCGGATACTATTTGATGTTTTACTGTATACTCGTTGAGTTTTTTCTGAAAACACGATGATATCTTCCTAGTGATTGCGTTGGCGACTCCAGCAATTGTTGTCATCGCGGAAACAGCGATTGGAACAGCGATCGGGGCTATCGTGGTCACCGTGGATAAAATAACACCGGCGCCAGCTACTATACCCGACACCGAGTACACGACCGCGTCGATGGCGGTTATTTTTCTGCGGTATTTTTTTATTTTTGCGCGGTATTGTTCGGAAAGCGTTTTCAAGTTCGCGGAAAATTCTTTTGCGGTATCGAATCGGTATTGATGTGACGTCGGTGATACCTCTGATTCAATTACCCTGGTGGTCATTTTTATTTTAAAAGAGCTAGTGTTTTTAATTACTTAGATCCGCTACAAATTCCACATACCATGTGATGTTTGCCCTAAATAGATCGCTATTAACGGCATTAATCACAAACCGTTCGATTGTATCCTTGTCTATAATTGTTGATATTATATTGTTAAACCCGGATGAACTCGACGATGATATACTAAACTGCATCGCCGAAATCAATGTCAATCGATAAATACCCTTAACAGTTGCGGTGATATCTACTGTATTATTCGTAGGAGTCCAATCGAATGATCCATGCTGAATTGTGTATACTGTGTTGATGATGTTCTTATGAGTGGTTTTTATTTTTTCGAGTTGCTCTGCTATTCTCGGTAGTCCGTCTCTAATCGCTTCAACAATAAATTTGATCATTCTTATTTCCTGTCCATACGCAGTGATATCATTTATAGTTATTGTGATTTCATCCGGTTTGATATTTTTTTTATCAAAGAATTTATCAACGGCGTTATCAATCCTGTTAACATTTTTTCGTAACGAGGGTAAATTGGCCGACAGTATCGTAAACTCCAAAATAGCATTTTTTATTGCTTCAAGATTTGGTTCGGTTACCGTCGGGGTCCCGAAAAAACTAGCGGTAGTGAGCTGTATATCGGTGATAGATTTTTTCACCTGCGCGTCAAGTTCGGTCACCGATTTATCCAACCTTGTAAAACCGTCTCGGATTAATGTTATCGTCGATAGATGTTCACCCGGTTTGAGTCGTCCGTCGCTGGTATACAACGCGATAGTGTCTTCGGCGACATCATGCTGTCGTATTAAAACGTCATTCAGTGACACATTACTGGATTTCAATTTACCCTGGCGGTCTTGAAATACAACTATTTCGCCCGGGTCAACACTTGTTAGATTCAACGTATCAGCGATTTCATCATCGATTAGTTTTTTTATGTCATCAGTGGCGACTGTTTCCGTGGGTTTTTTCAGCGCCGAAACCGGTCGTCCCCAGATATCAATCATTATTATTGTAAATGTTATTCTCTAAAATCCGTTGAGCTTCTACGACCCCACTAGTGTATTCGTTTACAACCACATGAGGTGGTTTTCGCGATGATGAAATCGCCGCGAGTACGTTCAATACCTCGCGGCCACATATCGGTGGGTCACTTAATTGTTGTGTTGGCAGCGTGGAATAAAAAACCGGGGCTGAACACGCCCGGGTTGAACACGCCCGGATATACCGCATAAACTCTTTCGGCGGGGCTAACCCGTATGAATCAAAATAGACGATCGCACGCGGATCAATCGCGTATGCAACCCAATGAGTTCCCGCTCCGGAGGACCCATCGAGGTTAATTATGCCGGTTTCAATATTTCTTGGTGCCGCCGGTAATTGATCCCTCATAAAAACACCTCTGAAGTTTTTTATCGCTAACGCGTTTGCGGCGTCTATTAAATCAAAATTAGACATAGGAGTCATAGACTCAGGAGTCATAGACTCCCAAGTTAATAAACGGTTCCCGGTAGTCTTAGACCCTTTCCCGAGTACCATGAATACGGGGTTCCCGGTAGTCTTAGACCCTTTCCGGCCACGGGTCGTTTTTTTTTGTAGCCTTTCCCGGTTGCCTTCTTCAATGCCATTCCCGCCGCGGTACCAACGGCTCCTAACGCCGCCGCCTTAGCCACTGCTGGTGCGGCCGCGGCAATCAACGCTGGAATCGCAGCTAACAGCGGAAATATCCCACCGGTCTTTTCCATGTTTTTGATTGCTGCGGCTGAAAAATCTATTTGAACACCTTTTTTATTCTCCATCGCATTATTGAAATGTTTTATTTGACGCGCCGTCAACGATATCTTATGATTACCACCCGCCATCTGCGACGGCTTCAGCGTTATTGTGGTCCCGCATTGTTTAGCCGACTTTGATCGTAATTTCTTGACTTGACCATCAGTCAACTCTACACTGACGACACTATACGACATTTTATTGTAAACGCGTTTGTGTTTTCAATTACATGTTTTCCACTGGCGCATCAACGATTCTCATTCGTCCACCAACGCCTTCTAGCAGCATTGATTTATCGCTGAGAATGACAGCAACCGCTCTATAATCGGCGCCACCCGGGGCTATACGAGCTCGGAAGTGTATATCAACGACGGATTGTCTCGTTAAATCAAGATGTTCCAACGAAAAATAATAAATCGGATACAGGTTTTTAAAATCAAGTTGTGATATTTGCAAACCAGTGTCGACGTTTTGATCACGACCCATATACGACAGCAATCGATGGTACACACGTGCGATATGGTTGTCGCCGTAATTAAGCTGTATATCCTCGGATGGTTCCTGTTGTCCGTTTATTCTCAGCGAAACATCCCTGACTCCTAATTGATCAAATATCATATGGCTGCGTTCTTGATTACCCAATCGTTCCCTATTCTGTAACGCAACAAATATATGACGCGGGGCTGAAACACCTTGTTTTGATGCCAGGTGCCATGTAAACGTATCGGCGACGTTATCCTCTTTAGCATCAGTTGTTACCGCTAGCCAACTCAACAACGATTTCCCTCCCTGTTCCATAAATGCTAACAATCGTGCTTCCGTGGAAACTGATGGAGTCAACACCGGCATCCACAATGCCATTTTAGTTAAAACAACCTTACCGGCAGCGACGCCAGCAGCACGCCATATTGCATTGTTATCATCGCCCCTTCGCGTCAGCGCGATTGTATGCTTAGCCCCATAGACAACTTTTCTGACATTTCTGCAGAATCCAAATATGTGATGGAGTGGAATCGCGCATGAAAACTGTCGGCGTGGTCCTTGCAACATTCCTACTCGTGCTGCGAATCCTAGATTGTAATCATTGTTGGTGCTTTTTATAACAGTGAAATTAGCGCCTGGTCTTGCTCTGCGGTCTGGATTGGCTGCTTCAGCCTGTGGGTTAGTTGCGGTATCTCCTTCCACCAGCACGTTGATGTACTGAAGATGGTCAGCGTTATTAGTGGTGTCCTTTGCGAACATTATAGATGGGCCCGCCGATCTTGTATAATCATCCGAGTATCTCGCCAACCCAATTATCGTCGTTGCAACATCAACCTCGCGTTCTATTGATTCAATTTCTCGCCCGTCAATAAGATATCTGGCGCTCTCAAATAACGCCATAATACCGTTGTTGACGAAGCCAACTCGAACACGATGGTCATCTGCGTATGGTGCATTATCGGCGGCATTTGTCACGAGTTCTCCCTCGATTTCGATAAACGCTTCACACGGCAGAAAGTATTTACTGGTATCTTGGACCTGAAGTTCAATTCGCGATCGTAGGTCGGGTTGCGCTGCATAATAAGAATAATATTGATAATCACGGACAGAATCATCCCTGCGCACTGGGGCGTCCATATCAAACGCGGGGTCAGCGGTACGCGCAAACATTTTATTATTTATCATGTTGATGTTTTCAATTGCGATTTTTTCGTCGTAAATTCTTTGAATTTAAACCACTCCCCGCTATCGCGTTCATGAGCGCGTTGGTTGCCGCATCGGCGGATGGCGAAGTCGCCAACGACGGAGTCGTCGCCAACGACTGAGTCGCCGCCAACGACTCTAGTTTTTCTTCCACGGCGTTATTTATTACTTTACTGACATTTGCAGGCATCACTGTCGTTGATGGCATTACCGGTGGTTTCTGTTTTTTTCTCCTGGATTTCACCAACGACATTAGTTTGTCTCGCGCGGCTGAAAGCGCCTTTCCGGCAACATCTCCAATAGCACTAATTCCCTTATCACGAATAACATCAATAGCCTTCATTCCTAATTGTTTGGTTAACGGCGCTACTTTTGGAGCCATTCTTGTAAATAACCCCGCAATGGTGCTACCGAGACCGTCTCCATAGTACGCGTGGTAAACAGGCAATCGCGAGTTTACCACGTAGACGAGTACTGGTTTATCATGGTTGTAGTGTATGATCATCCTTATTAAAAACACCAGTTTTCCAATTAATCATCCACGAGTTCGTCTATGAGCGTTCGATATGCATTAATGTCCATAATACCGCCTGTAAATAACCGCTTGCAAATATCAGCGGCCTCATTGATTATTTCCGTAGAGTTATTTCCGGCTCGTTTTCCTCCAATTAGTACCTCTAGCCGTGATATATCACTGAGAACACTACCAGGACAGGTAACGCCGTAGGATTCTTTACCAACAGAGTATCCTTTTCCTTTTTTTGGTGTTATACTCTTAACTTCCTTGTGGAATGCGTCGTAATCGGATTTACTACGATGTGGTAATGCATCTTTATGTTTACTTGCTAAATACACTATTCTTGCCCAGTCCTTTAACGACTTTATATTTTTCTCGTAACCGCTATTGATATGCTTCTTATCTCGTATGCTCTTAGCAAAATTGTTGGCAGCAAAATTAATTAATTCTTCCCTGTTGCTGAAGCCTCTAATTTGATCTATTGTGCTCTTCTTCAGTACAATACGGGGTATATTCCCTTCTTTTTCTTCCGGTTCTCTTGCGGTGGCGCCTAGTTCTTCTTCTGGTATTTCTTCTTCTGGTATTTCTTCTTCCGGTTCTTTCGCAGTAGCACCTAGTTCTTCTTCATCGGCCATTGTAACATAGGGTTCTTGTGGTTCGGTTATAGCGAGTGGTGGCGGCCTCCGTGTTGTAGCAGCCGCTATTTTTGCAGGAAGTGTTTCTAAAGACCTTTTTGTTTGTTCGGTCTGAGCCGCTATCTTTTCAAGCGCACCAAGAACGGGTACAGTTGCCGCCGTAACATCTTTGGTCGCTTTAGTTACCGGGGCAAAGAGTTGTTCGCTTCCAACAGTAAAATCGGTTTGTAGTTGCTGCCGCGTTTGAAGTTGCTCTCGGACCCTGTCTCGTAACGGTATGAACTTTCTAAGCGCTGCTAGCCGCTCTCTGGCTAGCCGAGTAGTAAGTGATTCGCCTACCATTATTGCAATTGCGAAGCAATTTCTAATTTCTCGCCGGAGTTTTCGTCTATAATCCTTCTAATGTTTTTGATCTTACTAGAAATCTCCCGGCGTCGTTCATAAACACGTCCGAGTTTTTTTCGTATTATTTCAACGGCAGTGAATAGTCCAATGAATGCATTTGCGTCATTGTGGTACAAGTTTTCATTGATCGTATGTTGTAATCGTTTTATAAAAAAGTACTCGCGGGCCAGGGTAAAACGCCCCCGTTTCGATTGTTCGTTAATAATTTCATAATCGGATAATATTTTTTCACTGTCGAGACCATCAGATAATTCAATTCCTTGATTTTTTAATTTTGAAATCTCGGCTAATATATTATTGATGTCTTCGATATTCATTATTCTTATAAAACATCTTGTTTTTAAATAAAAAAAAATGAAAACCCCGTGTATCAATTCCGAGGTGTTCATACTTTGTTTTCTTCCGGAACAGACAATAACGTTTCACACTGTCATGGTGGCCTTGTCACGGTGACCTTGTCACTCGCTGATTTCTGTTATATATGAAAATCGAATTCTGCGACCCGTCTTTTTTGAGATCGCTGTTTGATATACTCGTTCTGCTACTCTTCGTATTGAGGCGATACAAATGTCAAAATATTTTCCTGCCTCATTCATCGACTGAAATATTTTTTCCTCGTGAGTTGTTGTATCAAACGATTTGACACCCCTTGCTTTCTTTGAGTATTTACCGGTTTGGCCTTTTTTGGTGTTTTCACTCTGAGAGATGGCTTGCAGGTTTATAAGAGAATTATCAGTCTTATTATTATTAATATGATCAATCACAAACCTATTTTCGATTAATCCGTTGAATGCTTCAAATACCACCCTGTGAACATAATAGCTTTTTCCTCCCGCAGTAAACATCAAATACCCGCTATTACTAACAACACCAACCGGCCTCTTCAGTCTACAATTTCTAACAATACCGTCGCGAGATGCCTCGTAATTAACGAGCACGGGATGCGGCTGAAATTCTTGGTCCATTTGTATAATAATACTACTTGTCTAATTCATTATTTGGTTTAATTATAAACCTTTCAATGTAGTCTTGGGGGGTTTTGATGACGAAGTCGGCGGTGGGGTCAATGACGGCGTTTTTAATTCGTTTATCGTAATAGCGTTTTAATTCCCTGTATCGCTTTCCGCCACAATTAATACACAACTGCGATTTTCCTCTTACACCGACGTGGCAAACCAAGCACGGGAGGGGGCCAAGAGAACCATTACGAACGCTTTGTAAATGATACCCGCAGAATTCACCTCTACATGATTTATTGCACGGGGTTGTCGACCCAATCATTAACCATTTGCATTTATTCATTATACTATATTCTTTTATTTAAATACTTGTTTTAATTATATGGATGAGTTTGAGAGATTAGCAGTAATTAAGCCCCGGAAAAATATTAAATTCAATCTCGATAGAGTCCTCAAGGACACACCAAAAGCGTTAATAAACGATAAAACCCTGTTGAGTAAAATACGCGATTGTATTAATGAATTCAAGCGTGATGGTGCATCTCATAGTTGGTCAACATTTCGAATTGATGGTGTTGTTGATGCTACCATGAACGACAACCGCGCAGCAACGATAATATCACAACTTGACGGTAAAAAGTATTTCTTCAGAGTAAAATTCATTGTCCGGGTGGAATCAGGCGATTGGATCATACGTGATAAATTTGAACCAGTTCTCAGCGACAAGAAAACAGTCATTGTCAGCCGCGACTCCAAGCCAGGGCTGTTAACCGGAATTGACAAACCATACTATGAACGAGCGTATCCTGAAACAGCAGTTGTTTATGGAATATACCCGTTAAATAAGAAACCTGATATCGGAAAACTGAAACCGATGAAACAGTCAACTGGGATAAATTGTGTAGCAGAACGAATAATAGAGCATTTTACAAATGCGTGTCGAGGAAACAAATTGACTGATTTACGACGTAGCAAAATCAACCAGTGGGAACTAACCGTAAAAGAGCGTGGAGCAACCATCAGCGACATAGCGAGATTAGAAACGTCGTTGAGATTTCCAATAACCGTTACAACGATAACCGGTGAAGTATTATACGAATCAAAGTATAAATCGAAGGGAGCCCCAATCAAAATTATTGATCATAACGAACACGCATGGACGCCCGCGATCACAATATTTCCACGGGATAGAACAGTAAAGTATATACCCGAAGAATTTTTAGGAGAAGAATTCTCCCGGGATGGTTTTCTCGCGGAGAGGAAACTATTTGATGCTATTGCCTACTTGTGTAAAAACGACCCTGTATCAGTGTGGTTACTTCGCAGCGCTGAAAACGATGCGGATACCTTTGATCAGTTTGTAAGACCAAACGGCGAATTATATCGCACTGAAGCATTTCACAACAGGATGAAAAAAACCGCCATAGAATTTGAGGAGCATGATGAACAACTGCTAACAAATTGTTTTACGATTCCATCGGTTGTAGCTCATGTTGCAGCAAGGAAAAATGCGTGGAGACCAACGCGCAGGGAATTTCTACCGGATGTACAATCCAGTTGTTTGGAATACTATCACGGTGGACTATGGAACACTGAATACAACCGCGACGCTATGATCTCGGTTGATATGGTTGCCTGTTATCCAGCGAGTTTTCTCGGGTATGGATCCGCCGCTGAGTATTTCAAACGATTTGGACACCCCAGACATGAAATGACTCGTGTTGCTATTAATGGACCACTGCCTGATTTTGATTTAACCGGATTCGCTCGCATAGTATCATTTGAATTCGCGGCAGGACTCCATCGCTGTTGCTATATTTGGATCGGTAGACACATGGCTGAAAAGAAGTGGCTGCCAATAGCGCTGCTACGGTATATGATTGATTGTAGCATGCTAGTTTCGTTGATTGTCAGTGACGCGATTATATCATACCGGGCACAGACTGAAGTCTGGTTACCAGAACCGGAGCGTCTAGATAGCATAATTGACGAGTCCAGAAAAAACATTGATGCCGACGAGGAATATATCATCGAATGGTCCAGGAGGATATTTAACCAACGAAACCGCGAGGCAAAAGATCTCGGTAGAAGAATAATTGGTAAGTTCACACAAGGTGGAAAAAACTGCGACTACAAACGATATTGCTCACGGCTGATTATAGATGACGCAGAATATGATTTCGTAATCAAGGACGCAGTGGCAAAAAATAGATACGTGAACTGCAAAACAGCTTTCTTGTCCAATGGAACGAGGTTGGGTACAGTTGTTACCTACAGCGACGGAGACAGCCCGGCGTATCCACATTTGAGGGCGTCTATGCTGGGTTATGCCGCTATCAATTTATTCTCAATGATAAATAGATTTCCAGATACCGCGGTTAGAGTAGCCGTTGATTCATTTTATATTGACGTAGCGTATAAGGGAAACGTAGCCGAGTTTACTAGTCCGGACGAGAGTTGGGGTACATGGAGAATTAAAAATGAAATACGACGCGATTATTCCCCGTCAGCAGATGTCACCGTTGAGAACAACTACTTACGCGGTGATAAATTGTCAGAATGGTCTAATGCACCATCGTGTTCTGATCCAATTTGTAGACACAAGACGGTTTATTTAAGCGGCTGTGGCGGGTCAGGAAAGACGACTCGGGCAATTGAATTATTTCGAACGCGGGCAAGTATAATCGTGCTTACACCGACCCATAGACTAGCGCGAGAGATAAAACAACGAAATGTTGACGCCGTTACTTATCACAGCTTTTTTGGATACAGCGGCGGTGAGTGGACTCCTGATCGAATGGGTGAAAAATTTATTCCCGACATTATCATCTGGGATGAGATATGTACTGTTTCGTTAGATACTTTACAAATGTTTCTTGAGTGGTTGCTGCGCGCGAATACAGCGGTAATCATGTGTGGGGATCATGGCCAACCACCACCATTTGTCGGCGAGGGTCCACATGATTGGTTAAGGGGTTTTGTGGACTATTATGAAGAAACCGATACTGATTACCGAGCACTTGATGAACAACTGCGCGAGGTTAAAAAACTAATCAGATTACAGCCGGATAGAGTTCAGTGTGAAATAATCCGCGAGGTGATTCCGGAAACGCCGTTGAATGAATTCTGGGAAACATGGAGACCAAACGATTTGATTGTAGCGAGTAGAAAGATAGTCAGAGACACACTTCAGCGGAAGTTGTTTACGTTGCATAAGGAAAAGTTTCCAACGCGTCCAGTGCCGTTATGTTATAGACCCGCGGACACACGGCGGCAGAACATTGAAGTTGAAATTCCAGGCCGGACAGAAAAACAAATTCTCGTGCTGAATGATATCGTGCTCGTTGATATCGGTGTCGTCGAGGACGCGCTACGTGCTGATAAATCCCCGTGGACGCTAGGATACGCAACAACAATACATTCCTCGCAGGGACTAACCATCACGGACACAATTGTTTGGATAGTTGATAATCGCATCGAATGGTCGAATCTAGTCTATCTTGCAGTGTCCAGAGTACGAAGGATAAATCAGCTTCGAAGAATTGTTATTGACGGAGCCGGTGACGGAGTCACTGACGAAGCCGGCGACAATGTCACCATCGATGCAAGCGTCATTGATAGAAAACTCTCGGGTTACCGCCAACAGGATAAAAAAAAACAGCGGCGTTTTGATATTGATGCCGAATTAATAATCTCGCTACGACAACAACAGAATAATCACTGCGCGAGTTGCAATTGTATAATGAGTTGGCGTTATTCGGATAAAGACACTCGCCAATTTACCGTGGATAGGATCGATAACAGTCTCGGTCATGTCAAAAACAATGTGAGGTTGACCTGTCTTGAGTGCAATAGACGCAACGGCGCTAGTTAAGACCACGTGGTGGCAATTGAGTATCGTTAGGTATCACTTGTAGTTGCTCGCGTGTAAATCCGCGCTGAGGAGCAGTTGAATCCAGTCTATAGATCGGTGATCTACCAGCTGATCGTGTTATCGTTGATATGTTATGTGTGGTAACACTCCAAATAGGATCAGTAGCCCTTTTTTTACCGCCTTCAAGCTCTCCTGGTTCATACAGATATCTAACAGTGACATCGCCAAGAATCGGCTTGGAAACGCTATTTATTTTTGATTTTCCGGGTATATACTCGTATTTAATCGCGTCGCTGGGCTTCATGTTGATTGCTCGGGTAATCTCGTTATTTAACGCTGCAATTACACCTGGCAACCTTTTAACCCATTCACGAGATCGTTTTTCTTGGATGAATTCCTTCGCGTATTGATATCCAAATAACCGTTCAGCGAGAGTCCGATTGAATCGTTCAACAATTGCCTGATCACGATGTAGCGCAGTATGACCTCGTCGTATCGCGACGCTATGATGTTTCAGCGTTGATAAAACAGCGCCGCGAAATTCACTACCGGGATCAACTTGTAATAGATTTGGCCAGCGCAGAGGGCCTCTTCGATAAATTCTTTCAAACGCAGCGGCTACTTCAGTTGCCGACTTTGTTTTTAACGGCTCCGCTTGTTTGTATCGACTCGCAACATCAACTACGGTTAGCGCGTATTTGTAACCGTTGTCATGCGGCAAAAATAGTATATCAGCCTGATGAACTTCATTAGGTACGCTGATATCAAAGCGCGAGAAGTTGATTTGTTTAGGCGGTGGTAGATAGATTTGCCATATAGCCTGTTTGGATAACCAATTAGCCGCAGTGGTCTTTGTTACCTTTGCAGCGCTTGCAAGCTTACCAATTGCGGCCTTCCCCTTCCAGTATCCTCTCGGAGAATAATAGATGGAATCCATCGTTTTTCTTGGATGATTGTTATTAATTACCAGCGCCAATCATTAATTTACCTTTCATAGCCGATTTTACCAACCATGAGGCTAATTTTTCTTTGACGGATTTATCAGGAATAGCATTTAATGCGTGAATTAATTTTACATCCGCGATATGACGCTGTTGCAGATCGCTACTTTTGTAAGCAACATCATGAGCATGACACGCCTTATCGATAGCGTTTATTGGATACTCACCGGGTCGCGGCTGATTTTGATCATCGAGTCTGATATCTAATCGTGTTCCGGGGCCACAGTAGCTATATCCTGGGAGGTGCTTTTCTCCTGGATACTTTGCCCACGGTGTTCCGGGGAGTTTTGCCAATTTGGCTGCGATGTCACCTCCTCGCTTTTTTTTAAAACATCCCCGGGTCTAGCAGAAATAAATCTAAATTTCTTTGTACCGCATTGCACACACTTACCAGTAAGCGCCGATCTGTTATTTCTTGTCGTAACGGTTGTCATATCATTTGTGCCAGTACGCACTCTACACTTCACACAATATAGATCCATAATTTATGTATAGAAATATGAATATAATTGATTTTTCGGCGACTAAAACAAGAGAACCAGTTAAGCATGTTGCAGCGTTACCAAACTCGATCCGGATGATTATCATCGGACCATCTGGATCCGGCAAGACGCAATTGTTACTCAATTTAATAATGAGATGGATGAAGTGGGATAAGTTGTATTTGGTTGCTCCTAGCGTAGATGATCAACGATGCTACGAGGTGTTGAAAGATTTCAACGAGAATGCATCAGCGATCGCTAAAAAGAATGTTATTGAGTTTATTACGGATATCAATGATGCACCGGGTATTGATGATATTGATGGCGACGTTAACAATCTAGTCGTGTACGATGATGTTATGTTAGACAATCAAAAGAACCCAGCTAGGATATTTTCCAGAGGCAGGCATAAAAACACTGACGTGATATATGTCACTCAACGATACACTCAGATTCCAAAAGTAATCAGAGATAACTGCAATATTCTTGCTGTATTCAACGGCGTTGATACACACACGCTACGAAATATTTGGCAGACATGGTGCGGCGGTGACATGGACTTTAATGTTTTTCGAAACTTTTTTAGTCATGCTCAGTCGACCCCACATGGATTCATAACGATAAATTTACATGATCCTCGGACACGATATCGTATCGGACTTGACCAAATATTCGGTTAGTTGTAAATAATTTTCATTGTAAATAACCACTTAGCAGCAGAGGGGGCGATGACATCGACGCGGTCGTCGATGTGCTTACCGGACGCTGACGACGCTGGGGATCGACGCGCAGAAGGTGTTAATTAAACCAAATGACGTCACCATCGTGTAAGATGGACCGACGTCGTTTTTTTTTTTACCAGCGCTGACTACACCGGATCCGTTGAGTGCAGAAAGTAATAATTAAGCAAAATAACGATTGGACAAAATGTCCGATTCGCCCCCTCTGCTGCTCATAAAGTGCTTGTGGTTTAAACATTTTGTGATGCAAACATGTTTGAATCTGATTGGTTGAAATAAGCCAATGAAATCCTGCTCAGTTTTCTCATTATTGATTGGCTGCGACCGTGGGACTCTTTTTGTGTCGGCTTTCTGGACAAATGTTTTTTTTTATTATTACTAGTACTGTTATCAATATGGCGGTCGTGTTTCGGACGACAAAGCGGGCGACTATCACTAAAACGCACAGAAGCGGTTACAAGTGTCGGAATATAGCCCATTTACCCTAAATAGAATTCTCCGAATGTTAAAACAGAACACGAGTACACCCGTTTCGCCTTGTTTCAAGGAATCTATCCCACGCGAACATTCAACGTCTTCGCATTAAAACACCTGGTAGCATGCCGTAATGCAGACAGTCCCAGTTACATTGCTGTTGCCGCTCGGTATGGATTTTACAAACCACTCCAAGACAAACATGGTTTAAATGTCATCCTATAGGTTAAATATTCTTATCTCTGTACATTAATATAAGTACAATTTGTGTCCATCCAGTGGTCATCCTTTAATATGATTATACCAAAATAAAATGGAATTCCATTTCTTCTGCTGTATCCAATACTGGATCAGTTCTCGATACCCACTACGGAATCGACACGATTCTTGTGTGGAAACGTTGCAATCAGACTAATCACAATCCAAGCATATGGCGCCTCAACAACTAAAAATTCAAGGTCGTGGTATACTGACCAGTAACATTTATTTTGTACAAAAATATTATACAGTTGATATTTCTCAAGGAGTGTGTATTAAATATTCAGATCATTATTAATTGCAAACATTTTTATCTGAGTCTAGGACATTAAGTTTTTCACTTGGAATTTCCTAAACTTGTTGTCAACTTTAAATGTTTTATAGAGGAGACTGGTCTACACCCTGGCTCTACTATTGTGTCTTAGCGTTTTATATAATGTTGTTTACTTGAAAAATTATTCATTCTTGGTTTATTCTTTGAAGCAGAATCAGTCTTATTGTTGTGTGTTTTTTTAAATTTGGGTAAATTTACTTATTTAAATTATTATCCACTGGAATTACAAAGTGCACAATACTATTTTTGGACTAGAACATTAATTTTGAAATACAGTTAATTCATGAAAGGACATTTGAGACTACATACACATCAACACATTCAATATTCGAATTTATTTCAAATACCGCTTGAATTCCAGTAGAACTTCACACATTCTAACTTGTAATGGAACTTTTGGGACTGTTTGGGATTTAATTCACAATACTGAAAGTTAGTTTTAAATTTTCACTTTGTAATCTAGGTGAATCAATTATTTGTTGAATTTTACACAACCTGTTGGGATTCGTTTTTTTCTGATACTTAGTTTAAGACCATAGAATCGTAACAATATGCTTGTGCGTGTACAGTTAGAAGATATTGTTTTCAAAATGGTTTCGTCATTTTACTGCGTGTACTGTCACTTAAAATATTAGTTCTCAGTTTACAGACAAAGATATCAGACTCCGAAGCCCTAAATAAAGCTAGTTAGTTCTTGTTTGTCCATTGTGTATATAGAGAAAGAGAGGGCCTCGACGCGTGAACACGTCTCTTGAGAGATAAAAATGACTTTTCGAGATAATATGTTTCTTGAAAAGGACCGTCTTTTCCAAAGACAATATAGTTTATCTCACGCAGATATAATGAATATTAACAGATATAGTAGTCTGAATGTATGATCCAACAACGTCATGGTCGACTCCCATCGGAATGTGCCGGGAAAGTTCCGAATGGCTGTCAGAAGGATTCTATAGAAGTATATTCTGTCAATTTCGTCAAGTCGAGAAAGAAGTCGCAGATGTAATTCGTCACCATTGAGAACTATATTATGAACTACGTCTGTTCACGTGGGAAAATATGGTAGCGGAAGGAGGAAAAGGCACCTTCATGCACATAACAGTGACACAGTTTCATAACGACTAGACATAACCATCTCTAATATGCATAGAATGGTGTGTAACCTCACATCGGCGCGATGCATTATGGGTTAAAAGCACACACTTTTCTTTCTCTTTCAAACATGGCATTTGATAGTTATCTGCGGTCTCACAATCACCGAATGTGCGACGATGTTGTTGTTATGGTGTTTAACGCCATTTTGCAGCACAAGAAAGGATATACATGGCGGTAAGTATAACTGGTAGAGGAAGAACAAGGGAAAACCCCAGGAAGAACAACCGACCCACGGGAAGCTACTGGCAAGCTTACTCACGTAACCACATTGGAGTCCGAGATTCTAACCCACGCAGACAGAGGTGAGATGGCAGTGATCCGTAACGGTGATCGCTTTAGACCACTCGACCACTCGAGGACCCAAGTGTGACATAGCAGTCAGAGAAATTTCATATTTTAAATGAAATGTCCTTTCGTGATCCAGGTCAGAAGAATTTGGATTGATCATCCAATGTTCTTTCACAAATCACAAACATGTTTTTTTAATTAAAAAAAAAAACTTGAGTTAACATTTTTATTCAGTAGCATTGTTTGATGAACAGTTTAATCGAGATTCCTTAGTTTGACTGAAACCCGCCATAAAACATGCAAATAAATCATCGCGTTCACTTTCAGAGAAAACGTTTGGTACAAATTTAATTGAAATTTATTTTGTATAGTATGTGTTTTTTAATATGTTCTTTTGAATGGCAGTAAGTTAGTGCTATCAGTAATGAAACATTTTATAAATTAATGCACGTTTTTGTAAATGATTAAGTAGTCCCTTAATATTTTGAGCCAAACCCCCCGCGGAAGAAAAAAAATTTCAATTCAGATCTCTCTCAAATATTTGAATTTGGTTAAGTTATTATTGGTACAGGATATATATATATATATATATATATATATATATATATATATATATATATATATATATATATATATATATATATATATATATATATATCCTGTCCCATTAATATATATAAAATGTTCCAGCACGTACGATGAAGATGACTGTCATTTCATGCTGAATGAAGATACACTGTGCACAGCTGCTGCATCTGGTAATGATATGGGGGGGGGGGGGACCAGGCAAACCCGCCCCCCACTTTTCCACAAAAATAAAAGTGTTTTTATGTATATTTGTTTCCATCAAAGGTGCGTGTTTTGGTATTATGTTTTAGATAAAAGAATTTTGACCAAAAATGTATTTAATAACAAATTTTTGTTGGGGTATTTTTTTTTCCTATGTGTTTTCCAGAGGGTTGTTCATCCGATTTAGGTTTATTCCTAGATAAAATCCCTTGCCTTCTTGATTTGAAGTGACCTTTGACAAGGGTCCCCTATGTTCTGTGTATGCTATTTGTGTATTTGCTATTTTATTTGTGTGCTATAGACGTGTATATTAGGACAACGAGCATATCAAATTTCCCCTCAAGTTTTCATCTAAATATATTCGTCTCTACTTTTTCTCTTTTGAGAAGAATATTTTTATTTATAAAATAAAACAAGTTCCTAGTGTTTGTATGAGTGCTAATAGAGTGTCGATTCTTATTTTCCTCGGATTAATTTTGGAGTGACAAGGCCATGTCCTATATAAGGAGCTGCATTTCCTTTATCGCTAGTCAACTTGCTTCTCTTACGCTGTGGGCATATTCTTGTTTGCCGTCTTGAACTGTGTTTTCAAATATCTAACTTAGAATGGCCTGATAATTTGGTTGTATATTTCCTTGGCTTTTCTGGGGCAGACGTCCCCCGCATTTTGCGTGATAGCTATAATTGGGGGAGTGTGCCCGACGCCGTCTTCCTCCAAATAGGGGAGAACGAACTCACTTCACCCCCTCCCTCTGAGTTTTTTTTTTCCTTTCTTTCTATACGCCGTCCTTTTGACGTATTGCTCATTCGGGCTTGCGTCTCGTGCTGGCTGGAAGTTTGCTTCCGCGCACTCAGCCACGCAACATGACTCTTAAACGGTACTTCCAGATCATATACCGTGTAAATCGAAATTGAACGGATAAGTTCCATTTTCATCCCAGTGTTGCCTTTGGCACCTATTCTGGATTCAGGTGTTCATACCTTTCTCCAGATGGCGTGCATCTGAGTCCCGCTGAGAAACATTGGCTTTTCTTTAGAATTCCATCTTTTATTAGGCCATATCCAGTGTAGGTATTTCCTCAAACAAAAAGATTGGTCCGAAAAGGATTGTAAAGAAAGGGTTCATGATTTGTTATATTCCCTTAGGTTATATGGATACCCTGTACCCTGTAATATTATGTTGATCCTATTTTCTATCCCCATTTCTATGTTTTATTTGTCCATTTCCTGCGTGCTAGTTTTTTCTTGGGCTCTTTCGCAGGCCTGGTCACTTCGCGTAGCACCTTGTGATATAGCCCTGAGATGTGTATGTCTCGTGCTTCATTTGCTTGCAGGTCCCTGTAAACCTCTCTGATTTCAGAAGAAAGGGAAAAATAAGTAAAGGGGGAGTTTCATTTATTAAAGTTTTTTTATTATTTCGGTTATCCAATATTTAATTTCAACTGAATCTAATTCAAATTTAGTTCAAAATGTATTCAAAATGCATTTTAATTGTAAAATCCATTAAAATACCTTAAAATCATTAAAATGCAGGGGTGAGAGATGAAGGTAGGGCTCGAGCCCGCGCACTGGCTGGTACAGACCTTTACTTGGGCTAGTAAACCGAAGCCCTCACCCCACCCCCACCCCCATCTCCCTCTCAACTGGTATAATTTACTGAAGCCTAATTTTTACAATTATTTTGAGATAATACAGAAACAGGGAGTCCAGCTAGTGCACTTGGGTTGTAAACTAGATCCCTATTAGTTTTATCTTTTTAATTCTAAAAACTTGACACAAGATTGCATTGTTTTGTGATGTAGTCGGTTATTTTTTAAATTACGTTATTATCAAAATTCACATCTATATGGTTTTTCCATTGTTACATATATTAGATTTAATTTATATTTGATTTAAGTTGTATTTGATTTGATTTGATTGGTTGTGGGTTTTGGAATAATTTTATTTTCTTTACATGTCAATGTAATATAATTTTGTCTCCTAGGAATTTGATATTTTCCAGAAAATTCAGTTTGACCTGAATGTTTCTATAAATACCTAATCATCGAGGCAGTTGTTTCTATTTTTGCTTAGTTCCTGGTCTTGATTGAGGGTCAAGTATTTAAAATATATATATGAGTAAAACGATTGGTTCTTATCAAGGATATACAGGAGCTATGTGACTTTTACAAGTGAACACGATCACGTCATCCTCTATTTCTCAATTAGGCATTTCCGAAATTGTGAAATACTTAGTATTAATAGTGATGTTTAGAGAGATCGATCTCAGAGTCCGGGGCTTTTAAACACTTGATGTCAAGTTGTTTTCTTCTTTTGTGACCAGTATTGAAGTATTTAAATTTTGGAGTTTTGAGTTATATGTTAATTTTCCTTCAGTTTATTTGGACACTAGAAGATTAATTCGTTTCTCTGGAAATATTATTGTATTCATATAGAACTCTTGAACAAGGACATTGCTTGAAAATTTTATTTGGATTTCCAAGACCGGTGGATTAATTATTATGTTTCTACAAGGAACTGTAGACGTCAACACAGTGCAGGCTACATCATACGTCATCGCCATTCATCTTGGATTCTTCGTCGGAACTGGAACTTGGAATCATTAGAACATTTCTATGTTAGAACTTCAAAAAATGTATTCGTGGATTAATCTTGTACTATTATTTTTTATTTGATTCTGGAAACCGAAGTTCTCATATTTCTCCCTTTTTATAGTATTTTTCCAGGGAAATAAATTATTTGTTATCTTTTTCAAATCTTGTTGTTTTCACTCTTTCTTGTGTTACTGTTTCTTCGAGCCAATACACGTAACACTATGGTACTAATATTTCTTGCATATTTCCATAATTAAAATTAACCTATTGTTTTTGTTGTTTTTTTTGGTTTTTTTATTTTTTTTATTTTTGAGCTATCGTATGTAGTTTAGTAAACTTTGCTACTTGGCACAGAGGACCCTTTGTCTTTGTTCTAATCATACGAAGTCTAATTGCTTCTTCACCTGTAATCCAGGCATTGTGTAAATATTCGAAACATTATGCTTTGTATTTTTACTGATCTTTTCTTATCCCAGTTTGACCAAGTTTTCCCCCAGATTATCCTCCAGTTGTCCTGTTCGACCCTACATCTTATTTTTTTGTTATATCTTCTCGTATCTATTCATAAGTGTTTATGGTGTCTAATTGGCATAATTCTTTTTTGTCCCTATATTTTAATAAATCTAAATTTCCTTGGTACTTCACATTTTTTCGTAAGATTATTATTCCTGTATATTTAAGGTCGGTTTCTCAGAGTGAAACCGAACTGGTAAATGTATAGAGCTCCCCAAGCTGTTTTGGGTTCATGTTGTGCTTTATTCAATCAATAATATTTTATACTTGTAGCAGTAGGGGGCTGGGTATTCCTAGTCCTTCTGTACTCATTGCTCTATATAAAGTTTTTTAATGATGTAATGGGTTTTATAATTACATATATAATTTATAAAATCCTTATCAAGTTTATTTAATTTTTTTATTATCCGTATCAATTGATTTAAGAGTGTAATTTATATTGGAGTAGAGATATGTTTTGGTGAGTTGGGCTCGCTCCGTTATGCATAGTGGCGTTAAGGCCCAGATGTTTACGTTGCCTCTGATGCTTATAATTCTCTATTTCATCTTTTCTTCCAAAAAAGATTCATAACGCTTTCACTTTATCACTCAGAAGTTGCGGTGGAAGACCCGGGTGGTTTCCGCGCCGGTTACCTACTTTTAGAATTTCGGTGTTATCGTGGTTTATTTTTGATCCCGATGCTTTACCTAAGTTGTCAAATTCTTTCTCTAAATGTTGATAAGAGTTTGCATCACTTGTAAAGTCAGTACAATCATCACTTGTAAAGTCTGTACAATCATCATTTTAAATTCCTCTTTAAGATTTGGGATTTTGGTTACCTTATATTTTTGGGTTGTTTCTTATTTTGTGACTTAGGATTTCAATTGCTATTATATATAATAGCACTGACAGCGGACAGCCTTGCCTCACTGATCGTTGTATATCAAATTCTTTCGTACATGTTCCAATTACCTGTACACTAGTCCGATAAATTAACCTCACAAATCTGTGTTGATGCTGATGGACGATGTTGTGGGTGTGATGTCACCAGTTCTTTAAAATATGCAATTTTGCTCCATGCAGATCATCCCGGAACAAACTCGCGTACACTTTAGACACATGCCAGTAATTGGTAACAGCCATATGATTTGCTCAGGAAATATAATCTACATGTCACCAAAATAACCCTACAGCCGTTAGTAGCTGCACAACCACGAGAAATACCGACAAGTGTATAAAATATACATCGATGTGTGCATTCAAATCTGTATGCAGATAATTGCAGCTTTTAATGACTATGTGATATCAGCCCCTCACCCAAAAATCTGTATTATCACGGGTGAAGGCCTGACTTATCGGCCTACCTGTACACATGAGGTTATTCCAGTGTATAGGATTTCAGTCCACTTCGGGAAGTTTTTCCCGAAACCGAATTTTTCTAGTACCTTTTGTATGCATTTGTATTCTAATCTGTCAAAAGCTTTTTCTTGATTGAAAGGTACCATGGCATCTTTCTTTCCTGTTTCATTTATGTGGTCTATTATTGTTTTTATGTTTAAAATATTACTTTGTATATCCCTCTCTTTTACCCCGCAAGTCTGGTTAACGTTTATTATTTTGCTTAACCCACCCTTTACCCGAATGGTTAAAATCCTACTTTAAATGGCAATGCTATTGTGCATGTATAAGCCATCCAAAGGTACGTCCTAGTTTACAATCATCTTATTACTACGAAATAAACATTATCCCATGACTGATTACTACTGATAACCAAGCGTACACAGCGTACCACATCTGATAATCAAGTGTACACAGTCTGATAATCAAGTATGATAATCAAGCGTAGTACACAGTCTAATCGTTTTTGTTCAATTTAATTATCTGCTTTTGAAAATGTAAACAGTGCTATGATATAACCATGCTTCGTTGAAATGATTTTTAATGTGGATGACAATATGTCAATGCAACATTGAAATGTTTGGTTTGCATAGGATTACTAGAATTAAACATTTTCCGAAAAAATGGTATTCATTTTAAAACACTCAAATGTTCCAATGTAATCGTTGACAATGTTCAGTTTATATCTTAAAAGCTAGCTGAGACAGTATCAGGGAGACGGTTTGCGATTCTTTGACATTTAAATCTCATTTAATATTTATAACTTTCATGTTTCATTGTTGCTTCGTTTCCATTGATACAGTAAATAATTTATTTTTGTTATTGACAAATGAAATAAGTTATAGATAATAATTTATACCAGTTAGTACGTATATCTTACCAATCAATATCTGAATTAACATGTATAATTATTTTATGGCAGGAACACGTCCTGTATTTTACTTGTATTTATTTCAACTTCCTGATAAACAAATCTGGATGACACTCATGTAGGTGGCGGTGATACATCATAGCATGTGCCTAATGACACGGGCCTAATGACACGGGCTCGAAACCTTAGTCTTAATGGATAGGGAGGTCATGAATCGGCCTATTAGAATATTTCCAAATGTATTACGTCAATCCGTCCAGTTCTTTGTCATCGTCATTATAAATGGGTATACTGAGTACTTTGTCATCGTTATTATAAATGGGTATACTGAGTAGTATACTGAGTACTTTGTCGTCGTCATTATAAATGGGTATACTGAGTACTTTGTCATCGTCATTATAAATGGGTATACTGAGTAGTATACTGAGTACTTTGTCATCGTCATTATAAATGGGTATACTGAGTACTTTGTCATCGTCATTATAAATGGGTATACTGAGTAGTATACTGAGTACTTTGTCATCGTCATTATAAATGGGTATACTGAGTACTTTGTCATCGTCATTATAAATGGGTATACTGAGTAGTATACTGAGTACTTTGTCATCGTCATTATAAATGGGTATACTGAGTACTTTTGTGTAATTGATGAGTATAATCCCCATCGTATTCAGAGGGAGGGTTCAGGACTTGATTTTCATATTGCACTATGAATTTGTCTATGTATTTAAATTATGGTACAGATATATGCATGTATTGTATTTACTTCGCCGAAATCGTAAATGTGTAATTACTTCGCCGACGTGGTAATTGTGTAATTACTTTGCTGAAAAATTGGGAATGCCTTAGCTACTCATTAACATTATTGTTTCTTTTCATTAGGCTTAGTCTTCCTGCTCTCATCCAGCTGCCACGATACATACCATACAGGCAGACGATACATACCATACAGGCAGACGATACATACCATACAGGCAGACGATACATACCATACAGGCAGACGAAACATACCATACAGGCAGACGAAACATACCATACAGGCAGACGATACATGCCATTGCAGACGATACATACCATACAGGCAGACGATACATCCATACAGGCAGACGATACATACCATACAGGCAGACGATACATACCATTGCAGACGATACATACCATACAGGCAGACGAAACATACCATACAGGCAGACGATACATACCATTGCAGACGATACATACCATACAGGCAGACGATACATCCATACAGGCAGACGATACATACCATACAGGCAGACGATACATACCATACAGGCAGACGATACATCCATACAGGCAGACGATACATACCATTGCAGGCAGACGATACATCCATACAGGCAGACGATACATACCATACAGGCAGACGAAACATACCATACAGGCAGACGATACATGCCATTGCAGACGATACATACCATACAGGCAGACGATACATCCATACAGGCAGACAATACATACCATACAGGCAGACGAAACATACCATACAGGCAGACGATACATACCATACAGGCAGACGATACATGCCATACAGGCAGACGAAACATACCATACAGGCAGACGATACATACCATACAGGCAGACGATACATGCCATACAGGCAGACGATACATACCATACAGGCAGACGAAACATACCATACAGGCAGACGATACACACCATACAGGCAGACGATACATACCATACAGGCAGACGATACATACCATACAGGCAGACGATACATACCATACAGGCAGACGATACATACCATACAGGCAGACGTAACGAGTGAAAACATCTAAACGGACGAAGAGGCAATCAATCAGCGATCTCATGAATACACTCCTCACCTAGTCGAACGGAACTATTACAGAAGAATTGTAGACGATGCCATAGAAAAGACAAAAATAAGAACCCTTTACTGCACAAAACATGGGAAAAATCGAAAAGGTACCATGCATCCTGACTTTCTATCCAGGCTGCCTTCTGGTAGGTAAAGTCGCTGAACCTCACTGGCGTAAAAACAAATTAAATAAAAACTAGTAATAGCAGACGACAATGTCTGCGAGGCATCCTCGTCAGAGCAAAGCTAAATTCCCTCACAAATAAAGCTACGAATGGGTCTTCCGAACAATGTAGGAATAGAAAGGCAAGACATTCCAAGACGTCATCAAATCTAGTGAGTTCTCCAGCACAGTCACGGGCGAAAAAATGAGTATTCCCATCATCATTATTACGTGCAAAATATTGAATGTAATGTACTTATTAATAAAACAAATTTGTTCAATCCAGTATGTTCGGGAGATCGAAAAGCTAAACAGAAGGATGAACCGACATTGATCCGACTGGCATACCAACACTACCAACACAGTTCATAGAAGCCCCGCTGCAAAAAACTTTACGTCATATGACCACCAGAAGAGTATAAAACACTTATTGGATTAGCCGCATAATAATTATCAGACCAGGTGGCTTGAATAAAAAAAAAGAATATAATCTCGTTTCCGTCTTCATGTTTACAAGGGTTTAACTTCCTGCCGTTTTTGTTTCATTCTTTGTTTCTGTAACATAATATTGACACAAATGGCTTAACATGTGCTAACATGAAATATATTACAATGTAACACGTTATGGACAAAACTGTGCAAATTTTATTGACACAAATGGCCTAACAGCTAGCATGAAAAACACAAAAAAAACTGCGTATGTGTTTTGTTCTGAGTCGGCGGAAAGAACGAATTTGAGGATGGCGCAGAAATACGTCGAGGCCGTCAGGCTGAGACATATTCATTAGCCGTAGCGGAAGAGTTATTTCCCTCACCTCAGCACAACACACACACACACACACACACACACACACACACACACACACACACACACATATATATATATATATATATATATATATATATATATATATATATATATATATATATATATATATATATATATATATATATATATATATATATATATATATATATTAGCCGTAGCGGAAGAGTTATTTCCCTCGCCTCAGCACAACACACACACATACACACACACACACAGATATATATATATATATATATATATATATATATATATATATATATATATATATATATATATATATATATATATATATATATAAATCAACAGTTTTTACATTCTTGATAACTGTAGCCTTTTTGGGTTGCTGCATCACGAGTGACCACATACACGGACCTGTCAATGAAGATTACAGACAGTGCACGTGTTTATCTACCCTTATGTTACATGCACCTTTATATGCTTTTTTCATTCAATAAATTGACTGGCAGAGTTACGATTTTCTAAATTAGTAGTACTGTAGCTGATTTTTCGCATAGTTTGCAGATTTCTTTAATTTGTTTGAAATCCTAATTTTTTTAGAAATGTAAAATGCATTGCCCTTTATATTTGCACTGAAACATTCACCTATCCATAATGTATAACAAAATACATTAGAAGAATTTATATTAAAATTATCAAATTTTTATTCCAAAAGTTATTTAGATTGATCTCGTAATTGCGTACGTACATACTACTTGAAGTAACACCGAGAAGAGAACGATGTAATAAAACTAGCTTAGTGGGATATTTCAATTACAAGGCAGGCGTGTGCCTCTGACATGACTGGCAGCAAACATATTGAGGGGTTGCTTCATTTACAACTTAAGGCGTGTGTACTAAACATGACAGGCTACAAACAAAGGAATGATGTAAAGATGGTTCATTATTTTCACTTTTATAATATCCTAGCGTTTCATCTTGTACATAGGGCCGAATTAACCCACAGGCTAGTAAGGCTATTGTTAGAGGCCCTCATATTTTATAGCCCCTCCATTCCATATTGAAGTAACAGCTGAGCGACTTTCTCTCGTATTAGCCTTGGGTCCCTAGATAACCTGAATCCGATCCTGACTGTACACTAAATTCAGTGAAATAAATTAATTGTCCCGGAAACATGTTTTGTTAGCAGTTTTTACTTTCACTTTGTCGATTGAGGGGCTATACAGCTTCTCTCACTCGCTGTTTACTCTATGGAGAAAAAAAAAAAAAAACTGCACTCAAAATCCTACACAAATGGTCACTGAGTGCACGTTCTAACTTTTGAACGCAAACAGAGCGCAATGGCCACTCCTTAGAAATACAGAACTTTTATTTGACATAGTCAAATCCTTTCCTAATTAGTCTTTCATTTGAATTATAGTCCGGAAAATAATTTAAGAGATTATCGGTTCTATAATATAAACGTCTATTTAAATCAAGTTTGAGAGATTATTGGTTTTATATTAGAATCGTCTGTTTAAGTTATCTTTTACCAGTTATGAAATTGATATAATTCGGTTAATTTCTATAGCTGGAAAAAAAATACCCGTTTATTGTAATTAGCTATGTTCTCTTCAATCTTTTCAGAACAAATTCTTTCATCTAGCTGACTTATATTATTTTGACCACTTAATTTTTTAGCAAATATATTTATAAATTTCAAATGGTTGTTTTTTTTAAAAAAGTATTATTTTAGTTTACATTTGAATGTATTGTTAGAGATTACATCTTTTTGGTAAGGAGTGCTTGAAATACTAGCGAAAATACATTGCAGGTAAAACAAAATTGTTGCAACCAATGAAATACTCTGGAAATGTATATAGAAGCATTGATCCGGGGCTTTTTAATTGATTCTACTAACTTGTTATATTAAAACAAGCATCGATCTCAACTTTGAATTTTAAAAAATGCAATATTTTTAATTTAATATTTTTTTTTGTAATAGCAGCTGCATGTTTCTAAATTTCCCATAGTTTAATCCAGTTTGTGGGAACCATTTCCACATAATGTAACATTATATTTCTACCTCCTTTAGAGCCCCGAGATTGTTTATGGTGATGAGATATGGAGCTGTTACTTAACGTGGAGTGACGTATTGGAAAGGTGTAATAGACGTATCAGAAAGGTGTAATATACGAGTTGGTTAGTTCCAATAGATTGATAGACACGTCAGAAACCAATAATTCATTACCCTGCATAATCTGCCAATCTGAAATATATACAAGCGTGAAGGGTTGTCGCCTGTGAAACATATTATGGTGGCAGGGGACAGTTTCGTAAATTGGCCCCTATCAAGTTTCTAAACATAAGGGTATGGTGTGACTTTTTGAACTACTATTGTGTAATAATTAAAGATATGGACATATTTGTAAATTTGGTCTTTCCGGCTTGTGGTGTTCCTGAAATTGATGTGAGGCATGTACACGTTTTGACCTCACTCATATATATTTTTTTTTAAATGAAGATTTATATTAGGCAGGCTTATTCATTATCAAATGTATGCTTACAAAGCTGTCCTTTGTCCACTCTGGTGTGTGCTGGATGACTTTAATCCTAATAATCCGAGTCGTTAGGTAAGCGATCCAAATGTCCCACTTTCTGCTAAAAACACAAACCAATAACTCTAGCTGCGGAAAGTTTAATCGCCTAAAATTTAACTAGTGGTACTGCCTGCAAATCCGAGCTTATTCATGTCAAAACTGATCACCCGACAAGAAACATAAATAACAGAAAATAGTGACCGATGTAAAAGACACAGAACAATGCTTGTCATCTGACAAAGCAAGACACGCAGTTTCTTCAATGTTCATATAAGTTGTGTAGGCCAAATGAGAAAAATATCAAACGCACATCTGCTATTGTTAGATAATGTAGTCGCAAATCTTTATGTTGGTACATTTGATCTTTATTAAAACCGTATATACAACTTCAAACTGTATAGATCGATATATGTCATTACATAATGCACCGGCAGATCTGTGTGTATGCAGATTGTTAGAAGTAACCTGGATAACAAACACTATAGACCCTCGCCTGCTTGTACATTATGCGACGGCAGATAGGGGTATATGGTGTTTCGAAGCTGTATTCGTCTTATAAGTGAATATATACGGTGATAAAGAAAACAAAATTCTTTTAGTACTATTTTTTAAACGAAAAATTAATTG
This sequence comes from Sinohyriopsis cumingii, assembly GCA_028554795.2. NCBI lineage: Eukaryota > Metazoa > Mollusca > Bivalvia > Unionida > Unionidae > Sinohyriopsis > Sinohyriopsis cumingii. The sequence continues at coordinate 117,010,040 of CM068824.1, read as the reverse complement.
CATTAGATTTTTTCCAATCTACTGATATTGCTAACCCCGTTTTGAACATGACCTGAAAATTATTGATTTCCCCATGAACTTTCTTTAGAAATCGATTATTATTGATTTCCCCATGAACTTTCTTTAGAAATCGATTATTATTGATTTCCCCATGAACTTTCTTTAGAAATCGATTATTACTGTTTAAGTGGAAAACAAACTGCCATACTGCAGACTTCGTATCGATGTGACTGACATTTTTTAAAGCTACGTTAAAAATTCTAATCACACCGAAAGTCATGTAAGTGGTACCGTATACACCCGTTTACAACACAAGTTTTAGTGAGAATATCATAGTCTAAGACCTGTCCTTACATACTGACTTGGTAGATCAGAGTCTGTGCTGTTCATTCGAAATCATAATTAAAACTAATTGCGGGGACCCTGAGTTGACAGAGCATTATGCCAGACATAATATGTCTACGACTCGACGCAGTTCAAAGTTTGGAGAGAGCTTTGTATAAGCGAAAAGGTGGTATTTATCTCAGAGGTTTCGAAGGTCAGAATTTCATATGACTGTCAGTGTTGCCTTGTTGGAGTATGCCATCATATCATATCATACGTGAAAACAAGTAAAACTTTATTATAACTAAAAAAAATTACATGTTTACTTTACAATCCCGCTCTAAGGTGACACGGGTCAAATGATAATGTTGTCCTGCTTCATTTCGTTGCTCGGTTTAATTTGTCGCACAGTAACTATATTTCGCGCATGCGTACCTTTAGCTAACTTGAGTAAGGATGAATCCTTTCTGAAAGATAAAATAGTTATAGATTGTATACAGAGACCAAACAATGAAGATGGCTTGCTCATTGGCCAAAGAAAATATGTGCTGATTTGGGGATCAAAAGTCCAGTGTCAAGGACACATTGATAAATCAACGATAAAGATTATGTTAAATAACCTTTATTACACAACATATAATGGCACATAACTCGAACGAAGATTTCTTGATTTGGAAAGCAAATATGCTTCAGATATTTGGATTCATGTCTTAAACATCAAGGTCACAGTGACCCAAATAAAGACATTATGTTTTATGATCCATGGTCTTTCAACAAAATTCAGGAAAAAAAAATTGTCATAGATGTGAGAAAGGGACCCGTTACTAGTAAATTATAAGGACATTGTTATGGTTACAATGACCAGTTGACCAATCGAGTCAAGGGTCAGCCATGTCATGTTAGTGCCTATTGGACCAATATATGAATAGAGTCATGGGTCGACCATGCCATGCTAGACATATTGGACCAATATATGAATAGAGTCATGGGTCGACCATGCCATGTTAGGCATATTGGACCAATATATCAATAGAGTCATGGGTCGACCATGCCATGCTAATGCATATTGGACCAATATATGAATAGAGTCATGGGTCGACCATGCCATGCTAGTGCCTATTGGACCAATACATCAATAGAGTCATGGGTCGACCATGCCATGCTAATGCAAATTGGACCAATATATCAACAGAGTCATGGGTCGACCATGCCATGCTAGTGCCTATTGGACCAATATATCAATAGATTCATGGGTCAGCCATGCCATGCAAGTGTCTATTGGACCAGTATATCAATAGAGTCATGGGTCGACCATGCCATGCTAGTGCCTATTGGACCAATATATCCATAGAGTCAAGAGTCAGCCATGCCAAGCTAGTGTTTACATACAGGGGTATTAAATGTGTTGGACTTAAAACCTTTCGTTGCAGTACATTTTGTGTTCTTCTTGTTATCTTTTCTCCCTGGTGGTAGTACCTATCCACTATTTTCAACTGTATTCGGGTATACCGGTCCCTCTGTAAAGATCAGTTTACTAGGTCTTGAAGTATTTAACAATTCCAATGTTACAAAATATATCTGAAATGGCATATACGCTCCTTCCCCAGTTTAAAGGGAGAAACTGTGAAAACGTTGTTATGTTTGAATCATTGGAACTGCCGTGAATCAGCAAAGATAGATAGATAGATAGATAGATAGATAGATAGATAGATAGATAGATAGATAGATAGATAGATAGGTAGATAGATAGATAGATAGATAGATAGATAGATAGATAGATAGATAGATAGATAGATAGATAGATAGATAGATGGATGGATAGATAGATAAATAGATAGATAGATAGATAGATAGATAGATAGATAGATAGATAGATAGATAGATGGATGGATGGATGGGTGGATGGATGGATAGATGGATGGATGGATGGGAGGGTGGATGGATGGATGGATGAACGGAGATGGACGGACGGACGTGGGTAAAAGGTATGAAAATGGATAGGTACGTATTTAAGGGTGTGTTACTCCAGTATGTAAATAGAAAAGGTTGAAGATAGGTACGTTGGTAAGACGGAGCATCCTTAAGTGCACAAATAGTTAAGTCGGTAGGTAGACATGCAGCTAACTTACAAACTTGGTAGTTTGCTATAATGAAAGGTGAATAGGTTAATTTTACAGGAATTAATGCATACAGGTAAATACGTATATAGATCGTTATTTTGGTAGGCTGATTAAAAAAAAAGTAGCTAGGTAGACTGAAGAAAAGTCAGTGTTACTTATGGTAACTACTGTATCAGTACGCGATACGAATTAAAATGACATAATGTGTGCTAGGTGTGAAATGCAAACCATAAAATGCTTTGTCAATAAAAGCGTAAAATTTCAACAATTAATTTATAATACAAATTTCAGAGGAACTGTGAAATATTAGGCAAAACATCGGTGACAAGTCAGTTAAGTTTGTATAGCCCGAAGCATAACACAGCTGTGCAGTCAGTCTAAAATCGAGAGTATTAAGAGACGGGAAGAATTAGATTTGTGACATCAGCTGAATAATACACCAATCAATTTCACAGCGTCGCGTTTGATATAATATGTACAACTACTGTTATTCTATATACAATATAGAAAGAAAAGATTAATTGAATACCATGGTCCCAGGACGTCATGTGGGGGGGGGGGAGGCGGGGTGGATTCCCCCTCGACCTGAATTTGCATGTGCTGTAAAATTGCTGTAGCCTATATACGAAAATTAACAAGCCCGTCAATTTTTGAGCCACCTACCCCCGTGAAAAAGTTGAAATGACGTCCATACTATTACTATCTCTCTAATCTGTTATTCAGCATGAGCCAGCGCGTTGATATTTACATGAATCAAGTTTTGCCCCTCCCACCCAAAAAAAGTTTAAATGACGTCACTGCATGGTCCCAGTCAATCACTGGCATCACAAAACCAATGTAGTATCGATCTCTTTAGCTTTCTTGTCATGATAATGTCAAAGATTATACGCTCTCTCTCTCTCTCTCTCTCTCTCTCTCTCTCTCTCTCTCTCTCGTTTGTCTAATAAATCGTGCACTATAAAGTGTTTCTGTTTTTAGGTTCTTAGGTCGGTAGGTAAGTACGTAGGTAAGTACGTAGGTATGTAGTAATTAGCAGGCTATGACAGTTATGCAGAGAGGTAGGTATATAAATGGGAATACGTAAACAGTTTAAACAACGTTCAATTGCTGGGTCATAACCAATAAGCGTGAGCCTTGGTATTTTTTTTCTTCTCCCCTTCACGCCATCTTCCTCACAATCGAGACTAATTCCAAGGGAGGCAATACCTGTTTAGCTGCTTTTACCGCGGTTAATACCCCTGGACCATATCTCCTCAGTTATCGAGGACAAATTATGTCTGGCACATAAAGACGTTAAACATACAAAGTTCTTGGTTACATCGATACTCGTGTACACAAGAACCATCAAATTATAATGCATCTAAAAAGCTTATCAGAATTAGCAAACAAGTTACACATAAAGGCTGTGCAATTGTAAATCTGCAAAGCATATAAAATCTTTCATGCATACATCAAACGGTCACGTGACCGGTCATTAGAAACAAACTCTTGGTTGCAGAAATACACAATCTTTGTGTAGAAAGGGAAGATATTAAGGGCCTGATTGATCCACAGGCAAAAAAGGCTGCAGCCTATGGTCCTTATATTTTGTGGGTCCTCTTGTATTTCTGCCTCCATTCCGTATTGAAGCAACCATAAACGCTAACCTTGACTAATAACCTGAGGCCTATGATAACCTGAGATCAGCCCTGGAAATATTTGATAAATTTAGCACAACAGTTAGTGTTCTATTGGTTGAAATAAAGCTAAACCACCTTTTCTATTGGTTGAAATAAAGCTAAACCACCTTTTCTATTGGTTGAAATAAAGCTAAACCACCTTTTCTATTGGTTGAAATAAAGCTAAACCACCTTTTATTTTAATTGTGATGAAAGATGTGAACAAGTTTACTCGATTTTAAGCTTTATTTATTACTAGCCTTACTGCTCGCATATATTTTTCAGCAGTCTGCTGTAGCACGGTGACGTTATCTAGGTCAGTCATGAAAATTCTAGTTAAGCCATCCATACTTTACCTTCTTAACATGATCGTACACAGAATAAATCCTCTATTTCAATGTTACAGTCTAAGTGGATATAAATTCACTTTCAATTTTTTTTTATTTACAAAATATATAAAAAATAAAAAATAAAAAAAAAACAAACAACGAAAACAACTGACTCTCAAGCCACAGGCCCTGGTTGGATAAGTGGTCCAAAGCGCTCGCCTTTACTGATCACCCCCATCTCACATTCCGTCCGCGTGGGTTCGAGTCACGGGCTCGGCCAATGTGGATATGTGAGAAAGATTGCCAGCAACTTCCCGTGGGTCGGAGATTTTTACCGGTGTTTTCCAGAGTTCTTCCTTCACCATTTATTCTGGCCTATTTCGTGTACTGGAAAATGGAGTTCATTACAAAACAACAAAACAACTTTAAGCCGCATAGCATGCGTATATCAATCAATTAGCCTGACTATAACATCACACCGAATTTCGATAAGATCAAACGGGTCAAAAGAGATTTGTTTATATCAATACCTTTGATGAACAAAGATATTTAGTATATATATATATATATATATATATATATATATATATATATATATATATATATATATATATATATATATATATATATATATATATATATATATATATATATATATATATATATACATACATACATACATTATATGTGATGTCATTAATTCTTATGACAAGACTGGACATGTTACTTATTTTGTAAAGTCCGTGATCAATCAGCTAAATTTGATTCTATATCACGCCAGTTATTTATAAGATCTGTTGAAATTGATTTTTGCCTCACTGGGACTTGAAGAAGAAAAAAAACCTGTTAAAACCCCGCTATGACCTTGTTGACATGTTGCTACGACAAATGGCAAATGCTTTGCTCGTGTTTTTCAAACCACAAAGAGCTACCTAAATGAATTCCGTCCTTTCAAAGGTTATTAGCGAGGGCAAATAATTCAGTTTTCAAACAATGTCGTTTAAGTTCTGTTTGTAACACATAGGCATGAATGCGATCGATTAGATCACCCATTTAGCTGCGTGTGTAATAAGATTATCTGTGCTGAGCAAATTTCAAACTAAATCTACCTTTGTTTTGTTTTTTGTGTTTTTTATTTTACGTTTACATTTACTTTAATAGCAAGTAATCATTTGACGTCGACGGTAAAATCCACAATCGAATATATCCATCCTTTTGGTTCCATTAATTTTTATATATTTTTACGAAAATTTTCAGTCCGTTACAGTTTTTCAGCGAACTCTTGCTGGTCGATTCTGTTTTATACAGAATTGAAAGGGTAAATTTCAAACACAAATCCTTTTGTCCAGTTGCAGATGATCTTAGGATATTATTTTCATTCGTCTGCGCCGTGAGTAAAAGGGAACTGAAATTTTAATTTGGGTTTGGTCACATTTTAAATGGAATCTAGATAATACTGTATACGCACAGTGCATATTTATGTGAACTAAAAGTTTGTGCGAATTCCAATAAATGTTCTATTTTTAGGGTAGACATTGAAAACTGTCAATTATGGACACGGTAGACCTCCTTGTGGGAGTTCCAATGGGAGTTCCAATGGGAAACATGTAAATAAATGAATCAGGAGGATACCTCCATGAGACGAACTAACTGACCTTGTGATTATACAAATCAACTGGAATATACAAATTTCGGATCCGCTTAGAGTTACTTCTCCCGAAAACATTTCCGCCATCTTTTGGGCAATGCCATTGTTATTGATAGACAATTCCTGTGATGTTGTTTACAATGAGTAGGTCGTGAACGTTTTAAAAGAGTAAACTTCATCTGAAAAATCTGACTTTGTGGTTTTAGTACTCTATCCTCATTATTTTGTCTTAATCTGTGTTTTATATCCTTACCTGGGTCTATATTGCCAGGATTGTTCAGATGTGCCCAATCAGTTCTCTATACAGATGCATATGCATTGACGGAAGCGGTACTTTCTTATAACCGGGCCATAGAAATCACAACTTATCTTGCATAAATAATTGGTTTCACAAGTAAATTCATTTATTTATTGTATTTACAGAGACGGGGTCAATTTGAAATTACGTAATCCGTCAAGGAATCTTGCACATTATGGAGGATGTCCCAAAAGACCCGGAGGGAGATTTCAGGGGAAGTAATAACGGAAGCTTTATGGTGTCGTCTCAGAACTATCATTAATCGAGTGTACATTTATACAATATTGATGAAATAAGGTGGGCTTAGACTGACGACCTACCACTCATTTGACGCTAACTGTAGCCAGCAGGTCATACTGCATATGTACTGTAAATTCATCTACCTCTCAGAAGTGCAAATATAGTCAATATGCACGTCATTCATATTTTAGGCAGAACGTTAGTCTCAGGCACCTGATGTCGATATTAATCGTAATCTTATTGTTGGCAGTGTGATCCTGTTGATGCTGCTAATGATGACAACGAAGACGATGTCGATGGCAAGGGCGATAATGACGACAAATTTGACGACAATGTTAGAGATAATAATATGCGATGTAGTTATTGAAAAAAGAATGAAATGGTTTAAGGCATGAACTAAAAGGATGTTCTGATTGAGGTGGTGGCCGAATGAAGAGACATCCTTCATTTAATTCCGTACGACGAAATAAAGCTGATAGTGTTCTTTAATACTTGTTGGTGTATGACCTGGTAAATGAACAATTAAAAACGTAATGATGAAAAATAGCTCCACTGCTATTTAAAGGGAACAAAACGAACAGTCAAGATGTGTATAATTTACTCTTTTGAGTGCAATGTGCAATCTAACGCATCCGATCTCTAACTAGGAAATATTTCGAAAGGTATCCAACACTTGGTTAGAACATTGGTTCCCCTCAAACCCACCCACCCACCCACCCCAAAAAAAATCACGGTCTCGAGGACGTTCTGTGGTGGGAGGGGGAAGTCGCGGAGAATCGACAGGAATTTTTTGAGGGTGGCAAAACTTAATTTAGTGTGGAAACGTGGTCGTGTTTTTTTGTAGGATTGCGGCCAAAATAAAATTAGGAATCACTGTGTTAGAAGAATGACATAAAATAATCTTGCTTGGTTATGATTTCCTGGTAAAATGGAACTTTCAAATAAACAGTGATGTATCCGAAGATAAAAGAATAGGCAAACAATGATGAAGACAGAGTGTAATTTATTTGCGTATATGATAACTAGAACTCCAAAGCAGACTCCAGCATCGAAAGCTGTATTACGTAATTCTCGACAGCAATTATCGTGACATTATCAACTCCGGCAAAATAGAAAACCAGAAAAACGCCCTCCTGCAGAGGGATTTATGAAATAAGCGTACGGACAGGCCTTCTCCATAGGCACGGTCTCGATGGTGATGTAGAACAAAAACCGCTGGACATTTTTGGGTGCTTTCAAACTGCTCTGCAAACGTTTCTAACAACAACAACACCAAATAATAAAAACGCGCGAACACAAAACGCAAAACGAAAGACATGAATATGATATCCAGAAGAACTCTTTTATATGTTAAACAGAGCCCTCGTGCATTGTTAATAGGCTAAATAGAATTTAATTTCTGGTCAGGAGTGGAAGCTTTCTGGGAATAAAGGTAAATTTCCTGATAAATGCTCTTGTAAACTTCGAGCACTTTACAAATTATGAAGAAAACAAGAAAAGAGATGTGTGGTTTTCATATAATGGTCTTGTCTGGAGCATACCTGTAATAAAGATTATATAAACACAATTTGTCCACAAGCTGTCCTATCAAACTCCAGGAAGATTTTGTAAAATAACAAGGTTACAAGATGCTGTGAGTTAATTTTTTTTAAATATTGTTCTGTGCCAAGGTGAAGGAGAATTACGGCAGTTGGCTCCACATGTCTCCCCCAACCCCACTCCACTTAAAAATTCTGCTGGCCGATTATTGGAATAAAAAATATAGAAGCTATATAAACGACAACTCAAGTTCAGTCTCCATGCTTGCAAAGTATGGTACGTGGAAAAACAAGACGAAGTGGAATCCTGTCACTGAGCTGATTAGTGTCAAAACTGTACCTTACTTTAGTATTCGGTTCTTGTCTCGGTGAATATTAAGCAAAACTTCAGATGTCAAGAAGACCGTGCCTAGTTATTAGAATAATCAAACGTACTAAATTGCACACACTGTAAATGCGTTACGAAAGGATTACGTACTTACGTACTAGAAACTAAGTTGTTTCGATATACCTACTTACAGTACATACTATAAATCGTATCCAACTGTAAATTGTACAAACCCAGTTTTGTCGATGCATGATGCTCCATTAGATCGGGGTCTGCACAGTCTGTTAAGACTAATCAGTACAACAAACAACATAGACCCTGATCTGCAGGCGCATTACGTGACGGCAGAGCTGGGTCTATGTTGTTTGCAATTGGACTCGACTTCGTTGCTAATATAAGCGGTACATGAAAAAGTAATTTACGCAGGTAATAAATTAACTAGCACTAAGACATCTCTACACCAATTAAAATCCGGAAACTCTTGCTTTTAATTCTTATTTTTATGCCATAATCTATCCACTTCAAGTTATTTGACATTGTTATTTCGTTATAATTCATTGTGTACAAGAGGAAGTACTGTCCAATGGGCCTTCTGCGTGCTTTTTTTTTAGTACAAGATATTTTTCTTTTTTTCTTTTCAGTAAATATTTGAATATAAAAAAATTCTGTTGGGTAATGATGGCGAGATCGTATCTGTGAGTTGTTGTTAAAAGTATAAACGTTTGGTTCTAGTACACTCTAGGATACGACGAGTGTCATATACCGTATTTACTAGATGGTAAGTTTGTTCAAAATGCAATATCGTAGAACTAGTTCTATCACTACAGATCTGAGCAGTGTGGTTTCTTGGGACTAATCAATAGATAAAGCTACATCGACCCTGACCTACCTGTATAATATGTGATGGTAGATAAAGGTTTAGGTTGTTTACGTTTGGTCAGACTTATACGATAGTATATACGGTAATTTCTGCCCCATTGATAAAATGCAGGAATCTATTTGTTCCTTGTACATTTCCATAGTAGATGTGTTTGAGGTTTAGGGATGACGTCAAATTTTCTATGCGACACATATGATGTTTTCCTTATGAACCCATTGCCAACAAAGAAATAAATAAATTATTTTTCAAGTTTAACGTTAAACTTATTTGTGAGGCAGCTATAGTCATGAAAAATATTTAGGGTATGGATGCATGCCATCATTCACTGTTGCCTATTAGCAGTGTCAGTATTTAACGTCAAAAAAAAATTTAGAGCAAAATCATATTCCGATCTATATATCTTTAATGTAATCATTCTAAATTAGCGTCATAATATGACGGAAACTGTTGTTGACCCACTTATCTGAATCAGGTTACGGAGATTATGTAACACTGACTGACTATTAAATCTCCTTCAGATTAAATGAAACGATGATTTCGAGTCGCCAGTCCATTCAGCTTGCAACATTTCAACCAGCATATACGTCATAAGAACGTGAAATAGTTAATATCTACGAGGTTGTTTTTAAAAATATTTTTATTGTGGATATAGAAAAATATTTGACTATTGAAGTGAAAACATATTTTCACGAGAGGGGTCAAACATGACGGAAAATACCAACTGTCCGCATATCGTTCGTGAAATTGTTTCTTAGAGGAGATTTTCTGTTTTATAATATAATGGGTGTTGAAATCGAGAAAGAAAGAAAGAAACAAACAAACAAACAAACAAAGAAATGAAAGAAGAAAGACAGAAAGAAAGAAAGAAAGAAACATGAAACGTATGTTACTTTAAGTTCATTAATCGACAAGCTGACGGACTGCCGCAAAACAAAGCTTAGGAATATATATACAGTCTATGCACGCCAAATCGCTTTATCTATAATAATTTCTTTAAAAAATTTAATTTCTAACCTGCAGTTTTAATTGAATAAATATTATGAACTTTTCAACAGGGTATCCATGGCTTCCAAAGCTTGAGTATGAATACAGAGCGGAAATTGCAAGTCAACGTTTGTGAAGACTCGAAAAGGGAGTTCAACAATAAAAATGGGGGCTAATATTAAGTTCAATTACAATGTCAGCATTAATTTCTTTCTTCTGCATCAGTTCATGGTGGAATTTACTTTTCCTTCACTGTCACTGCTACGGTACAATCGGAATATCCTCGTCCGTTTCCGCCAAGTATAGAAAGACACATGGGAAATGATTCGTCGCCATTGAGAACTTATATTTCGTTCACAATATGGCGGTGGAAGGAGGCAGTCACAATCGCAATAATCTCTGTTTTTGATATCGTAGCATATGTGATGCACTCTGCCAGAGGCAACTCAGCAAACACATCAAATTCGCGTGTTCCTACAACTACATACGAGGTTATTTTACGACATAATGTCCGAGGGCAGCTTCGATCGTGCTACGATAGCTATAACTCTTTTCCGTTTGAAACAACATGGTCCAGATCGTTTTGATTGTTACCATAGTCCAACTGAATTTGAATGCCGGCTATGGTAGGTTAGCTAATTACTACTGTGACGTTTGCGCAAAGTTTTTACACTGCAATCAGTTTTGTTGATTACGGAAATAAACATGGACTTCTTTGTTTACAGTGTTACTACGGTGCTGAATTAAGTATTCTCCAAATGGTGGTGAAAGATGCGGAGACCTGAAGAACTCACGGTATAATTCAGTTCATATAGTAAACATATGGAAATACCATTATACTGCAAATTCAATAACTTTAAATTTCCGAAAGCTCAAGGTCAAACCTGTATTTCGTAGAATAGCTATATCATAGATGCAAGTTTTTTTTTTTTTTATCGAGACAACCATATGAGCCGCGACAATTTTTTACCTACATATCTTTGAAACATGTTTTCAGTTCATTGCCTAAATACATGTGCTAATTTGATTAATGATTTTTCCATAAACCAGTTTATAAAAGGACTGAAACTCAATCGATTAAACATTGTCTCAGTTTTTCTCAGTAACAATTAGGACAAGCTTTCAACAGATTCTTTTTACTAAAAATTTACTTTTCATTATCAACCAATCGTGGCGAGCCGAACCTAAATATGCTCTTATTTTATATTCACCTAGTTCAAGACTGATCTCCATTCTAACATATAACGAGTCCAGTGAGTCCTTCAACTGTATGGCCCGCGGCAATTATTTGGATCTAAACGTGTCTAAAAATACGTTTCCAATTCCAAACCAAAACAATCAGGCGCTAATTTCATAAATGAGTGATCCAAAATCAGTTCTGTTAACGGACTGAAATTCCATTAATTAAACATTGTCTCTATATTTTTTCAGTTACAAATATGATCATTCCTGAAAATATTCTTTTCACTAAATTTTACTTTTTAAAAACAACCTATCATGGCCCTCCAAGACATTACAAGTCCCTTTTTATGTTCACTAATGTCTAGACTGGTTCCCTTTGTTTTCGATATAATCAGTATTGTGAGTCCTATATCAACCCTTGATTTATTTGGCATACCTTTGTAATGTTGTAGAGAAAAAGTAAACGGTGTACGTAACTACATTAGTGACTTTTGAATCTGGAAGCCCATGTATACCTACATCATCAACAGTGCTTTTCACGCAACATGTAAGTATTTGAACTTCATTTAAGAAAATCAGGAAAACTTTTAAAATTAATTCGTCTACTTGTTTGCCGTGACCATTTCTTCCTTTTCATTTCAAATGAGCTTGGAATACGTTATATGCTTGTAATAGGTCTAGGCGACCATTGATATGTGCATGTATTACTTTCTATTAAAAAATGGCAGAAATTATTTAACGTTCTTCAGGACAACAAAAAAATTAAAAGATATAAAGCAAATTTAAAACAAGGAAGGCATAACCTAATTCAAATACATCACACGAAGTTCCAAATCAATCACTGGATGAAATTGGAGGAACACAAAATCTTGAGGGGTCATCAGCATTTAGAAGACCTACAAGATGAAATGTGAAGCATACTATTTAAAATCACAGCAAGTAAATATCAAATTGGTGAACCTAATTATTCAATATATGGTAAATCGCCTAAACTGTATATATTTGATTTGCATAGATTTCATAAATGTGAGATCCAAAGTCAAGTCTGTTAACGGATTGTTAACAACCTGGAAAAACATCGTACCCAAGAATCAAAACAACACATCCCCCATCCCCACCCCTTTCCAGGCACAGGTTGTCATTTCTGAAATTGTGTTTTATTCCCCACCTACACTCTTTCTGAGGTTTTTGAAAGGTATTAATTTAGCTTAGTATTTATAAACAGAGTTACACTTTCGCATCTATTGTAACTTAACTGAATACGCATATATGAAACCACTGTAAGGATGTTAGTCTCGATAGGACTCAGGGTACTAATTCAACTCCAGTAGTGAACCTATGGAAACGCCACGTTATTACAAATTCAATGACTGAATAATGCTCGTGGTCAAACATGTATTGCTCAGCAAAATCCCATCCTTGATGCAAGCTTTACAGTGGAGACAACCATATGCCACGCGACCTAGTTGGATCTAAATGTGTTTGGAACACATGTTTTCAATTCTGCAACTACAGAATCAGCTGCTAATTTCATTAATGAGTGTTCCAAAGTCTCGTCTGTACGCGGACTGAAATTCCCTCAGCAAAACATCGCCTCGTTTAAATTTCAGTTACAAATAGGATAAACTCCCAAAAGATTCTTTTCACTAAAATTGTAACTTTGCATTATTAACCAGTTATGGCCCTCGAGACACATATACACGCCAATTTCATCTTCACCCATTTCTAGACTGTTTCCTATTTTCCCATATAATTAATATTGTGCCGTCAGTGCTGAAGATTTGTAGATGTGCACTTCGGTATATTGGTAACAGAAATAGTGCTGTATGCTTTGGATTGAATGTGTGAAATGTTTCGACTCAGTAGGGTATTTAGCTTGCTTTGATTATTTCGGCTATTTACGTTCTCGAGTCCAGAATTTTTTTCTCACTATTTTGGTTTGGGGGCAGGCACTTACCGTTGACCTTTTGAAGATGTTTCCTCGCATAGTCAAATTTCTTAAATAAAAAAAAAACGGATTTTCAAAAACCAATTTTTTAAAACAATGGAAATAACAAATTTGAATAGGATACTATTATTTTATACAAATTTGATGAAACGATCAATATTTGTTTTTAGTTCAAGCTTACAGTGAATTCAAACACAGGTTTAGCATCATCCAGAGTTGATCTGAAATTTGTTATGTTCCATTTCGTCAGCAGTAGGGAGCATGTTGTTTTTGCACCCCCGTCCATCCGTTTGTGGGATGGAGTCTCAGGCTCGGCCAATCTGGGTATGTGAGAAAGTTCACCAGGGCTTTCCTGGGTTCTTCCTCCGCCATGTAGAGCCTATCTTGCTCTGGGAAATGGCGTTAAACCCACAACAACAACTGAACCACGATAGCAGAAACAACATGAAACTTTGAGTCAAGAAGCTGAACACTTGATTACGACCTTAAGTAGATAACCGTATACTAGTTTTTAGGCTGTTATACGACATTTTCAATCTTTTACATATTTTTTAAAATATATTTTATGAACAACACAACTGTAATCACAGGTAAACACCAACTGAGGTGGAAGAATGAAATTTTATTGGTGTGTTATATTCACGTTTGCATGATCCGATTAGTTTTTGAGGCAATTACACCAATTTTTCATTTTAAACGGATTTTGTTGACTGTTTGGACTTGAAACAAATATCACACCAACACCAATACCACCACCAAAAATAAAAGAAATAAAAGAAACATTTACAGGCATCGATTTGTCAATCGCTAATTTTACATTTTTGCAAATAACAGATAATCTGGAGAATTTTGAATTGTGTACTTATATATTCATATGCAGGTGACTTGGTTAGCTTTTTTTTAATTTGTGAAAAAAACCAAGAAATTGGGACTGAAAATTATTTTGATCAGTAGAAGGGTGGTATATTTGTTTTGCAATATTGTTTTGTGTTTTCACTGCATGTTTATATTGTCTAAATTTGTTCTCTGTAACTTTTAGCTTGTCAAATTCTTGTTATATGTAATTATGTTATTATTGCAAAATTCTAAATAAATACCCTATACGGTTAATTGTTTGCTGCTTTCTCCTTAAATAATTTATATTTACTTCCATGATTTTGATAAGGCGTTAGAGGTATTATACATGCCCTTGATTTGATTCAGCTGATATCTGTGTCGCATTATAACGAGATCTTATGTAATTATGTATCTGCCGCATTATAACGAGATCTTATGTAATTATGTATCTGTCGCATTATAACGAGACCTTATGAAATTATGTATCAGTCGCCGTTTTCTTCTTGTTCTATTGAGATGCTGAAAAAGCACATTCACAATTCATGCATTTCTAAGCGTGTCATATATATATATATATATATATATATATATATATATATATATATATATATATATATATATATATATATATATATATATATACACACGCAAAGCAGTTTTCCAATGTTTTATGCCTTAACAAACTTTTCGTGAGGGAAGAAACAACATAATTCACAATATAAATGCTAAAGGCAAAACCCAAGAGATTCTTGGTGTTTGAATGGCATAATAGAATGTGTCAATGGGCGTCCTTGTCAACTGTTTAGCCCGTTTGACTACGATGGCGATGGGAAAAATATTTTAGTTACCTCCAGTGTCAAGTTCATGGGACAAAATCAGAGTATACAATAAAAACGGATGCGATTGAAGTCACCGTATGAAAGCAGTTAGGTAAATGAAGCTGCTTTATGTACGTTTCTGGTCATGGTGTCGTCAATGAAGGCTGGATGGATGGGGCGGGGGGGGGGGGGGTCGGCTCTCTGTGATTCCAGTTCATCTAAAATTCTGATGACAGTGAGATATCGTCCAAGCATTTAACTTGGACTTAAACCTGCTTGCAACCTCTAGCCTCTAGCCTCTAGCCTCTAACTGTTGGCATCTTGATGTGCAGCACAATCCAGGCACATTCTTAAACCCCCTGCTGTGCTATTCATGCCTGGCCCTAGGGCGAGGCGAACGAGGCAACCGTCTTGGGCCCCGCGCTTTAAGGAAATCAACTCCGCAATGCACTTTTTGTGGCTTGGGGGCCCCGCTCAACGCTTGCTGCCTTGGGCCCCGCACATCCGAGGGCCCGGCCTGCTGCTATTAATTGGGTCGACCTCGATATGAAGAACGTTATAGGAGAAATGGAGCTTCCAGTAAAATTCAGCGACTCGTGCAAATGATGACGTGCATAATGTTGGGCACATGCAGTCCGTGCGGCTTATTGTGTGAATGCGCAAGTGCAAAAATACGCATGCTCCTGTCTCCTATTTTATAAATTTATATAAAACTAAGGAATTTGTAAAATGGTCACAAATCGATTATAACCAGAACAACGTTCTCCCAATTGTGAACACTGACGACTCCGGTCTGTCATACCATAATGCACCTGTAGGTGAGGTATATGCTGTAGACTTTGATTAGTCGTTTAAACAGCGTAGATCCTGATCTGCAGATCCATTTACTTGAAATGTTTTGTGCTAAACTCGGGCTTAAACGCAAAGTCCGAAATGTTTACATTCTAAAGCTTTAGGAAGAACAAAATTACTTCATAGACCCTTCAATATCAGACTCAGCTTCACTTTCAATGGCGTCGCTGTTCTTCAAGCACGATCTCTATTTCAGAGGTTTCCTGACTGCGCTTTTAAGTTGGGCGCTTAAAAGAGTGACATTTGTTGGAGGTGAGATGACTTTATGCTGTTAGCAGTTGAGTGTACGTCATACGTGAATGAATACAGTAGGTGACCTCTTGGTTTAGCTGTATCTTGTGTAAACATCCTCTGTCAACCAGAGCAAGATGTATTCAGTTCCAGTCCAGGATGTGTTTGCCGTGTTGCTCTTACACTATCTTTATAAAAAGAATGTATCATAACCGTTTTCTTTTTTATATTATCTCATACTTCCATATATGACTGCGTATTTTGCTGCAGCATACTGTGTAACTGATGCGAAGTCAGCTTGATTCAGTCTCTATATGCGTTTCAATGACTCTTTCTCGTCTACTTTTGCACGTGACACATTATCTTGACATCTTCGCCTTGCAGTATTCTTTTCACCGTGTTTCCAAAAGGTGATTTGCTGTCTTCGTGTTCCTCTTCGCATGTTGATGTAACCCAGGAATATCATGCAACTTGTTCCTCTTCTAACTGCAGCAACAATTGCTTATGCGATATCCTTTCCTTCTCTTGCAACGAAAGTTCTTTATATTCTGTTTTGCTTTGATTTATAGATCGTCAGAGTCCATCTTTACGTTCTGCTTCTCCTCTCGGCACAGGCCATGTATATCCAGTCTTTCATATGTTTTTCATACCGTTTTCATACCGTATGTTTTCAGAAGCCCAGATTTATAAGCTGTAGATAAGAAAACATGTACAGGTAAATTATCGCAACTGTCATCCAGTAGAGTCACGTGAATGTAATATCTGGCCACGGAATGGTAGACAAATAAATAAAGAACTATTTACCCTGACAGACACGTTTTAGTTCACGTTGTATCAAGACGGGAGACTCAGAAGAAGTTAGCGTCTTAAACAGTGTTTGTCAAGGACTTTCAGTGGAAAAACAAAACTAAAAGATATCTTTAGAGCAACAATGTTCTTTTTGGAAAATATTGGTTTCTTTAAAGAGTTCGTGAAAACATAGTTGTACCGTAATAAGGCAGGTACACAATACCTTTATATCTCAATACTGAGACATGTACACTGTACTTTTATGTAGCAGTACTGGGGCATGTACATATTAGCTTTATGTGACAGTACTGAAACATGTACACAGTATGTTTATGTGGCAGTACTGAGGCATGTACACAGTACCTTTATGTGGCTGTACTGAGACATGTACACTGTATCTTTATGTGGCAGTACTGAAGCATGTACACAGTACCTTTATGTGGCTGTACTGAGACATGTACACTGTATCTTTATGTGGCAGTACTGAGGCATGTACACTGCATCTTTAATTGGCAGAACGGAGGTATGTACACAGTATCTTTATGTGGCAGCAGTGCCGGATTAAACCCTGTGGATGCCCTTAGGCGATCAAAATATTGGGGCCCCCCTCGCAAATTATCTCCTAATACGTTTTATCAAAATTATTTTGATCCGTTTTCGCGGGGCCCCAAGGCCGGAGCCTACTCTGCCTATTTGGTAATCCGGCACTGTGTGGCAGTGGTGAGGCATGTACGCTGTGTCTTTATGTGGCAGTACTGAATAGGGGTGAAACGATACACATATGCCTCGTATCGATACGATTCACGATACACAGCCTGCGATATGATACATATCGATGCTCTTGATGGTCTTTCCATCTTTGAAAGGTTGGTGGTGCTCCTTTCTGTATTTTAACATTGGCTGTATTTCCAGTATGCAGATTATAAACAGAGATACAGTTATCATATGTTTATATGCAATTCTTATCAATGACAAGGAAACAAAAATATTTCAAACAGACTACATGTTGGTTGTCAGTTAGTTTTTATTCATCGTTTGAGGCCATTTAAAGGTGACTCCATTTAGCTCACTTTAGCCACCAGCCCCTTTGTTTTGCACTGCATGGATGCTATGAAAATATCTTATTACCAATTTTATGTCTAACGTAAACTTGGATGACATTACGATGTTATCTTCAAAACAGAACAAATCTGGTCATGGGAATGAGGACGAATACCATTAAAATCTATCACACTGTACTGCCAGCAGATGCAAAAGACTGATGTGGCCATAGGTACTTGTATTTGTTAGTGAAGAAGGAAAACTATTGACAAAACCCAGTCCCATTCTATAATTTTTTAAAAATTGTAAAAAAGGTGATACACTTCAGCTGTTTGAAATCTGCACCCTTGCTGATTCTGTGGTAATTTTATTTATTCCTTCAGCACCTTCACTCACAGGTTAAATATTTCTGCATAAAAAGAGAAATTCCAAATTTGATCTCCACGTACATTTTAAGGAGAGATGCTGCCAGGGTTGTGTCTTAAGTGGGACTTCACCCTTTGTCACCGAAATAAGGGGAGAGTAGAAAAGAAGGAGGGGAGAAGCAAACAGTCAGGGTTCAATATTTGCTTAACACTTCAATGCTCCACTATTTTAGAGCTCTACTGAAATCAAAATCTTTTAAAGATGTCACTTCTAATGGTATAGTTATTATTATGTTTATTATTTCTGTGCATACTGTGTATGAACATGTTTCTGTGCTTCCTTCTGAAGGGCAAATGCATAGATAGCTTTGTCAGCCTGAAGATGATGGGAAACTGATCTTTGTGTCTGTTTCATATAATTTTCCAGAGCTCACAGATATTTCCATTTGGATACATCTGCTCCAAAAATAGGATTTTTCACTAACACAAACTTCTTGACTCAGTAGTTTACTGACTACTATGCCAGATTTCGTATCTGTTCTATGATGCTGTATTAGAGATTTTAGTCAGTCAAGACCAGACATTGCTTGTGCAGTCAGAGGTATTCAAATATAAATCTTTACTTCTTAATTTCATTTTTTTCGTAGTTACTTATTCAATTTATCTTAACCCTGATATGAATATATTGTTTTGAAGCATATGATTTGCAGGGCTAAATTGATTGATAAAAAAAATGAAAATTGCATTCTACTTTCAAATTGTCTGTATTTTGATTAGGCTCAGTATTCTGAAATTTCTACATTTAATTTCGAAATACCGTTGAAAGGGAAACTGACCGTCATGCGATCAATTTCTGTCTACCCAGCATGTATATCTGACTCATATTTAACACCATTTTAGGGCTCAAAATCACTCATCGGTATCTCCATTAACAATTTCCCAGCTCCAATAATCCAATATAATTTTAAGAATTATTGTCATCATCACAATCACCAATCAGTATCTGGCGAACGAAAACGTAATAAACCACGCCGGGAATCAGACATTTGGGGTTTTTCTAGGTGGCCCGTGTTTTATTAACGCATTTGTAAAACGTTCTTCTTGGAGGGTTCAAACTACGCCATAACGCTTATTCCAGGGCACAATAAGCCAATCAAATTTAGTTTAACAACCATTTTTGTCATGCTTGAAGACCCCCGGGTGTGTAAACTGTTGCCTACCCGAAAAACATGTCGCGACAAGAATGATTTATAAAGATTGTATACTTAGCCGAGCTCATTTTCATTATTATCATTTCGACTTGTTTTTAAATGTTGTAATTAAATTATTTATAAATCATAAGCTCGAGTTATATTTTATTTTGAATCACCACTGCGAAATCTCATGTACAATGTCTGTTTCTAATATTTAAAGATTAAAGATTCGATAAGACTCTGGGGCAGTGTTGCTGTTTTACACACAAAAGGTGCATGACCTTTCTTTTAAAACATTATTAATTGCAATTATAAGCAATGTTAATATGGTAATTCATAATAATATTTTCTTTATTAAAACTTCATTTCATAACTTACGGAATGTCAATGCCTCTGTGTTCTGAGTATTCGATTACGAAAACAAGTGCATGAGCGCAGTTTATTACCAGTTGATATATATATATATATATATATATATATATATATATATATATATATATATATATATATATATATATATATATATATATATATATATATATAGAGAGAGAGAGAGAGAGAGAGAGAGAGAGAGAGAGAGAGAGAGAGAGAGAGAGAGAGAGAAACCATGTAATAATATATACCATTAAGTTATTAATGACACCAAAAAAACAAATAATAGTGAATATAGCTCAAAAAGAAAATAATTTTATTTCAAATTGAAAATTACAACATCCATTGTTCAAAATCTTTCTCCTGATACATGAATCATAGACTGAATGTGGGGTACGCCATGATGTCTACAATTTTGGTTCGCAATTATTTCGACCATATTTTGATGTTAGTGTCTATGTATTTGGTAAATTTATATTGAATGAATGGCCTTAGTTTTATGGATGAGGGGAAATAGTTGTTTTCTATTTTTTAATTGCAGTTCAGAAACAGCACGATCTCTCTCTCTCTCTCTCTCTCTCTCTCTCTCTCTCTAATTTACTACCTGCCATCTGTTGTCTTTTCACCTGTACTGTTTCTGGACCAATGCATAGGATGAAATTCAATTAGCTTCATTAGTAATTGATGACACGAATTTATTAAATGGAGTTGAAGTAATTCCAGTACGGACTATTTGGAGCTATTGTCAGGTACTTTTGTCGGCTCCTATGAAAACGGGAATTTTTCATCAGTATATCAATGAGATTACGACTTGATTGATTTTTTGGTGGCAAAAATGACACATTTAAAGGAAGTGACAACGAAATCAAACCATTTACATGCAAAGTATGTCCTTCATCCATCTCTGCTACTGGTCGAGATGTTTTTTTTTAAAAATAATTTGTCATTGCTTTTGCCTTGTCATGTTGCCTATAGGCTTAAGATATTGCTGAATAACTGATATGCAAAGTCAATCGTTCTTATATTGAAGTGAGAAACCATGCGATAAATGCTTGTCATAGAATTAAAACTGACATGAAAAAGGGGGGGGGGGGGCGAGTGGCCGAGTGGTCTAAAGTGCTCACCGTTACGGATCACTGCCATCTCACCTCTGTCTGCGTCGGTTCGAGTCTCGGATTCGGCTAATGTGATTATGTGAGAAAGCTTGCCAGTAGCTTCTCGTGGGTCGGTGGTTCTTTCCGGGGGTTTTCCGGGTTCTTCCTCCACCATTAATACTGGCCGCCATGTATAGCCTATCTGGTGCTGAAAAATGGCGTTAAACCCTACAACAGCAACAACAACATGAATAAGGTATCAGCCATGGATAAAAAAAATTACGGTCTTTAGATTTATTCTAGGCTGAATTAGTAAGATGAAGAAACGTGATTGACAACTGTTGCAAGTATTCATCGTTACTTAGTAAAGTTATCTGTTTTTAGATCTTAAATATTAATGATATAACTACTCTCTCTCTCTCTCTCTCTTGCAAACATTTAGAACTAAAAGATACAGGAGACCATTTCATTTCTTTCAGGACGAGTACCAAAGTGTGTTCCAAACTGGACACTTTTTTTTCCTCTTCAGTTTTATGCATTATCTTCCTATTCTTTTTATACTATTTCGGAACCCGTCCAAGTGACCTTTGCCAACAAGATCTTGGAAGTAAATCAAATTTTATCCGCACAGGTCAGCTCTTTATTGACCAAACTATCGATTTTAACAAGTATTCATCTCCGTTTTCGCATGGACTTTATGCCACGCACGATTTCATTATATTTAATGTTCAATTATGACCCGTTTCCATGGCAACTTCATGAATGATGGATCTCCTTACTTGAAACTTATTAGTTTATGTTTCAACTTTGGTACGGTCATTCTGAATTTATTGACTTGTTTTGCTGCGTGGCCTGATAAGAAATAGGGGATGATCTTTCTTGAGAATTTAATGCCAGCATTCAGAAAGAAAAGTTTAGCAAGATAGCGGTCTGTCTGACAAAATAAATCAATGGAATTTGGAGGGTGCATATCACATATTGTTTTCTTTACTGTCTCGAAATCGTGACTGAAATTTAGTTAACGTAAATTTGGATGTCTAGACGATATAGAACACATTACAGTAAAGTAATGGTTTTCTTCGAGATTTGATCCATGGCACCATATTGCGACTTCTAAAATGACGTGCACCTTTTAGCCTAAATTCTCTACAGATGAACTGAGACAAATTGATGTTAGATACGTTTAACAACAAACATTAATATCTATTGTAATGTGTCATATACATTTTCTGTACCTCTGACAAAAGATCTGAAACAACATGCTGAACACGTAAACAGGTACCAGTAATAACAGGTGAATTATGGGAGTTACCCCCCCCCCATCTGTCCAGCTATCGTGCCAGTTCTGCGACGATGATTTGACAGACTTGGTAAAAGCCTTGGGTAGTCGCTTTAAAGAGGGAGCTAGCAAAATTGGGCGATATTGAATCAAACTACGTGCCTAAAATCGATAAGTACAATATTTATCTTCACAGACAGCAATTATAACATAATTTGTTACTTTAATAAGCCGACATATGCGCCATTTATTCAGTATCTACTAACAGATTCTACTCCTCCATGCAGTATTGCTTAGTCATTTGACAGCCTAATATCGCAGCTTTTTCCGAACATATGTTGTTTGTAGCACGCAATCCTGTTGCTTCTGACGTCGGCCGTGAGACTTTGGATCATGTGACCAACTAGTGTACAAGAACAAAATAAAATCGCAAAATATGGTATTTAGTTTTGAACGATTTAAATTTCACTCGACTTATCAAGAGAGTAAATATATTTTACTGGCTAACTATTAAACTTATCGAGATCAGGAAAACATTGTTCGATACCAGGTCGCTTACGTTTCTTAGCCCCAATTTAACTCGACTACTCCATGCAGCTACCTAGTAATTTCGGCGATTTCCAAATTTTCGGTATCGAATGCGCTCTGACCTTCAATCCCAACATCCACGTGGATAGGTCAGAGGAGACACAAACAAAGAAGTCACCGGAGTCCTGCATCTAAGCTATTTGCAAGACAGAAGACAGCATAAAATATAGAGAATGCCCCGACGGTAATGCACACTTATTAGAGTATATACGGTTTATGAAACCTTTCTCACCGGAAACCAGTCAAACTCGATGCGTGTAGGTTGTTTTGTGTATTTAATCTTAATTTCAAAACAATTCCACAAAAAAATGCTTTCACCTGACAATCAATTACTTGGCTGTGATATGTTCCAATATGGAATGCTTGAAAATCGTCATTAAATTTCATACGCCACTTTTCAGCACAAGATAGGCTATACATAGCGGCCAGTATATGTGGAGGAGGAAGAACACGGGAAAACCCCGGACAGAACCACAGACCCAAGATGATACAGTTGAAACCATTAATTACGAGGTGGAGAAGGATACAGTTGAAACCATTCATTACGAGGTGGAGAATGATACAGTTGAAACCATTCATTACGAGGTGGTAAATGATACAGTTGAAACCATTGATTTACCAGGTGCAGAATGATACAGATGAAACCATTAATTATGAGGTGGAGAATGATACAGTGTTGGGTTATTTTGGGAATTACATTTGAATGTTTATTCGAATTATCTGGATTCAAAAGGATTAATTCTTTTTCCTGGAAATATTTTAGTGCTCATACAGAATGTATGGGCAAAGACATTTTATTAATTCAAACACCGGATTGTTGTTTGTGAATAATACAGAACCGTAGACCTTCCAATATCACAAAGGATACAGTATACGTCATCGCCTTCCATCTTGGATTCTTCGTCCGGACTCGAACTTGAATTCATTAGAATATTTTATTATTAGGACTTCGCCAATTTAATTCGTGGATTATTCATTGATTACCGGTAGTTTTGGATTTGATTCTTAAAGCCTTAAGTTTTTATTTTTTTCATTTTTACAGTATTTTTTTCAGGGAAATAAATTATTTGTTAAATTTTTTTAAAGCTTGTTGTTTTCACTCTTCCTTTTGTTACTATTTATTCTTGCCTAAACAAGTAACATAAGAATTGGGCACTTGTCCTCGGTTTATTTTGAAATTTAGCTAAAATATTTCAGAAAACTGTTTTTTTTTATAAATATATTTTAATTCCCCTATTTTATTTTAAATCTTTAGTGAAATCGGCAAGCTTTTTCTAAAATGTCATCAAGAATGGAAAGATTTCTTTCAAGTCATACCCAGGACCAATTATACCTTTTCAAAAATGATGAATTAATTCAGCATGCCAGAAAATATGATCTTATGAGGTAAAGCCTTCCTTAACGAAGCAAGAAATAAAAAAATATTGTGTGGTCCAGTACTTGGTAGAAAAGAATGTTTTGGATAAAAGTGCTTTGGTTTCGATCAGTAAGTCTGTATCAGACTGACATAAAAGTAAAGAAATTAGAATTAACATTAAAGTATAAGCTGGAATTGGAGTTGAGAAAGCTGGAACTTCAGGGAGATACAGAAGAAAAAACAAATGTAAATGCAGTTGCAATTAGAAAAAGAAATGGAACAAA
The DNA here is from genome assembly GCA_028554795.2 of Sinohyriopsis cumingii. Classification (NCBI taxonomy): domain Eukaryota; kingdom Metazoa; phylum Mollusca; class Bivalvia; order Unionida; family Unionidae; genus Sinohyriopsis; species Sinohyriopsis cumingii. Next base: position 116,985,463 of record CM068824.1, on the reverse strand, counting down.
TGAAATTGGAGAAAGAAAAAGAACAAATGAAATTGGAAACAGAGAACGAGCAAATGCATTTACAATCGGAAGAAAGAGAGAAAGAAAGACAAATGCAGTTAAAAATCCAAATACAGTTACAGAAAGAGCAAATGCAATTGCAGTTGGAGAAGATGAAAGAGGAAGGAAGAAGAACGAGAGGAAGAGAGAGAATATCAATCTAGAATAAAAGAAATGGAGCTGACAAGTGAAAAGTATATTCACACTTCAAATGCAAATTTAAGTTTCGATGTTACAAGGAATATTAGTTTAGTGCCCCCTGTCAGAGAAAATAATGTGGACAAATATTTCCCTTATTTTGAAATTGTGGCTGAAAATTTGAAATGACCAAGGGAGCATTGGACGCAATTATTACAATGTGTACTTACTGGTAAAGCTAGTGATATTTACCGTTCACTGTCAGTTCAACAAAGTGGTGACTATGATACGGTCAAAGAATGCATCTTATGGGGTTGTGAGTTAGTCCCTGAAGCTTATCGGCAAAAATTCAGAAACTAAAAAAAAAGAAGCTGGACAAACTCATGTCGAATTTGCAAGAGATAAAGAGCAGTTATTTGATAGATGGTGTTTAGCTAAGAAAGTTGATCAAGATTATGAAAGTCTCAAACATCTTGTATTACTTGACGAATTCAAGAACTGTGTCCATAGTAACATTAAGTCCTATCTTGACGAGCATCAGATCGAAACCTCGGAAAATGCTGCTCGTGCTGCTTATGTGTATTCTTTAACACATAAAGTTCCTTTTGCAAAAAAGACTTCTACTAAACAGTCTTCTGGCAGAAAAGTATGTCAGCCTAATGCAAGCTCTTCTAAATCTCAAACTGGCACAACTTCTAAAAGTCAAGCTTCAGATAAGCTTGACTCAAGATCCTTTCTCTTCCTACGTGTACCTACTGTAAGAAGAAAGGACGCATTATTTATGATTGCTACAAAATTGAAAAATAAGCATCGAAATCATGACAGACCTATTCCAAATGCTCTTATTTCTAAGAGGTCAAGGTCACGGTCGTGTATTGAAAGCAATACATTTGTTGGGTCTAATAAACACCAGTCTGATTTTATTATGGAGAATTATGAACCATTCATATCGAAGCGTTCTATATCACTCTTGGGTGATTCGGCCAATCCTATCCCTATTAAAATTTTAAGGGACACAGGAGCTTCTCAGAGTCTTGTATTGTCAGGTACTTTGCCTTTTTCCGAGAAGTCTTCTTCTAATGAGAGTGTTCTTATTCATGAAGTTGAGTGTGGCTTTGTCAGTGTTCCTCTCCATTGTGTAAATTTGTCATCAGACATAATCTCAGAACCCGTGACAGTCGGCACAGTGTATGTTTTACCCGCTGAGGGCATTAATTTAACAAATTACTTGTTCAATACTTGAAAGCTTGCTGCTTTCGCTCTTTATTTTGTTCTTGTTTATTCCAGCCTAAACAAGTAACATAAGACTAGAGTAAGTCTGTTGTGTGTAAAGTGTCAAGCCCCCAGACACAAACCAAACTAGCACACTTGGCCTAGTCTAGGCCGGATTCGAGCCCGCGCTTTTCTTGTCACGATCCCAGCACTCTAACCACCATGCCGTAGCAGTCATTCAAACTTTGTAACTCTTCTCGGAGTTGAAGCGCTTGTGAGATGTCAATGCAGCAAATATGGCAAAAAGATAACGAACGACTTCCGATTTCCTTTCGACTTCCCGGATGTATTTACCGCATCTCCATTTAAACGCTCTGATACCTATACTTAAGTATATATAATAGTATATAGCAAGGATAAAGTAAATTTGTGACTTGAAAAGCCTTCGATCCAAAATACTCAGGTGGATACCTTTGCTCTCAGGCTGTCTCGCCATATCTTGAAGGACCGAAAATGTAATTTGAAATATCTTTTAATGTCTCGTTGCAAATTGATTACCTGGGTCTTTGCCAGGAAAGCCAGTCTGGTGATCAGCTTCCTTCGGACAGAATATGGCAATAAAATATAGTCCCAATAACGATACACACGACATCATTTTGCAATTTTGTCCATGTCAAAGAAAGAAATACCAAATTTATATTCAACTCAATACGAAAATGGTAAGGAAGACTAGACGAGTTACAACCGGTTTTTAACTTGAGTGGATGAAATCATTCAAGTTTTATGATGGAAGAAGAAGACTGATTAATTGACAAACGGCACATCAGCATACGCAAGGTTATGTCGTGTCAAGGCCGTTGATGTAAAGAGTCACAGAGATAACACTGCAGTTGCTGATCCGCCCGGTATGGGAAACCCGCACCTTTTAAGTCGCGAATCCACCACACAGTACGGTACGCCGTGACAAAAGGAAAACGGATGTCTTAGATGTGTAGTGGACATGCAGTATAGAAGTTTGTGTGTGTGTGCGTGCGCGCGCGTGCGCGCGCGCGCGCGCGCGTGTGTGTGTGTGTGTGTGTGTGTGTGTGCGTGCGTGCGTGCGTGAGAAAGAGAGAGAGAGATTATAATGAAGACAATTTTTAGCCTGAGTATTGATGAATAACCGACTTATTATGGCATGAAAAATGTCTTGCAAGTTCTTATTTCGATCGATTAATAATGACTTATCAGAAAATTGTTTTTCATTAAAGACTTTGAAGCTCCAGTAATATTCGGTTCATTGTTTAATTTTTAAACTCCTTTCAAGAAGTACATTTTTAAAAAAACTCGTTTTCTTTATAAGAGTCCTACGACTCCGACCTCATAATAATGGCTTCTTTCTCTTGCGAATATCTGTAATATTTTAACATCTAAAATGGCCGTGTTTTCTGTCCAACGCTGACCTAAAAAAAAAGACTGCCAAAAATCAATTTTTCCTTTCCATAAGAGAATTTCGAATGGCTATCGATTGTACAGTTGGAAAATGAAAATAAATTAATGGACTTGGAGAGAGGGCACGAGTCCAGAATCCCCGTCTGGAGCATTTTCTGAATCGGGTGATAGCGAGAGCTTAAACTTAATTCTCCAGCTTTCTCTCAAACCTATTAATACAAAATCGCACGAAAATCATTTCTGCTGCAATACGACACCAGCCATGGGCAAGGGCCAAATTAAATTTCAGCAAGCACTGGACTTGGGTGTATTGATCGGAAAAAAATTGATTTAAACTGGCGCATGCAGATATGACCTTTCTTTTCGACTTAAAATTATGCTCTGACGATTTTATTACATTTAATGTTCCATTATGACCTGTTGCCATGGTGACTTGACGAATGATAGCTTTTTCACACGAAACTCGCCAAAGTATATTTGGAAGCTTGTGCTGGTCAGTATATTGGGATTGATTTTGTTTAAAATGGACAGATACCATAATAATGCCCGGTAGCTCAAAGAAAGGCACCGGGCACGAGGAAAAAAAAAAAAAGAATTTTAAATATTAATGGATATTTATTTAAATTACGGTCCAGATTTTACAGCTTCCATTGTTGGGACAGGTTGGTCTCATTAAAATCAATTTTCTCGGCGAAGGGCCATTTACTGGGAGATATAATCGATTTAATTTTAACACTGACATAAGGAAAACATGATAATTTAATCCGATTGTTTTGTTCGTGAGGCAAATATCGACCAAGGTCGTTATGTTCTACAGCCCGGCCAGTTTAATATCTCGTTTTTCAACATTTAATTAGAGAGATTGTTTACTCTCTCTCTCTCTCTCTCTCTCTCTCTCTCTCACACACACACACACACACACACACACACACACACAAAACGGCCTCTCGACCGTATTTTAAGAAGCAGAGCAAGTGTTGTGTACCATTTAGAGTATAACTATTTTATATACATCTTTCAAATGAGTCAATATCAAATACCTTTAAACGGTTTTTAAATCTTCAAACGGACATCTGTCACGGGCCTTTATACTCCGTTTCACATAATGAACTTTGAAAGGACATGCGCTGAAGAACACTATCACCGTGTTTAATGTGCACGTGTAAGTTGTCCGTTCTATAACATGTATGGAATTTTTACTTACATAAATAACACGGTATATGCACCTTTATTTTAAGGAGTGGAAAGGAAAGCTGCTTCTGTCATTCCTTCTTTGTATTAAAGCGCAAAATTAAAACCGATTCCATCCTTTTTTTCCCTTGTATTTCATATACCTACATTTTATGCAAATGACAAGACTAATGAAAGAGCAAATCCTAGGTATTATCCCAAACGAAATGTATGCTAACATCAGATTACGTTCCTTTGCGTATGCATCTATGTCGGCATCTTTCTCATCGTCGTTATCATCGTTGCAGTGATCATATTAATTTTGATCTGCAACATAGTGGCACTTATACCAAAACAGCGTGCAAACAGAATCGGTATAATCAACAACAGATGTAGTTAGTAGTGGTTGTTGTTGTTGTTTATTTGGAAGTGTGGAAGTGGTCATAATGTTGGTAGTGATTGTAGTAAACGTATCATTTGCTAAATAAACTTAGTGATTTTTAAAATTCTAAACTGACATTGTTTTTTTTTTAATTCGCTACGGGGCACTGAGTGGCCGAGTGGTCTAAAGCACTCACCGTGACGGATCACTGTCATCTCATCTCTGTCGGCGTAGGTTCGAGTCTCGGATTCGACCAACGTGGGTATGTGAGAAAGCTTGCCAGTAGCGTCTCGTGGGTCAGTGTTTTTTTTTTCAGGGGTTTTCTCGGGTTCTTCGTCCATCATTTATACTGGCCACCATGTATATCCTATCTTGTGCTCAAACATGGCGTTAAACCCTACAACAAGAACAACAATACGCTACACTTTGTATTGCTCATTCTGAAGATATGAAAAGAGAAATTTACAGAATATTCAAGTTGACAATATCTGTGCATTTTATATCTCTAATGGATTCCCGATACAGTAATGAATGAAAATTAAGAATTATTTATTTGTATCATTTTGTTTCTAAACGGGATTGTGTAAATAGCATATCACAATTATATAGTTTAGTTATAGAAGTTTAAACTGTATTACCTATCTGTAATGCTGAGTTTGACTGTATCGAGACTTGTACGTCTAGATTGCACGTCTAGATTGTACGTCTAGATTCTACGTCTAGCTCGTCTAGATACGCATTTTAGCCACTTGAAGAGAAAAGGAATAAAACCAACAAAATTCAAATTTGCTTTGAACGAAAATGTTCTGTTTATACAGTAGACATAACACATACAGAGCTTAAATATAATTTAAAAAAAAATAAATATATGTTGTAAACATGTGGCCATCTCAGATGGAATCGAACGAATAATTAACACCTGGAAGTTATAAATACGCCTCTTATAATAATAATAATAATAATAATAATAATAATAACCCATTACCCTTCACGGGAAAAAATAATACAAAAAAATAAATATTGGTTGGAATATGACGAAACTGACTTGTTAATCTAACAAATACCTTTGGTTTGGTGGTTTACGGTACAGCAACACAATTATGTTATTTAGTGCCGAGGCAATTGAATTAAAGTGCTTTGCCACGGTAGTTGACCCAAGGTTGGCCCGATGGTAGGATTCGAACCTGTACCATTTCGGTAGTGAATGCAGGACGCTAACCACTGCGCCACTACTACATACCTTACTTTTAAGTCATACTGCGAAATATTTTCATACCCTCGAATATTTCACACAGTAAAGTCTCGTGATATTAATTTAAAGCCTAATAAAGCAATCAAAATGGCATCAAATATATTTTCGTTCTCCAAAACAGAGTTCAAGTTCAGGCCCTCCACTGAAAACCGTTAATATTGAATAAAGCGGATAAATCGTATAGTGTAATTTGAATACCCCTCTTCATACAGAATGATTTCAAAATCTTACAATGTCGTGGGGAAATTAAAGAACTTAAGCAATTCTCGCCTTTACCTTCTACCTTATTTTGATAAATATTTTTTTCATAGATTGTTTTCTTTTCCCGTGCAATTTAGTGAAGATCAGATTATATTTTAACGCATTTTCGTGAGGACCAAATGATATAATGCATTTAGTGAGGGTCAAATGACATTATAACGCATTTTAGTGAGGATCAAATGATATTAAAACGCATTTTAGTGAGGATCAAGTGATATTATAACGCATTTTAGTGAGGATCAAATGGCATTATAACGCATTTTAGTGAAGATCAAATGACATTATAATGCATTTTAGTGAAGATCAAATGACATTATAACGCATTTTAGTGAGGATCAAATGACATTATAACGCATTTTAGTGAGGATCAAATGATATTATAACGCATTTTAGTGAGGATCAAATGATATTATAACGCATTTTAGTGAGGATCAAATGATATTATAACGCATTTTAGTGAGGATCAAATGACATTATAACGCATTTTAGTGAGGATCAAATGATATTATAACGCATTTTAGTGAGGATCAAATGACATTATAACGCATTTTAGTGAGGATCAAATGATTATTTCACGCATTTTTGTGATGATCAAATGTTATTTTTGTGCATTTTGACGATTTAATTGTTTCCAGCACACCAGTGGAGCATTTTCCGATGAAATCTCCACGTTATGTGTGTAAAGTACCTCGTTTATACGATTCTGGTCATCATTCAGTATACAAAGGATCTCATGTGAAACCGATTTACACACTGAATGCACTCACTAATAAGTCGTGTGTAACTGCAAACAACATGGACTATTATCTGCAGTCGCATAATAGGCCGGCAAATCAGGGTCTATGTTGTTTGTTCTACTGATTACTTCTAACAAACTGTATAGATCTATATCTGCTGGCGCATTATGCGACGGCAGTTTTGGGTGTACGCAGTTGTAGCTGGATCCGATTTATAAGTGAGTAAAAACGGTAAATGTATAAGGATTCAATATGTTCAGATTTTTAAAGAAGAGTAAACACATTTAATTTCACCTAGCCAACCAAAGAGGCATAGATGGCTTGATCAAATAAATAAAAAGTACCGCCAGGACATCATTCTTGCTAAAAATTACTGTTAATGTGTTTAAATCAGACTGGTTTCCAGATCTTACATCCTTGAGCCTCTCATAGCCGTCTGGTTCTCTTAATTATAGCTTTGTTCCAGCCGACTCGGGAAATTCATCTCAGACCAATATATCAAGTTTGGTGAGAAATCCCTGAACTCGCGCATTTCTCGTGAAATCCTCTTTTTATTTTGTAGATTTCATTACGATTTCAAATTATTATCGGCAAGAAATGGTCTGTTCGAGGTATTTTCGTACTGTGGGCGATTTATTCATCGTCATAATAAAGATAGATTGATTACTTAAATAACAGCCTCATCCCCTTATCCAACAGGTTAGCTATTATGTCTTCCATAATTTCCGCACCGTGTTCTGAAGATGGATGTACGATTCAGTTCCATGCATAATCAAGCATGCGATACTCAGTTTCATTAAAATATTGCATCGTTAAAACATTATAGGGGCTCCCGAAGGATTTCTTGTCTACGCCACGTTGGCACCGCTTCCGCCTTCGGTGCCTTTTCTAGATAGAACCGTAAAAATCGGAGTTGTATTTAAAAAAATTAACATCGACATTATTTTCAGACTCATCAACAGTATGCACTAATGATTTTGTTGACATTATAATCTTACGACTTCCCAGCATGGGCACAATTTTACAAATTAGGAGAATATTAAAGTCACCTTGATAGCTTGATTTTCATGACTCTTTGAAATAATATCAGATGAAATTGTTTAGAACAATATAAAATCCCGCTGAAATAGAATGCAAAAAATTCTTGTCAAAAGAACATTCAACGACTATGTGTCACTGAATTATCGTCTGAAAAAATATATGGACTTCGAAAACACAGCAGCAGATTCGATGCCCGTGTTTGTGATCTTCAAGTCGTCACTGGTTCTTCTTTATAAAATCTTTACAAAAATGGATTTGGAGTGTGGGTGTGAAAAGAAAATACTTTTCAATACATATTTTTGTCATAAAAAGTTTGGATCAAAGGAAACTTATTGCAATGCGCATTCATTCACAATATGACTACAAATTTCAATTTTAACTAGACACGCCATTTTCTTTCGAAAGTTATGTCGAGCGCGCGACTAAGTTCAAATTTATCTGGGCGGAGTTATGTGCGCATTAATAATGATGCTATAGTATAATAACAAGTCTGCGCTTTTGTATTTAGTTTGGAATACGGCATTCATTCATTTACGTCGTTTCTTGTAGTGTATTTTATTTATATAATTAAACCTTAGGTAGAATTTTAAAAAATGAGCATATAATAAAAAGGTTACTGCATTTGTATGGGAAAGGTCGTGCAGTATTCCATCCCAAAACTCGTTCATATTTTCCCATATAGATGCAGTAACCTATAAACATGCTGAACAATCAAAGCAAAATAATTGCAATAATACAAGAGATATCCTCCTTGCATCGAATTCGAAGCTGCACTTGAGCTGAGATTTATATATATATATATATATATATATATATATATATATATATATATATATATATATATATATATATATATATATATATATATATATATATATATATATATATATATAAATGTGAATCTTGAAGCATTTCATTTTGCTCCGATTTATAGAACATAACGAACACCCACACTGAAACAACACACACACATATATATATATATATATATATATATATATATATATATATATATATATATATATATATATATATATATATATATATATATATATATATATATATATATATATATATATATATATATATATATATATATATATATATATATATGTGTGTGTGTGTGTGTGTGTGTGTGTGTGTGTGATGCGGTAGAACGTTACGTTTCTACAAGCACTGAAGGTACGTTACTGTCGAATGCGCTTTACATTATAGTAGCAATCGTGACCAACAGTCCCATGTGCTATTACTTTCGGGTTTTACTTCGAAAACCAAAGCGCAATGACCCAAATCTGACCGCGGGTTAGTTTAAGGTGCTCTGTGTCCATGTGTATTGCGTCCTCGTTCAACCCCAATCTAAACCGGTAGGTGACAACCCATGTTGGTGTAGCTACTCCCCCACCAGTGGTTTATATTCCTTATCGATGCTGATTTGTTTCACTACCTGCGTCAATATTCCCTCGTCGTTTACAGGAAGGCGCTAATCATTTGAGTTTCTCGTCTGTTTCTGGTTACTCGCTCATGACTACTCTTTGTTTGGTGAGTTCTCATTGCAGATTATCTAAAAAGCCTTGATGCTCATGCGTTGATATTGTGACTCTCGCACCGGATGATATCTCCAGCAGCAGATATCAATTCAAAGCTATTTGTAAAGCTTTCGTGTGAGGCGCTGCCTGAACGGCAGCCTAAAAATCTCTGTCTTTCTGTGTCCAAACGACTCCATTGACGTGGATCGAGAGTGTCGCAGACGTTCGATCGTCTCGGTTTTCACCGAGGCTAATGAAGTAAACTGGCTCTTACGGGCTAGTTTTTATTAAGCATGATCCGGCTGAAGCATAGGCTGGTGTGTCTGGTACACGATTAGTGAGAAACTTCAGTGTGGCGGCGTCCTGGCGTTCAAATGAGTCACGTGCCTATTTCATTCAGTTATTGTTCATCATCGATGCAGCACGAGCGTCCTTATACTTTTTTTTTCTTTTGTCTTGCTTTGCAGTGAGTGCCAGGGCAAGATCGGCGTTATTTTTACCCCGTAGATATGGTTAAGTTACATACGTCTTTGCAGCTTAGCCTTGGGGCTCAATGGGGTGTAACATAGACACGATTGTATTAGAGCTCATGATTATGATGCCTGTAATGTGGTCGCCGGTCTTAAGAATCCTAAGTTCGTCCTGGCTGTCGACATGTCTTTTAGGGCGGCATTTGCTAGCTGAGTACAATAGAAATGTCACGAACAGAAGGCAAGACAATCGCAAAAACATTATCGACGTTGATAAAAGTCACAAGGTCGGCTTCGGCAGCATTATTGGTGAGGTCGAGCGTGATTGTTGTTTCCACTGGAATGATAGTAGCAAAGGAGATTTTCACGCTAGGAATACTCGAGCTTCTGACTATGTCCACAGGCATTGTCAGTCCTGACGACGTGTTTACACTATGCCAAAAGAGGCCTGCCTCCAATTATCGTCAGTCGATGGATAGCGATACATCCAACAAAGTGCTCTGTGTTGTGGGTTTGCTCTCATGCTCTTTTAACACCGCCATGGACAGAAGTCCGCAACCCGGCACATCAGTCTTTTTATTTAACCTGGAGCATGGAACAGATCAGAGGCAGTGACTGAGAGTCGCAAAGATAAAACATTCAGATTTCGCCTTGGTTCTCAGTTCCTTGTTGAGGCGGATGTATTGAGGAACTCTGGTTGAATTACAATGCCTGGAAGACCTTGGCGCCGTACATATCCAGTCTATTATTGCGCTAGGGACTTCAGTAATGGACCACGTATTGCCCTTTTCGTTCGCACGCTGAGAATCACCTTCGTGCTTTCAGTAAACTTACCCTCCCAAAGTTAGTTCAATAATCAGCACTGACAACCGCTTAGCCAGCTCTTTTAGAGGCACAGTGCTTTGAATGCCAGTGGCTAGTGATTGTGCATGTCAGGAAACTCCTCAGAGTAATAGAGATCTACTTGGATAATATAGAGCTAGTGCATTCGTCGCAATCGATCAGAGTTCAGGAGGATTGTCCTCCAGTTGCAGACTCTGCATCGTGGTCTAATCTTTGAGGTTGTTGATGTTAGCGCAGATTTTCAAACTGTTTGGTCTTTTGCTGTCATAATCTGTTCACATTTGTTTGTCCGCTATCGAATAACAGTGACTCACCATCGAAATGCCACAACGGATTTCCTCTTAATGAATAGGGACATGTTGATGTCTGTCAGCAACTCGAGCCTAACACCAGTCTTCTTCAGAAGGGTATCCCATCTAATTGCTCATGCCCGGCTAACTATGATAGTTATCTGAATGAAACGGGTACAGTGCCGGATTACCAAATAGGCATAGTAGGCACCGGCCTAGGGTCACCGCGACAACGGGTCAAAATAATATTGAGAAAACGTATTAGGAAATAATTTGCGAGGGGGCCCCAAGATTTCGACTGCTTAAAGGCTTAAGGGCATCCACATGGTTTAATCCAGCACTGAGCGCTTAGTGTTGGAGCGAGGTGTCTCGGAATGTTTCGAACACATCCGCTAGGAGTAGCACGTGAATATTTCGGTACAAAGGATTTATACTCGCCCATGGCCAAGCACCCAAGGGTCTTCATCGTGAGTTGGGTATGCTCAATGTCTTTTTCCTCTATATCTGCACGGCCGTGCTTGCTGTTGAAGGTCTCATTCTATCGAAGCCGTGTTTCTACGAATCGCTCCAATCTACTAATATATTCCTATAGGTAAGACGCCATTGCGAGGCAGAAAGGCAATGCCGCGATCCAGGTACCGAGTAGTGCTGAGAAACGCCTCCTCTGGCACGTTAGCTGCTACCTTCTTGAGTCTGCTGTTCATAATCTGGATACTCTCATCAAACTGTAACTGTCCTACTGGAAACGTAATGGACTGGCCATGTTCTTTGAAATGGTACTGATATTCTCCTACGGAGTTGTTTCGATAGCGTCCATAATAAGACAACCGTCGTAACCGCTCATGTTGTGAAATACGACTGATACCTTTCTTTTTGTTCTGGGTAGATGAACAGCTTGTGGTTACGTGCTTAGGAACAATGCCGCGGCACTCGTGGACAATATGGCAGTGGTCCTTCAACTCAAGCTCGATTGTATGGTTGAAATGGCGATATCCTCCTCGCAGAGGTATAAAACCAGCTCCTTGGAGACTGCGTTGCAGTGGATGACTATGCAGTAGAAGCTACATAGGACCTGGTTAGCAATATTCTGCGTCTTGCTTTTTTCCAGATTTTAGGTAGGGGCTTCCTCTTGTATGTTCATTACTTCGAAATCCGCAAATATGATGCACTGTACACGCATATAGCGGTGATGCTTCTGGAAAAATAAAATGGTCTTGCTTGGCTCTGGTAACAACACGCGCGGCAGCATTTCGCCTTCACGACAGCACTCGTATAGGTTTTCAACAAGTCGCCTTGGCTAAAGACTTGGATGCACCTGTTTATTTCGTTGAGCTTGTTGTGATGTCGTAACGGGCGACTTGTGTCTTGTATCCAGGTAGAGTGGCTATTTTCACTATGCATTCCACAAGTCATCAGCAATAGATCCTCTGTGTGTGCCCTTACATTCTCGCTGATAACAGGAACATGGTAGACCAACATCGATTGTCTGCTATGTATACAGTCGAAAAAATGGCCAATTCGAAACGGCACTTGTCGGTGTTTTTGACATCGTCGACATGATCTCAGCGGAATACACGTTGGCGTTGAAATGTAGATCTGGGTTTGGAATGGGCGGAAATAAGACACGCTGATTTCAGGTACATATATAGCAGCAGATGGACACCCATCCAGTCTCCAGACCTCTCCTGCAAGTAATTTCCAAACACCTAAGTATGACAGCATTAGCTTGGTCAACCTTGATCTAAAAAATGGGCAGTATGGCGGATGGGTAGCTTCTGTCACTTCTATGTTGGCTGCTAGCTCATTTTCATTGTAGACGTTTTTCTTGGCCAGTCGCGGATTTCTCCAGATTTTCTGTCAACACGAGGCTAAACTTTAGTCCTCTAAGTTTTCCAGCCTACCGATGATGCCCTGCTCTCTTGTAGCTGTGCGTTAAAAGGACACACAATACTAACTATACGGAAAATGGGAACCAGCCTGGAAATGGGTGAAGATAAAATAGAGTATATATGGGTTTGGCTGACCAGGATTGGTTAATAATGTAAGTTATGTTTTAGGAAAAAGAATCTTTTGAGAGCTTATCCTAGATGTAAGTGAATTTTGTTAAGAGACATTGTTTTATTTATGGAATTTCAGTCATTTAACAGTCTTGAGCTTGGAACACTCATTACTAAAATGAGCACCTGACTGTTTGGTACGGAATTGAAAGCACATGTTTCACACACATGCAGGTCCAGGAAATGTCACGGCTCTTGTCCTTTCCTCTACGCAGAAGCTGACGTCCAGGTTTCATCTATACTGGTAAATATAGGTTTGATCATTAGCATTCAGAAATTTTAAGTTATTGAATATTTAATATCATAGGTTTACTATGAGAACTGAATTAGTAACGTGAGTCCTTAAGAATGCCAAGACGTCGGCTTCGAGCTTTTACAATGCAGGTCCGGTGACCCGGTAGTCTTTCAAAACTGCATCTGCCATCGCTATCAGTAAGAGCGCCCCTGTTCTCTGGGGTTCTGCTGCGCCGACCAGCCAAGCTAGGCGGATATATATATATATATATATATATATATATATATATATATATATATATATATATATATATATATATATATATATATATATATATATATATATATATATATATATATATATATATGTGTGTGTGTGTGTGTGTGTGTGTGTGTGTGTGTGTGTATTAGTTGATCAAATTCCACAGATTTTCCCTGTTTTTATTGTTCTGAAGAAGTTGAATTGACCTTCAAAGGTGCATCTACGAAAATAAATGCTAGCTCTGCTCTCTACCTGAACATCAAAGGCAAATTATCACATATAAAATCCGATAACATTTTTACTTTGTATTTTGAAATTCATTCATTGCGCTTTCGGATGCTTTATTGCCTGCTCTAGTTAAATTCATCTGCTCTATTTTAATAACTGTTAAAGTAAGTGTACTTTGGACTAATTCTGACCGATTTTTTCGAGCACAATGGCGCCGCCATTTAAGATTGCAGTTTGCTTAGATCGTGTACAGTTTCAACAAGTACAATATATAAAGAAATGTCAGCCACAATACATGAAAGTAAAATAGAGGTATGCAAAATCATTCTATCGTGAATGTTTCAAATGCAACTAACTTCAACTTACACCTGTAACTCTCTCAGAAGTACGTAGTAAATGCAGAGCGTCATCGAAAGACTACTTTTTGACTGTCTTACTTAATTTGTACTTTTTATGGGGCTTTATTTCATAATTTGACAAAGAAAATTAAAACATAAAAGTTTATTGGTATACCCGGCAGGCACGCTTTAAGCACAATGGTGTGCCGACAATATTGGACTGCGCAATTTGGTTCTAGACAAAATTATGTTATGATACGACTATAGCGTTCCCGTCTCTCACAAAGTAAATCAACATTGTACACGAGAAGACTCTATGATGATATCATCTCTCCATTCCGTTTACTGTGCATTCATGATGGTGGGGAGGACCGTAGGAAACACGGTACTAATTGTATGGAAAAAATGGGTAAATATAAAACAGAATATATTTGGTGTTTAGCTGGCCAGGATTGGTTGGTAATGAAACTTAGATTTTAGTTACAAGAATCTTTTGAGAGCTTATCCTAAATGTAACTGAAAAAAAAAAAGATACATTGTTTTATTGATGAAATTTGAGTCTTTTAACAGCCTGAGTTTGGAATATTCATTCCTGAAATTAGCACCTGACTCTTTGATGTGGAATTGAAAGCACCTGTTTCAAACACATGTAGGTCCAGAAAATGCCACGGATCATATTCTTTTCTCTACATAAAAGCCTGTCATCAAGGAAGAATCAATACTGATAAATATGGGTTTGATCATGAGCACTCAGAAAATTAAGTTATTGAATTTTTAATAGCATGGTGTTTGCGTAGGTTTACTGTGGGAACTAAATTAGTACCTTAAAAATCCTGAAATTTTTATTGTTCAATGTAAAAACACCAAAAATCACATTAAGAACTGTCACGCTTTTAAGTGTGTAGGGATTTCCCGTCTAAAAATAGAGCATGGTTAAGAGTACCATGGTCACGTGGCGCCTCGAAGTGTAGTGTGAGGCGCGAGGTAGATTTGCTTATAAGTAAACTTCTCTGGTAATAAAAGGTTACTTACTGCTGTCTCCGATGTGATGATATACTTTTTATTCACAGTGATGTTTCTCCAAAAAGCAAAGCAGTTTTGATCCAATAATATTAGAACAGAAGGTAAAGCATGTCGTTTGTTGTGTAATAGGGTCAATGGGGACAGCGTGTTTGTTACCCTTTCAAAGTTTACGCTATTAGTCTCTCTCTCTCTCTCTCTCTCTCTCTCTCTCTCCTATTGTAGTTACAAACAACGATCATAATTGCTTGATCAAAGCTTTAACCAGGCGCTCATTATCGCTTGAAAGCTCAGTTTTCTACGAATTGTTGTTTATGCAATGTCGCGTATGTAGGAACGGCCTTAGCAAACGCGAGAGCCGA
Source organism: Sinohyriopsis cumingii (assembly GCA_028554795.2). Classification (NCBI taxonomy): domain Eukaryota; kingdom Metazoa; phylum Mollusca; class Bivalvia; order Unionida; family Unionidae; genus Sinohyriopsis; species Sinohyriopsis cumingii. Next base: position 116,970,170 of record CM068824.1, on the reverse strand, counting down.
TTTGGATCATTTTGGCGGTGACCCTGTGAACACGGCATTTAGAAATAAACTTTTAAACAAGTTTTATATTATATTGAGTTTTACATTTTCTTCCATCGCTTTAAAATTAAATTTTTTCTATTGATATATATTTTTTTAATTTCTAACGCAAGGGGACGCTGTTAGAACAAGCCCGATTGGGCAAAATCGGTCCAATCGGCCTTAGACCGGCCCTGCGTGTTAGCATTCACATTTATTACTTATGGTCGCAGTTACCCACTTTTCTTTCTAAATTGGCTACGCTAAATTTTGGGGTGTACTATACAGGGCAAGCAGGTGAAATATTAATTAACAGAATCTCCTGTTTATTCATTCTTTGCACAGACCTTCAAATTTTGTATCGAATTATAAGAGTGAAAGAGGCGAAAAATCATTAGGGTTTATCGCATATTTCATTCGCGTTGTCTTTTCTGCAGTACCAACTTTATTTATTTATTGGCACGGATTTCCGATACATTTACATCAAAATGGCTGAACTGTCTTTGTAAATGAATATAACCTGTGCCCTGACGAGGCACAATAATAATAATAATAATAATAATAACTGACCAATAATGTGCAGAATAGGTTAGTTTGCAATATAAGGTTGCCGTTATTGGTAATTTAAATATATAACAAAATATCCTTGTAGTTTAAATTTTTAAATTGTTTTCAGGGGTAAATAATCTCTTTACTAAACTCACAGCTATTTTTATAATTTCGCCTTGCTTTCAAGTCCAAAGTATATATATATATATATATATATATATATATATATATATATATATATATATATATATATATATATATATATATATATATCCACCTTTTCCGTAAAATATTTTTTTTATATTTTTGCCTATGTTATTGTCCAGTTTGTTATTCATGACATAGGGTTTCACTGACTTCAGTATCAGCAATGTATTGACACTAAAAGACGCATGCTGCGAGTGTCATGGGTCATGTTCAAGTTTTGTTTATGCACAATTCGATAAAAATCAGCAGATGGCCTTATATGGACTATGGTCAGTGCGATATGTTAGCTCTCAAGAAAACATACTCGATATTCGATGTCTATATTTAACAAAGAGCCACACTACCGATAACGTTTATATGTATTTATGTCACTAATGAGATCCGTTATTTGTCTGATATTTTGTTTGAATGTGACGCGCACGCGGACGTAAGAAATTAGTCCACAGGTGTATATACATCATGTCAATATATAAATCAATGCGCAACTTGACATAGTTTTTTCATAAATGTTATGCATTCAAGCCAGAACGCAATATTCATTTCTGGCAAATGAATCTTTCCAAACGAAGGTAAAAGAGAATGAGAAAAAAAATGTCTCTCCTATGAGATATCGAATCTCAGTGGTGAAAACTGTTTTAAAGATCATACGTATATAAACCGTCCGATAAGAACGTATGCAAAATCCCAAATTAAACTTGACCTCTATATAAGAGACACCTTACTAACATGGACAGCTAACACATTTTTCCCTGCCAAATATCATTGTAACAGCATTTTAAAAAAGGACAAGTTCCTTGGTCACAGATATGAAAATAGTAAATATCCTAACATACTTTTTCCTGTACACATTTTCAATATTTACTAAAAGCAGGTATGAGTACACTACTTGAATAGATAAGTAAAATGTTTCATTAATCCAAAATAATTTATTTTGTAAAAACAAAAAAGTACCATGTTTTGGTCACGGAAACTAAGTTATATATACCTGTAAATGCGTATATAATTTACAGTAAGATCACAGCGACTCTCTCTCTCTCTCTGTCTCTCTCTCTCTCTCTCTCTCTCTCTCTCTCTCTCTCTCTCTCTCTCTATATATATATATATATATATATATATATATATATATATATATATATATATATATATATGTGTGTGTGTGTGTGTGTGTGTGTGTGTGTGTGTGTGTGTGTTATTCTGATGATAAAGAAGTTTGTGCGATTAAAGAAGATTTTCTGCTACAAAATGATTTTGAGAATAGACGTAATGTTCAATGCAATATTCAGAACGTTAGATACACCTAAATTTTGACAAGTGTTGGATTTCAGAATTTCACATCTAAATTGTATTTACACACTTTGAGGTGCTCATAGTGTTTAAACAGATAAGATGGGGACGGCCATTATTTTGTAATTAATTATACTTTTCATCATTGCTCTTTTTCCGTCTCTAGCTGACTCGACTCTCGTCGGAAAGAGGCATGATATTCCGAATGGCTTTTTGGATCCGACTTATCAGTACACACGATTGATATATTTCAGACCGCCAGTATTGATGCAGACTCCATTGATATCGAAATTCTGTATACCATGTCAACTCCGTGTATAATTCTAAGTAACAAAATAATTTTGGAACCAATAAATGAGTTTTATTGGGAGTAAAGTCCTTTTTCAAGGGCACAAAGCCACAAAAGCTTCATGATGTTTGCTAAAAAAATATTAACATAGACAATTATGCAATGAAATAATTAAAAAAAAGTTGAACGAGGTTCAACGTAGCGAATTTTTAATGCTTGGAAGGCGGAAATGGTTAGAACAAAGGACCTCAACTAAAAACATAAGTAAGTCAGCAATGAAAAATTTGCGTTATCTACACTTGTCCATATAAATACATTTTTCCCGGATCTAATATTTTGCTGACCCGGCGAATCCAACGGGGTTTCTTTAGAATTCCTAATTTACGTTCTCCATTTTGAGATATGGGCGATTCCAGTCAGGATTACAGCATTGAAAGTATGGCCGGTGGGGGTGGGGGTGGGGGAGCTCCTTTCCACTTGATTGGTTTGCTAGTCTGCTCTGTGGAGAGTCTCATCAACATATTAATTGCTGCGTACATTGCATGTGATGAAGTATATAACATTTTCAGTGTTGCATGCTTTAGTACGTTTGTGAATATTACATTTTTCACCTGTACCTATGCTGGAAAATGTGTGTTTCCTTCATGTGTTGACAAGTCTTCCATCCTTTGTTTCCACAAGGCTTTGATTTCTCGTCTATTTTTTTATTTCTTTTTTTTTTAGAGTGGCTTTAAAAATTTGCCTTGACTAGAATGTCTATCAGATTTTGAGGTCTGCGAAATGCTACAATTAGTTTGTTTGGAAAATCAATTTAATCGGTTTACACGGTTCAATGGTTGCAAAGGTATGCGAATGATGTGACATACTTGGGTTCTCTGGCTGGAACGTGGGGATTTACGGTATTAGTCCAAGTTTTTCGTGTCGCGTGTATATTTTAGAACGTCAGTATGGTTTGCTTGCTTGCTTCTATGCATCCATTCCACTACTATATCTTTGTTGTAACCTCGGTTTGTCAGATGTCGGTTAGCACTCTGCCCCTGTCATCGATGAACTGTCATCGGAGCAAATTCTTTAAAGTGACTGACTGAATGGGGGTGTTTTATGGTGTCTTGCCTTTGGTGGCAACTGGATAGAGGAAGGTACTGATGTTCGTCATTCGGTTTGGAATACATGTTTGTATGCAATGTGATAGTGATAAATTTTAGTGTTTTCTTTGTGTCTAAAATATATGACCCATGTCTCGACAGAAAATTTGATGGAATGACGAGAAGTATAAGATACCTGATGATTTATTCTTCCTTTCCCCTCCCATCTTTCCATTTAATTTCAACATCATATATATATATATATATATATATATATATATATATATATATATATATATATATATATATATATATATATATATATATATATATATATATATATATATATATATTGGTTTTTACCATGATGAAAAAATTTATTTCCTAAGTTATTATGACGGCGGTGCTTTATAAAATTTATGTTATTTGTCTGTACAAATATATAACCCAGATTGTTTCTCTCTCTCTCTCTCTCTCTCTCTCTCTCTGGCTAATTAGGGAGTGTAAAAATCCAGGTCAAGTAGGTACAAAATGTACTTTGAGTAGGATATAAAATTTGATTGCTCATAAACTTAAGGATGTAATCATGGCTCACCAACTGTGCTTGACTTCCTGTAACATCCGGAGGATTTAAGTAGGCAATTAAAGCGTTTGAAATATTTTATATCTGAAATACAAGTGGCCATTCCTTCTCGGCGCGACCTGAGCTTTGTTATATGCACGAACATCATACTTTTGTACGTTTGTACTTTCAAAAGAGCGTGAAAATGCCCTTTCACAAATATAGCTCGGTTTCATCTAAATATGTCTTTAGTTTCTGGCAGGTTAATGACTGGAACCAAGAAACAATGAAAGCCAAGTGAGATCTATAACAACAACAAAAAACCAGCAAAATACCCCCACTCCCAGAAAAACAACACAAGGGCAACACTAATTAATGCGAGTCAGAGACCTCTATCTGCTCAAAGCCCCGCCCTTTATCATTGGCTATTGAAAGTTGTTTGTCTTTTAAATGTCTAACATTTTGAATGTTTATTGGCTTGAATGGAAAAGCTAACCCTCCAACTCTGAGCCAGTTCTCAATACTACTTTTGAGTCCTTCAAACTAAAAATTTAATACATGTATATAAATGGCACGCGAGGGAACCTACATCCTTATCAGTATGTTACCACCAACTAACCAGAAGTAAGCAAATTATAAATGTAACGAAAAATAACAGAAAATTTTAAAAAGGATTTACAAGAGAAATTTCGATTATTTCTCGTTAAAGGAAATGCGTTCTAACAGATACTAAATCTACCCTATCCGTTTTAAAAAAATTGAGATCCTAGTTGCAATATTCTTTATAATGATACATTTACCAGATCAAAGGGCAGTTACAGGTTAGTAAGAGAAAGAAAAATAAACGAATCTTATTTATCATTACTTTAATAATCAACGCCATCATTGTTATGTAACTTTCATCAACAGACAAGTTAATTGATTCAACACATTATGCATAGTTTACCTGTATTGAGTCTTCTCCCTTTGAACATACCTGTTTTAAGCTGATGGTTGGCGCTAACGATTTCTTATTGATCGAATTTTTGAATTGGAGTATTAAAGAATAAGAGACGGTCTAATCATGCGTCATTAAGAACTAATGCAACTCTAAAAATCTAACTTCTAATTCTCCAGCGACTGTTTGATTATTTTATCGCCATGAATTATGGCCTTAATTTGCGATACACGAATACCCACAGGTAGGAATCTCATCGATTTTAATTATTTTGTTTTCTCAAATATGGCACAGAAAGGATTGAGAGAACGATGTCCGAAATCTAGCTAATGGCTTTTTTTAAAAAAGTAAGTCACGAACGATATATTTTCTCAATCATTTGGCTGTATTTTTAATACTATGACTTATCTGAGCCCTTTGGCTGTATTGTTATGTGCCAAAAAACTATAAATTATTTGAGCCCTTAGAAATGTACGATTGACTTGTGTGATATTTTAAAGATATCGTCCGTTTGATTAAACAATCACTTGGGCTGGGTTGAACATTAGCTTCTCCATCTGCGTCATAACTATATCCTATTTAAAATACGCTTAATATAATACATGAAGAGGGCACGACCATGATTAAAATATATAAATGCGCATGACACAAATAAAATGAACACATGTATTATAATGAATATTTTATTTCCACCAGCTAATGGGAATAGTTCTCGATAACGAAACTCTTGTCAATCATTCCAAATTAACAACAGCGCCATATAATCACCATCATCGTCGTCGTCGTCATCGGGAATGAAGAATCCCCTTTTCATCAACCTTGGACAGGTTTTATTTTTTTTTACAAAAAAAGGAGAAAATAAAAATTGTATGATTTTAAAACGTTATGTTACCTGCCCAGACTTTATTCAAAATATGAAGGAAATCTTCAAACGTTTCTGTTATTTTATTAAAATTTCGATTCCGTCCAAGCAGTGTGCATGTAAAGCTGGTAAGGGCGTCTCGGTATAATCCTGGCTTCACAGTGCTAAGTAAGCTTGGGCATTACAAGTGAGGCAAACAATATCAGAGGCAAGAAATGTCAAACTCCTTAAAGTACTTAATCCCGTTTTTATGTAGATAACACTTTTTTTTATAAAGTCTAAGACCCTCTCAGCTTGAAGATCATCACGGGACGCACACTAAGGTTGCCTCCAGGGACGCACCCTAGGGCAAGAAGGCTGTCTCAACTGGTCAGAATGTACGAGTTCATTTTGTACACGCAGATACAAAATATTAATGTGATTTAACGGCAGGTGGATTTTTGAAACTTGCAGTGGAAGTTGGACATTAATGCTTGTTCCGTTCATACGTTTGCCTTTGTTCATTGATATGCCAGCAAGTGTATTCAAGAATTCGTCTGACGGAGAAATGGGCATAGCAAAGACTTATTAACTTAAAGAGAAAATAAATAAATAAATAAATAAATAAATAAATAAATAAATTTCCTCTCATGGTGCCGGGAGAACAAAGCAAAAAGATATTATTCTGAGACATTCTTTTTTGATTTTTATCGTAAAGTATTAAGATAAAGGCAAAGTTGTCCAATACCACTGCTTTGGAAGAATCTGGAGCTTTATTTCAGTGTGTTGTTGTTGTTGTTGTAGGGTTTAACGCCATTTTTCAGCACACGATAGGCTACACATGGCGGCCAGTATTAATGGTGGAGGAAGAACCCCGGAAAGAACCACCGACCCACGAGAAGCTACTGGCAAGCTTTCTCACATACCCACATTGGCTGAATCTCAGACTCGAACCCACGCAGACAGAGGTGAGATGACAGTGATCCGTAGCGGAGAGCGCGTTAGACCACTCGGCCACTCGGTGCCCCTATTTCAGTGTGCAGTAACAAGTTTTACCGACATATCTCAGCATAACACGCAGGTTTAATTTATCTATTCAGTTAATTTTTCAACTTGTTTTCTCATCATTTAAAATATACAAGAAGCTTAAAAGTCCCCAATGCATTTTAGGTTTGAAAATATGGTGCAGGTGCTGGATGTTCCCCGCTTTTTCGCGAAAAGTGAAGGACACAGTATTCCCTTTCTTTTTTTACTTTCAAACCGTTTTGCGTTAAAGGAATTCGACATGGTAAACTTGTACATAATTATCGTCATCAAAAAGGTGTACCGCGTAACACATTTTTGGGGAGGGTCATATCTTTAAATATTTCTTCCCACTTTCACTTCATATCTATAACGTTCAAGCCGTTTGAGGATGAAACTTCTCTTCTGATACATCATCGTTGCAAAGTGTGTCACGCACGTGGTCATGGGTCATGTCTTCAAGGTCAAGGTTACGATTCAATATTGTACATTTTTCATAACACTTTCCCTTGCGCTCTGTTACTTTCAAGGCGTTCGAGACTAAGGGTTTCAAACTCGGCATGCTTTTGTACATACCTTTAGGACATGAATCAGGTGCCACACCGGAGGGTCCTGTCTTCAAGTTAAAGGTCACAGCTCAGTCTTTTAAGTTTCCCTCAGCATTGGTGCTGTTTGAATTAAACTAGTGTAACTTTATATACTTATAACATTAGAAAATATGTAATTATTCACATTGAGAGTTCTATCTTCAATATCACACTCACGGCTTAGTAGTTTTAAAATTTCGGTATTTCTTTTTATTCCACTCTGTAACTTCACAGTTTTTTAAGATTAGGGTTCGAAGCTTGGTATACAATTTCTGTGTATCAGAGTTGGATATGACGTGAATCACATGAAGGCAGTGGTACATTTGGTACACTTATATATTATACACTTATATAGTATGGTTAACTACTGTGTATAGTGTTACTTTGCATGTCCTATTTTCAATGCTGAAATGACAGCATCACATTTTTTGGTTTATTTTCTTTTTCACTCATTAAAGTAATCCCTGTCAGATTAAGGACTCGAACCTGATGTACATTTACATTATCATTAGCAGGATTTTATAGGTAGTACCTTGTGGGTCCTTTTCTTTAAGGTCAAGGTCAGGGCCTTTTTTTATTATTTTTATTATTATCAAGCAGTCCTTCCCACTCTGTTAGTCTGGAGCTGTGTGAGATTAAGGGATACAACTTGGTGTACAGTATCATAATAAGCAGGTGTGTCGTGTACCACGTTATGGGTCCTATATTCAAGGTCAAATGTGCTGTTTGATGTATTGATCTTTCCAGAACACGATGATTTCCACTCTCTAATTTTATAACGGTTTTTAAATAAATGGAAGTAAATTGATATAATTTTATTTAATTGCAAAATGGACTGTGCCACAGACTGGTATAATTGTATTTAATTGCAAAATGGACTGTGCCACAGACTGGTATAATTTTATTTAATTGCAAAATGGACTGCGCCACAAACTGGTATAATTTATTTAATTGCAAAATGGACTGTGCCACAGACTGGTATAATTTTATTTAATTGCAAAATGGACTGTGCCACAAATTGGTATAATTTATTTAATTGTAAGGGTCGGGGTACTAAAACGAGCTTCTGTGTATCAGTGGAGGAGACTGGTTTGATTCATATCCGCGCTTTTAAGCATTGTCTAAAAGTATGAATATGTTCCTTATATATACTAAAAGAAATGAACTATTCCTCTAATTTAATACCAGAATTGCTGAATTTCAATGTAGAAGTAAGTGTAGAATAGCGTCTACCTTCCTCAGCCGATTTTTCTTTTGCACCGTGCACCGTATTAGTTCAGCTTCGCTTTCAACCTCTGTTTTTCGTGTGCCATAAAAAGACATTGCATCCATATCTGGAAACGTTAACAAATCGTAGTAACTGTCCAAATATGGTATAGCATGCCTTAGTTGGAAAATGAATTACTGCGAGAATATCGTGTTATCTGTCAACGCCGACAAAGTTCGGTTAGAGTACTCATACCAAATATAGGCTTAATGACTTTATCGTTAGCCAAACTTCCAGAAGATGAAGAAAAAACATAACTATGCTTAGACAGTAGATTTTAACTCAAGTTAGATTTTCGTCTTCGACAAAAGTTTTATTAGCTCCATTGCAAGCAATGGGATCACTTACTAGCCTACACCACATCGAGGTTACGACATCGAATCTGTGTATAAATTGTGACACTTATAACCACTCGTCACTAATCTTCCCAGCGACGAGTCACTGTGTAACCTGCGGCTAAACAAAGGGTTTATCTCTTTGATGCTAAAGACAAGAACCTTTATAATTCTCATAAATAGCGATATTAATTCTGTTAATTTAGATCATGATCTAGGCGACTAGGTGTATGTATGTATGTATGTATGTCTGTGTATGTATGTATGTATGTATGTATGTATGTATGTATGTATGTTTAACGGCATGTTAACACAATAATAATGACCGCTTCGGTGGCCTAGTGGTTAGAGCATTCGCCTCGGATGCGAGAGGTTGTGGGTTCTATCCCCGGCCGAGTCATAACAAAGACTTACAAAAATGGTACTAACAGCTTCCTCGTTTGGCGCTCAGCATTAAGAGGTTAGTGTCAGGACTGGTCGGCCTGGTGTCAGGATAATGTGACTGGGTGGGATATCATGCGACATGTCTGCGGCATGATGCCACAGTGCTAGGCAACACTATAAACTGCCACACTGCAGGCATCGTAGCGATATGACTGAAAAATTGTTAAAGCAACGTTAAAAATCCAAATAACCCATCACACCCAAATGGATTTATGGTACCTATTAAAAGTAGAATTATTTAAGAGTAAAACTGTAAAAGTGTAAAAAAAAAAAAAGGTATATTATATTAATGTATACCATACGCCGATATGTACTTGTGTTGCAAGGATTGTCCCTTAAAATTCGTTCTCATTAACCTCCAAACATTGTTTTCTGTACAGCTGTTGTGAGGGTTCCTCGCTAGTCTGGTTCCCTGTTTAATATGCTCCCTGCGTTGCAACGCAGGGAACATACTAAGCAGGGAACCAGACTAGTTCCTCGCTTCAAAACGAAAGCTTTCGTTATATAAAAGACAACATTTGTCCGAAAAGAAACCTCTAGAATATATCAATGTATTTTTCCCTAACTGGTTATTAGTTTAGGGACAATTCAACAATAAACAATTACGCTTTAAAAATATAGTAATTAAATGTGCGAAAGCAATTAATGCTCAAGAGAAAAAGTTACAAAATAATCAACAATTTGATGTCGGTCAGCGGTCAGTTTAGGGACAATTAAACAATAAACAATTACGCTTTGAAAATATATTAATTAAATGTGCGAAAGCAATTTATGCTCAAGACAAAAAGTTACAAAATAATCAACAATTTGATGTCGGTCAGCGGTAAATAATTTAAATTTACATTGTTATTCTGTTCTGTCACTGAAATATTTTGTCCAGTTCAGTAAGCAACTGTGATAGAAAATGCATTGTTATTTCAGCGGTTGTCGTTGATTATTGACTATATTCTGCCGTGTCATAGGAACTTCCATTATCTTTTCCTTTTTATCATCAGAAACCACATCAACGTACGTAACCCGCGAAACTCCGTCTCAAAATGTCTCTTTGACAATACTTTCTCGTTTGAAAAAGAAAATCCTTTGACACAGTTATCCAGTTGACGTCTGTAAAAGAGCACAACAAAATATGTTGAAGAAAGTTAATAAATCACGTGGAGGGAAAACTGTTATCCAATGATTCATTGCTTTTTTCAGATGCTTGTTTTCAGTTTGTTCTCACGTAGATTAATGCTTGTAAATATATCACTTTCATGTTGATTTGTATTATTTTAATGGCTTGATCCGGTTTCTTTTCTTATTTGCTTTGATGCTTTTTACCGCCATGTTTACAGCATTTATAATCGAAAACAGATGGCTTTTTATCTGACTTTTCATTACCGTCCCGCTTTAATGTTACTTGCGTAAACAGGTAAGTAGGTAGGTAAGTTGTTTGGTCAGCTGGCTGGTTTGTATGTGACTTGGGCAATTCATATTTGGATGATTGTTCAAAACTTGGATGTATAACCAGGAAAATATGTTGGTGAGAAGAAGAAGGGTAGATTGGTAGGTAGACGAGAGAGAGAGAGAGAGAGAGAGAGAGAGAGAATTCTGGCCGAAAATGAGGCACAGAAAAGCATTACTAAACGTTCATGTTCATACACTACAACAGTAAGGAAACCACGCTAAACTGTGATACAAATCGGAAACTATTGTTTTAATTGGTCTGCTATAACTTTGTTGGAGTTATATTATAAGTACGGAAAATACTTGGTTATCTAAATGTTTGTTTTTCTTTTTACTTTCCAAACTTCACTGACATCGAGAGACTCCGAGGATGATTTTTTATTTGGGAGTGTTTGTCTGGGTTCTGTTTCTTGCTCCGACAATTTCGTGACTTTAACCTGATCGGCGCAGCGTTTCAAATCCATTAAAACGCGTGAAAATCTAACAACCCGCTGCTTTGCAGACTGGCACCAGCGTAAGTATCCTGCTCTACTGATGATAACAGTTGTCCAAGATACCAGTCGAGCGGAAATGCAGCATCATCTCTTCCATTTTCAGTTTACTTAGCTAATAGTTTCCACCCAGGTCCTTCAAGACCCACCCCACCTACCAACTTCTATACACACACTTCCTTTGCAGCTTGGTCAACGTTGAAAAACATTTTCATTTTACAATGTCAAATTATTCGCAAGTTATATGCATGGGTTCTAAGCTTTAACACTCGTGCGTTGCCTCTTTAGTTGTGGTTTTTCACCTACCCACGGACATTCGATCACGGGGTTCCCACAACCCCGGTTCTTCAAGCCCCACTACCCCAGTTCCTTTCCTATTCAGTTTGACCTTCATTAAAACATATTTGTAACAATTTCAAGCCTTTTAAAATTAAGTGCAAATGTTGTAAGTAACTTAAGTTGTCCCTTCGTTGCTTACGCAAGTCTGTACATATATAATAATTAAATCCATGAGCCATTAAAAACTAAAAATGGACTGGGAAAATAATGAAACACCCAGCTGGCCAAATGGTCAAGTTCGAGTCTCGGGCTAGGCTAGTGTGGGTATGTGAGAAAGCTGTCATTAGCTTTCCGTGGGTCGATGTTTCCTTACCGGGGTTTTCCTCTGGTTCTGGACGCCATGTATAGCTTATCCTGCTCTTAGAAATGGCGTTAACCCCAAAACGACAACAGCAACAACAACAACAAATATTCTGTCCAACATCGGTATCAATGTAAGCTAGATCCACTCAGCAACAAAAAAAGCAACAACAAAAATATAGAAGTAAGATGTTCTTCAAAAGATGAAACAGAGAGCACTTGTCAAATTTTTTTTTTAAGTACCGGTGTTATTGGATACACTATTTCGTCATGATGACGTCAAAAAGGAGGAAAGGTTTCTGGTGTTCTGTTTGTTTATGTTTTATCTTTATTAATGCTCACGAGGTTATAATCTCCCGTCTCTTTCTAATCTAATCTTATTTCTCACTTTCATGGTAGGTAAGTATGGAGGTAGGTAGGTAGGTGGGTGGGTATGTAGGTAGGTAGGCGTAATTGTGTAGGTATAGTGGAATCCCACATAATCATGAGGGGCCTGAAGCGCACGCATAACCCGCAGAACACAATGACAATAAAATCATTAAAATCAGCCATGTTAGGAATATTAAATCACTACGGTGCACCCCCAACCCCCAAAAAGAAAAAAAAAAACAGGTTCACAGATCGCCCGATTGAACCAGTTTTCAATTTAAACCGGTAAATTTGGGATATTTTGCTTTTTATATATAGAGAATTTAATAAAGATTGAAATGCACTTAAATTTTTATGGTTAAATGTTATAATGGATTTTGTACTTTCGTGGCCCTCTCTCCGGAACCACTCTTCATGGTTTCACTGGTATATGAGGCACTCCAATATATCCGGTACGTTCCAGTCAAATGATACAAAAATATATTACAAGACCAAATGCTCGATTTTATTGCTTGCTTGAAGTTTTCAAAAGGAAAAACGATTATATTGTGAGTGCGCGTCAGGCTGGTGTTACTGATACTCCACAAAAGACGGATACAAAATTATCACAAGCTGTCAATTAAAGCTAAACGTTTGTTTACTGTTGCTTTTTGCACCTTAATTTCGATATGAATGCGATAAAATTGCGGAATGCGAGAGCCTTACGCGGTGAATGAAGGGCGCCTCAGTATGTTGGTGTTTGCGTGTGTGCACGAGCGGGTGTGTGTGTTTTATTTTGTTTCTTCTCCTATGTGATTTCGTTGTACATTATCTTTTCCCGAGAACGATTGCACATGAGCAGTGTTGCTTATATACATAACGGATTGCTGATCAATGAAGCGTTTTAGTAAACTCAAACCACGGTCCTAAACATCTTACAATTTGTAACTTTAAACCAAATACCCACTGTGGTATATCTCGAAAGAAATGTAAATATTAAAGTATTAATTTAACCCGTGATTTTTTGCAAAGTAAGTTCATTATTATTATTTTTACAATATATTGTATATAGATTACATAATTTACATTGTAATAATTAGCAAAACATTGCCAAGTTCAGTTGTTACACATTTTTATTCTTTGTTAAACCTTACCAAATCGGGCTCTACAGCTTCCCATAGCATAGGGCCTCGCTATGTCTAAATCCTATCCTGCGTGTAGTGATTTTAAACCACTTTAAAAGTAGCGGTCCAGGCAGTAAAGCGTCAAAGTTCTTTCAATTTACATTTTCAGAACAAAATAGCAGTCCTGAAAACGGTTTTCAATGAAATTTTCAAGCGGGAGTGGTGAAATCATAATTTATCCGATCGACAAAAGTGGGTATAAAACTGATTCTGAACGTTACAGGAATATATTCCTTATCACTGCTAGGTGTACGATTTTTTTTTCTTCAGTTGAATGCCTAACAGAAGGTGTATCCACAAGCACAAACTGTAGTACGAGTACAAGCACGAGTACGAGTACAATAACAAGTACAAGTACGAATACAAACACGAGTACGATTACCAGCACAAGGACGACTACAAGTACGAGTACAAAAACAAGTCCAAGTACAAGGCAGTTTTCGTCGTTTTTACTGAACATTAGACAATAATGTTACGTTACAGTCGATGAACACAAACGTGTATCAGAATAGCATGGACTAGATGGCTTCTTTAAAGTTTTCAAAAGCAATTGATACTGTCCGACATGATCAGTTGTGGGTGGCCATCACGTTAAAGGAAGTTGTAAGAATCTTGCAGGCCATATACAGTTTTTTTTTTTTTTTTTTTTTTTTTTTTTTATATCACGTGTATATACTACACCATCTATTGTCCCAGTCATTTTGGTACCCGGTAGGCTTCTATATTATGTCCTTTTCATACTTCTTTTCAATATAGATAAATGATTTAAGTTTACCTGGCGTGAAAATTGTACCAGTAGAAAATGTATTGCTAATGATATAGTTAACATTAGAGCAAATACGAGTCATAAAACGGTTGTATTTGCTTACAGCTATGACAGCAAAAACAGAAGCAAGATTTTTGTCATTGCAAATCTTGGGTCACCGAGAGACTAAAAAAAAAATGGGATTATCAACATGGTCGGATTAATGTTATAACGGGTATAAGGCTAATAGGAGGAAGTGACCTAATCTTGTATTACGTATTGCAGAAAAGAATGAAGTTATTCAAATATATATATATTCATTTACCTATGTAAAATTAACAAAATTATTCGACTCAGGGCAAAATTCTTCAGACATTACTTTCATATGGAATACAGGGTCACACAATATGAATACATAAGGATGAAGCCTAATCGGACTATGGGTTAATCCGGTGTGATTCTCATGGAGAAAACATACAAATAATACCGTTTTATAAACTTACGGTGTTGCTTATAGCACCAACACTGAATAGGAAAAGGGTTCATCAACGTCATAGGAAAAAATACGATTTTCGCCAGCCATGACCTGTTGAAACTTTTTGATGCGATGAAGGAACAAAAAACATTATTTTATGGATCTCAACTACGGGGATAAGAATATTCGGTACAGCATAAACTGTACATGCAAACTGCTATACAATAATTTTAGGTGTTTCTTTTACTGATTTTGTTGTTGTTCTTATTAATAGTAGAGAACTGCATACACGGATAATGCTAAATAATTACCAATTTATTGTATTTGTTAACGGCGTTGCAAATGTAAAGCGCTTTCGATATTTCACACGTGCATACACCGATTCTCTCTCTTTCTCTCTCTCTCTCAAATAAAGTTAAAAACATTCGATTTTTTTGTTTCAAATTTCACGGTATTTCATTTTTTGATCTTGAACATTGAAGCTAGTCATGATGATTCTGAGCTTGTACATCTACTCGTATATAAAATGACATGTGCTACGGCAGATCTGGATCTTTGTTGTTTGGATTTTAACCTGACTTATAATAAGTACATGCGGTAGGCTGTTAGGAAAATAGGTCATTAGTAAAGTACTGTTTGATGGATAACTGTACCTATAGATAGGCAGGAATATATGAACGCTGGAACTGTTAATTATAATAATTTATATGTGTGGCTCTTAGGTAGGAAGGTCGCTAAATGCTTTTATCTTTGGCCACTACATACATGCAATTATGGGGACTAGTCGGTGCCCGTTGCCGAGAAAGGTGTCACTTACCAAGAACGGATACAGGATTCCAGGGGGTGGTAGCATAAACACGTAAGCAACTGGTCTGTGGAATGGAAGCCCTGGTAAGGACCCAGGGCGCGAAGCCCCCTGAAGCTTCTGCATTTGAATCGTTTACAGTGGGTATAATGTCAAATATCTAACTGAAAAGCAATAATTTTCTCGGAAAATGTTCAGTTTGTTTCGCGTCCATAACACTGGTCAACAGTGAAATCATTACTGACTTGAAAAGGCCCTAATCTGTAGTATTTTGGTGTGCCGAACATGAATATAACCGTGAAAAATTTGTATTGGCTCTCGTTTTGAAGATATTCATATACCTCATTTTCTATGTTTCACTGTGTAAATTTCTCCAGTAGGACTGCAGCAACATCCGGAATAATGATGTAACATTGCATAATACCATCATGCTCACATCATCCACAGTTGATTGCATCATTTTTTGATGCAATGCAATACTAATGCCATGCGGCTGCTGAAGTAAGTTGACGTCAGCAGTGTACTATACATGTGTAGGCCTATTATACTAATGCCAGGCGGCTGCTGAAGCTGACGTAAGCAGTGTACTATATAAAGCCCAATCAGATAGGTTCAGCATTTAAAATATTTTAGACGTTGTGCGAGACAGTTCAAGCTACTGTTACATAAAACTTATTATTTTATCCATTTACGTACAATAAAGAACAGTAATGCCTCGAAAGTGTGTTAATACCGCGGACAATTTTTGCTATATTTGTGGGGAAGTGACATTTGCCAACCAGAAGAAAAGTATCAATTCTCAAGTGAAGAAGGCATATCATCTTTACTTCGGATGCAAGGTTGGTGACCAAGACAAGCCTTGGGCTCCGCATATATGCTGTGCTACATGTACAACACAGCTTTCACAGTGGTTGAATTGCAAAAGGTCATCAATGCCGTTTGCAGTCCCAATGGTGTGGAGAGAGCCAAGCAACCACCTAAATGTTGTTGTTGTTGTTGTTTTGGGGCTTAACGCCATTTTTCAGCACATGATAGGCTATACATGGCGGCCAGTATTAATGGTGGAGGAAGAACCCGGGAAAACCCCGGAAAGAACCACCGACCCACGAGAAGCTACTGGCAAGCTTTCTCACATACCCACATTGGCTGAATCCGAGACTCGAACCGCCGCAGACAGAGGTGAGATGGCAGTGATCCGTAACGGAGAGCGCTTTAGACCACTCGGCCACTCGGGGCCCCTCCAACCACCTAAATGACTGTTACTTCTGCTTGGTTCCTCCTCTTTCCGGCGGAATAACGAAGCGAAAGAAGTCGAGAATAGTCTACCCAAACATTCCGTCTGCATTGAGACCAGTTCCACATGGTGAGGGACTTCCTATTCCAGAACCTCCAGCAGAATATTCTCTTGATTCATCTGACGAAGACAAAGGTGAGTCGACCTGTTCTTCTCCTGGTCCATCAGCATGCAGTGATCCAGATTTTCACTGTGGTGCATCATCAACCCCACACAGAATAACACAGGAAGAACTAAATGACCTGATTCGTGATTTGGACTTATCAAAGAACAAGGCAGAATTGCTAGGATCAAGACTCCAACAATGGAATCTTCTAGAAGAAGATGTCACAATTACTGCATATCGAAAGCGCCACCAGCAATTGGAGCCTTTCTTCAGAAAGGAAAGTAATCTGATATTCTGTTCCCATATTGAGGGCCTCATGAATGCTTTAAAAATCACTCATGACCCACAAGAATGGAGACTATTTGTGGACTCTTCGAAACTGAGTCTCAAGGCTGTGCTTTTGCACAATGGAAACATTCTTCCATCTATTCCAGTAGCGTATGCTGTCCACATGAAAGAGACATACGATAACTTAAGGCAGCTACTGAATTCCATTGAGTATAACAAGTACAGCTGGCACCTCTGTGGTGATTTGAAGGTAGTTGCCCTTTTAATGGGACTGCAGCAAGGATATACAAAATACATGTGTTTCTTATGCGAGTGGGATAGCCGAGCAAGGGAAATGCACTACATGAGGAAGGAATGGACTCACAGGCAGAATGTAGCCATTGGAGAGAAGAATATCCAACACCCAGCTCTGGTTGAGGCTCAGAAAATCTTGCTACCACCCCTTCACATCAAACTAGGTTTGATGAAGAACTTCGTGAAAGCCATTGACCGGACTTTGTCAGCATTCCGATACCTGCATGAAAAATTCCCTCGACTCAGCGAAGCAAAGATTAAAGAGGGAGTTTTTGTGGGTCCTCAGATTCGAGAGCTTTTCAAAGATGACCGGTTCAACAACTTGCTGGAAGGTGACGCGAAACAAGCATGGAATGCTTTTCGCCTAGTTTCTACAAACTTCCTCGGAAATGTTAGGGCAGAAAACTATAAGGAACTAGTAGAAGACATGTTGATGAAGTATAAGAAACTTGGCTGCAATATGTCTCTAAAGATTCACTTCCTTCATTCCCATTTGGATTTCTTTCCTAGCAACTGTGGTATTGTTAGTGATGAACACGGCGAACGTTTTCATCAAGATATCGCAACAATGGAACAAAGATACCAGGGAAAATGGTCCACTACAATGCTGGCTGACTACTGCTGGACACTCCTCAGAGATGCTCCCGAACAGCTGTACAAGAGACAGGCGAAGAAATCTAAGATGTAGTCAATGACTTGATTTTTTATAGGTAGGCTATTACAGTTGACCTTTTACTATTGGAATGCATTTCGTTATGTAAACATTAATTTCTTGCAGATTACAAAAAAACTAGAGCCAATTTTGCAATTTGACTGTCATATTCGTGTTCAGCACATAAAAATTGATAAGAATTGACTAATTTTATTTCAGTAACATGACTTTTGTAAAAATTTGTTGTCCAGTGTAATTAGATTGAAGAAGTAGAGGCGCGGTTACCTTACACCCTTCCCAATCTGCCTTTACTTATAATTTTTGTTTTTGTTTGTTTGTATTTTTCAACTGCAGCTTAAATTTACTGAAGCTGTTTAGCATAACAATTTGCTAGCTTGTCAAAGAAGGTCCTTACGTGTCGGTCATCCACGCTATTGTTCAAGCCCCAAGCCCTGAACGTAAGCCGTGATAGATGGTACGCCGTAGCGGACCAAACCTGGTCCAATGAGAAAGTTGCAATTGAAATTTCGATGTTGTATGTCAAGAAATCCAATATCACGTGTTGGGTTAAATTTCATGTCCTTAAAGTTCCATTTTTTAGATCGAGATTTTAGATTTTATCTGTTGAATTATACAGTGGTGGTTTAAAGTTATATTTTCTATGTCAACGTTTTATAGTGTATATTTTGAATTACACAGCGGTGGTTGAAATTTCAATATCACATGTCGAGAATCCCTAATTCGCATGTTGTATGAAACTGTTTGTGATGAAAGTTCCTTTTCATATGGCGAGTATTTATTTTTCATCTGTTGAATTTCACAGCAACGCGAAACAGCCTCCTTGTTTAAAATAACGCGGTCCGTTCACGAGAGCGACCTCTAGCGAAGAAATTCATAATAATTCTCGACCTGTGAATTGTATCTTTCAAACTGTAATTGCATGAAATGTAATGGCGCCTCATAATTGAATACACGAACGATGTATCATAATACTATATATTATTTTGAATTGTTCAAGTGGACATTGTGTAATGTTACTTTTAACACCAACACAACGTTTCATCGTATAAAAATAACAATTCTGACGAGCACAATAAAATGTCCAATCACAGCTGTGTAATTCAACAGATACGATCTAAAATCTCAACATACGAAATGGAACTTCCAGCACAATCAATATGATTCAACATGTTAAATTGAACCTCTCGACATATGACATTAAAATTTCAACAAAAGCCGTGTAATTCAGAAGATGCAATCTAAAAACTCGACATTGGACATCGAATTTTCAACCAGCGCTGTGTAATTCAACAGATGAAATCTAAATACTCAACATGTGAAATGGAACCTTCAGCATAATCTCTTTGAACCAATACGTGAATTAGGAATTCTTGACGTATGACATTGAAATTTCAACCACCGCCATGTAATTCAAACGACACAGTCTAAAACCTCGACATAGAAAATACAACTTTCAACCACTACTGTTTATTTCATCAGATACGATCTAAAATCTGGACCTCGAAAATGGAACATTAAGGACAAACAGTTTTGATACAACACGTGAAATTGGAATTTTTTACATACGATATTAAAATTTCAACGGCAACGTTCTGAAAGGACCAGCTTTTGTCCGCTACGGCGCCTCATATAATATTACTTCTAATACCAACACATCGTCTTACCATATAAAAATAAAAATTTTGACAAGCACAATAAAATGTCCAATCACCGCTGTGTAATTCAACAGATACGATCTAAAATCTCAACATACAAAATGGAACTTTCAGCACAATCAATGTGATTCAGCATAATCTCTTTGAACCAATACGTGAATTAGGAATTCTTGACGTATGACATTGAAATTTCAACCACCGCCGTGTAATTCAAACGACACAACCTAAAACCTCGGCATAGAAAATATAACTTTCAACCACTACTGTTTAATTCAACAGATCAATCTAAAATCTCGACCTAGAAAATGTAACTTTAAGGACAAGCATTTTTTTAAAATACACAACACGTGAAATTGGAATTCTGGACATGAAATAAATATTTCAACGGCAACGTTTTGTTTAGACCAGCTTTTGTCTGGTACAACACCCCATTCTATACCATTGTTCTTAAATCATTTTGGCACGAGTTCTTAAATTTGTTAAATCCTGTTAAATTTCCAAGCGAGTGTTTATCACGCCTGGCTAAAGAGCAACACGTTTCGTTAGAGTTGACATGTGTTATACAGCTTGACTCGCCACCATTTTTGATGACCCCCTTCAGTGCCTAAGTTCCCAAGTCAGCTATTCTTTTGAGCTATATGTTGAAATCTTTTGAGTTTAAATGTGCAACTTTTGTTTAAGATTCTGTCAAGAAAGTTTCATGACATTTGAGGAAGACTTCGAATTCTAAGAATTTTTACAACAAGAAGTTATTTTTGTTGTGGGCTAATCGCCATTTTCAGTACACGATAAACTACACATGGCGTCCAGTTTATCTGGAGTAGGGAGAACACGATAAAAAGCACAGTAAGAACCACCGATTCACGGGACGCTACTGAAAAACTTTCTCACGTACCCACGTTGGCCGAAACTGAGACTCGAGCCCACGCTGACAGATGTGAAAAGTCAGTGATTTGTAAAAGCGAGCGCCTTAGGCTACTCGGCCACCAAGGACCCAGTTCTCTCACTGGTAAGATCCCTTTAGGGGCCTAGTTCTATCACTGGTAAGATCTCATTAGGGTCACAGTTCTCTCACTGTGAGATCTAATTAGGGCCCAGTTCTCTCATTGGTAAGATCTCATTAGGGGCGCAGTTCACTCATTAGTAAGATCTCATTAGGGACCCAGTTCTCTAACTAAAAAGATCTCATTAGGGGCCAGTTATCTCACTGGTAAGATCCGTTTAGGGGCCCATTTCTGTCTCTGGTAAGATCTCAGTAGGGTCCCATTTCTCTCACTGTAAGATCTAATTAGGGGCCCATTTCTCTTACTGGTTAGATGTCATTATGGATCCAGTTCCCTCAAAAGCAAGATCACATTAGGGGCCCAGTTATTTAGCTGATAAGATTTAATTAGGGGCCCAGTTTTCTCACTGGTAAGATCTCATTGTGGGCACAGTTTTCTCACCGGTAAGACCCCATTAAGAGCCCAGTTCTCTCACTCTTATGATCCCATTAGGGGCCCAGTTATCTCACTGGTATGATCTCATTAGCGGCCCAGTTTTCTCCTTGGTTTGATCCCATTAGGGGTCCAGTTCTGTCACTGGTAATATCTTATTAGGAGCCCAGTCCTCTCACTGGTAATATCCCATTAGGGTCACATTTTTTCGAACTGTTCAAATCGCATTAAAAGTTTAAGAGATTTCGTTCTAAAGCGAGGGTTTACAGAATGTTTATTTCTTTTGTAATTTTTATCGATTTCACTCTGAATCGGTGTAATTTTTAGTAACGACCCCGCTCAGACCGAACAATTTCTAACGGCTAAATTCAAGAAGTTATAAACAGGTTCGGCGCAGTAGGTACTAACTCCAACCACACTGACAATATATGGTGGTTAGATGGTTGGACGAGAAGGATCAGGTATGAAGCCAACGGCCTGGGTCTGAGTTTTAAAAATGCACACTTTTATTTTGTTTGGTCCTATTTTAAAACTATTGCTCTCATAGATCTGTGACGCCGCAAGTAAAACATTTGGAAAGCAGCTATTATATATTTTTGTGATCTTTGCGACGGGGAAATCGGATTAAACCAGGTGTAATACGGCTTTTGCATTTTTAAGCCATAAACAAGATTATACCTTTTAAAACATCTCTAAGAATTTCGTCATGAATGACATTTTCGTGAACTTGTTGTTGGTAATTTAAGACGTTAAAGTATGGGTCTATGAACACGTGTAGATGAAATTTGGTACATTAAGGCTTAATCTAAGCGTAAAGACGCTTTTATCTGTAACCTGATATCTCCTGAATACGAAATGGAATCTTCCAAAGGAGGTCAGCGAATATTTTTTAAACGTAGTGGTTCTGAAAGAGCTCCAGCATAAATATTCTCATGTACATTTTATGACAAGTAGCAGACATTTATGATTCTATTACATGTTCTGTTTTGTATTCTTTCTATTTTTGGTGAAAATATTTACATTGAGTATATAAAACAATTTTTAAAATAGTGCGTTTTGCGGTGTATTATTCAAGAAAAGAATGCGTAAGCGTGGAGTAAGGGCAAGAATATATATCGGATTTTGCAAGTACACATTTCTATCCATTTTTTTCGAAATTTCCAAGAAGTGAACTGATTTGAACGCAGAAAGTTTTAACTTGTAACACTGTATCTGAGTTTGCGGTTTGGGTCAACAAAAACATGTTATCGAAACTCTGGGACAAGCTTTAAGGTTATACAACTCTTGCGAGGTCTGTCTTGAAGTTTAGTTCATTCTTAAAAACAGCGAATAGAGAAAACGTGAACAAACTGTGTGACTTAATTGAACAAACTTGTCATGGACAAAACCTGACATACCAGGCAGTAAGAATAGCAGTTGACATCTTGCCATTAGTAATAATGGTGTTTATTTGTAATATAGGCCACTGGTCCGTGATACATCATGCGGTAAAAATATATGTTACAGTGCATAACAAAAGAACATCGTATTTATAGGAGGTAATATACATGAAAGTAATTATTATTGAATTTTTCGAATTGAGCATATACAAGTATATACTGCACAGTAATCAAACGGATTTAAGGGTAGTCCTAATACGGTTTCTCTAATATTTAAGGATTTTTTTGGTAACTATTGCTAAATAGTCATCAGAAATTAATTAGTATCATTGTGTATATGTATAAAGGACCTAAATTAGTATTCACTAACGTTGAATTAGAGGACAATATAATAATAATAATAATAATAATAATAATAATAGATAAGTATCAACTAAATCGATATAAGAAAGAAGAGATTATGGAAGACATTAGAGACTGCTAACAGCATATTGGAAATACATCACCTTTGTATTTAGATTTGCATGTTTCATTATCAGAAATAGAACTAGACTGTACATTTGACTATACTGTTTTCCATTCTTGGAATGAAATTTTGAAGTTCATTATTTTTTTCCTAATGAATCTTATTTGTATAGTTTTGTATTACTGCAAATTTCATGCTTAAATATGTCTGAAAGTTTAACATTCAAGAGAATATGAAATTATATATATATATATATATATATATATATATATATATATATATATATATATATATATATATATATATATATATATATATATATATATATATATATATATATATATATATATATATATGTGTGTGTGTGTGTGTGTGTGTGTGTGTGTGTGTGTGTGTATTTTATAAACCCTTTGAGCAATTGTTAGAATGCCACTTTTGGTTATTTGTGAATAACATAAGTTAGCGATAGCTTGTGTGCGTATTGCTCTCTCGCTCTCTCGGGGGAGAAAAAGAAAGGTATTAGTGATCCTTTCTACGAGCGTGGCGGAATACAGCAATCACGTTTTCCGTCCATCCATCTGTCCGTCTGGGACGTTGCTGGATTTCAACTAAATTTTGTTTGCAGAGTTGCAGAGTGAGTTCCATTTTTTAACAGAGAAGAATCGGATATCAACCAAAGCTTGCATGCTGTTTTGTACAGATCAGCCAGCGAAATGATGGGCGTATAGGCAGGCACTCCCCCACCTCCAGATTTCACTTATAAACACACGTTTTGGTCTACATACGTAAAACTTAAAAGGTAAACAATACACGTTTTGCTCCCCACCCGGAAAATAATCATACGACGCCCCTGAGCGAATAGTCAAACCTCCAACATTCCACAAAATTATTTACATGCGGTCTGGTCCCTGCTATCTCACCCTCCTAAAGTCGTTTATGCAGCATAACTTGATCAAGGCTTGATGGGTTTAATCCAAATAACCAAATTCAACATGCAGCTTTGGATTGGTAAGTGTTCATACAAGTTGACTTCCACATCATTTACAGGAGTTATGGCCCTTGATCGCTTTTTTGCTAGCTTAACGTTGGTTTCCGTAATATACAATTACAAAGAATTAAAGAAAAGTAAACTCCCAGGTTTTTAAACAATCTCCCACATGATCAAAATCTCTATCTCTATCTGAATCTCTCTCTCTCTCCATATATACATATTCCATCAATTTTTGAAATATTAGAATTGAAGCATGTGTCGCAAAGACTAGAGCTTAAATCACATCTGTTCAAAATTAACAGTCATCATAAGTCCCACCATCTTGTTTTGCTTATGTACTATATATACATTATCGCGCTTTGTGTTGAAAAATTATCTAACATGTCATGTGTTGATCCTCGATCGCTGCTGACCCTTTTATGCGCTCACACACAAAACCAGAGGTGAGGCAACACGCCTTGGCTTACGCCATCTGGTCTACCAAACTATGGTAATCTGACACGCAAAGCAATTGTTCTCAAATCTCCCCAAAAGGTCTTCATTATTTATTTGATTTTTTTATTTCCATTATTCCATTATTGGTCTGCAGTTATGTTAAAACCCCGCTAAGTAACGATAAGTTATGCAACTGTTAACGTCAATTCCTAAAATCTTCTTTACGATAGGTGCAATATATAAACCCCACGCTTGGTCAGGGACTGAACAAAGACTTTACGCTAGTGACTAAGAAAGCTGGACTGGGCAACAAAGCGATGGCGACAGGTGGTCGAGAATATGTTCACACAAGATGATTTCACTGCTTAAATTGCTGTTAAATATTTAAACGAAATATGCCCCAGGACCAGGGAACTGCTTCACAAATTTAAACCATATGACCCACAAAGATATCTATCGCTCAATACGCTTGGTTTGAAGTTGAGCCTTCCAACAATTGTGTGAAACTACTTAAAATGTTTTGACAAGTGCACTGAATTGGTTAATGCTTAAAATAGTGTACACTTACCCCGACCTTATTATCACTTCGTGGGTTATTGTCCGTAACTTTAGATATATATATATATATATATATATATATATATATATATATATATATATATATATATATATATATATATATATATATATATATATATATATATATATATATATATCTGTATGTATGCATATATATATATATATATATATATATATATATATATATATATATATATATATATATATATATATATATATATATATATATATATATATATATATATAGTGTTCCTGTTGTTGTTGCAGGGTTTAACGCCATTTTTCAGCACACGATAGGCTATACATGGCGACCAGTATTAATAGTGGAGGAAGAACCCGGGAAATCCCCAGAAGGAACCGCCGACCCTCGAGAAGCTACTGGCAAGCTTTCTCACATACCCACATTGGCCGAATCTGGGACTCGAACCCATGCAAACCGAGGTGAGACGGTAGTGTAGTGATCTGTAACGGAGAGCGATTTAGACCACTCGTCCATGTATATATATATATATATATATATATATATATATATATATATATATATATATATATATATATATATATAGATAGATATGTGTGTGTGTGTGTGTGTGTGTGTGGATGGATGCATGTGGATGCATGCATGCATGCATGTATGTATGTATGTATGCATGTTTGTATGTATGTTTAGTTATCGGAAAGTTCTAAATTTCATCAATAAAAGAAATATCTGAAAACTGAGCATGTTTGTCTCTTTACTTTCATACGCGAAGAAAGCCATACAGAAACTTTGCAGACACACAGCTGCTCAGACGGTCAGGCATGTTCTCCTTCAAGTCTCATTTGATTAATTTGTTGCTAAAACATTACATTGCTGGTATACTCCAACTTGTACATATATTATAACCTTAATTATCATTGATGAAAATGACGTGTCATTCCAGTGAGGTTTCTTACCTAAACTACCACACCCACCCACCCCCGCGTTCCCATTATAGTTTCTTCCATCCCTGTACAAACGGACATCTAAATAATGATTAGATTGATGTTATCCTTCCAAAAATAGAAAGAAATCAATCAAGTGTAAATACACTAAGTTCAAACGTGTCCCTTTTATATTTTTATATATTTTTTTTCAGAAAGAGAATATAGTAAATAAATTCAAACTCAGCTGATTACAGAAACGTTTATTTATTTTAATGTGTTTTTGACAACGTCCATGCATTCGATTCTGTGCTGTATAATTATGGCCGTGTTATTATTGGTCGGTTAAAGGAGAAAATTGATCCATTCATGTGAGAGAGTCTTAGGAACATAAATAGCTTGGTGCATGCGTAGCAAGTACCGGTGTGTACCTCATATTCTGCCTACCTAGATGAAAAAGTAGAACGGAACATCAATCGCCTGTCTGGCCTTAATCAAAATACGTAAGAAACATTAATCAGACCGCGTTTTACAGCTCCTTCACTTTTGTATGCACAATTAACTCACAATACAAAGTGTGAATCTCCTAAGGACATGATTCGTAAATGATTGTCAAGAACTGATGTTACTACATAATTAGTTCATCTATGACTACACGTAAACACTGGTCAGGAAAATTCTTAAAATATAAAACTGGTAAAAGTTAATACTTTAGCGTATGGAAAAAAAATAAGAATAGGTGTATAGGTGTATGCATGTTTGTTGTTTGTTGGCACCATTCCTGAAAATACTTTACAACCTTCCACTCTGTAAATTTTATGATGCTAATCACACACACACACACACACACACACACACACACACACACACACAGAGTGATATCAAGGATAACATATTGCGATAGTTGGCTGAGAAAAGAAAGGAAAAAAATATCAAAATGCTTCAAGTAAACGACATTAAGATATGGTAGGCTATTTAAAAAATTCCTTCTGAAAGGAATACAATGGGATGAGAGTGGGGTCATAGTAAAAAGGAACTCTAACTTAAGTTCAGCACACAAAATTGGTTAAAAAATCCCAATGCGGTTGTTTTAATTTGCAATTTTCTAATTCATTCTTCATTCCTTTCAAACAGTATATACTTGGCTAACCGTATTAAGAATAATGATTATTAAGATAGGTTCACTTCTAAATGTCCGACAGGGCTTTAGATAGAATGAGGTGTGACAATTGATAAATACGCAGACCCCAACAATCTATCACCTTCTGTCAGTTAGTTGTTATTTATTCGAATTTTCAATGGACGTTTTGTTGTGCGAGTCATTGCAAAGTTAGTATTGTTCTTCTTAGCTTCTCTAATAAGAGACACTTATTGTTAGTGACAATGAAACTTCCCACTACTGAATATGTATAAATTCATTTTTACTAATTTGGTTAATTTTCGTAGAATTTGGGTGCTATTAAACAAAAATGTGTCTGATAAAGTGGCAAAATTTTCAAAAGAAAAAGCCATGTTTAGGAGTTGGGGTGGTTTTGTCAGATTAGGCGTCTCGTGAGTGGTTTTGTCAGATTAGGCGTCTCGTCAGTTGTAACTCGAATACTTTGATATAAGTTCTTAAAAAAGATTAAAAGATGTATAAACTACACTCTGGAATTTTAGGAAGAAAAAAAGTGTAACTTGTTCCCAAACGTTTATAATAAAAGGTGGAGACTATGTGATTCCGCTTGTCCGTGCGCGTGTGCGCGTGCATGTGCACATACGTCACTGCATCGGTGAGT
Organism: Sinohyriopsis cumingii; assembly: GCA_028554795.2. Classification (NCBI taxonomy): domain Eukaryota; kingdom Metazoa; phylum Mollusca; class Bivalvia; order Unionida; family Unionidae; genus Sinohyriopsis; species Sinohyriopsis cumingii. Next base: position 116,942,335 of record CM068824.1, on the reverse strand, counting down.
GGGACTGTGTTGCATACTAATTCCGCTATCTTTTATAGAGCTGAACTTGGATAAATTTATAGAATTTTCGTATCTTTCATGGAAGGCATCAGTCGCGGAACTGGAACAAAAAACAGTTTTTGGTACAACCATTCCTTCCGCTACACAAACATAACTTCCCTCTCCAGCCACATGACTTTATGTCCTTAAATCTGTTGCAGAGAGCAAGCACATCGTTACTACACAGGCAAGGATATTTTCAAAGTTCGGTGTAGTTCCGTCGCTTGTTACAGGAGGAGTAGGCGGGATAGTCGAGGCCGATGTTGGTAAAGAAAAATAGGTGTCACAATATACTGGCCGCTTTCAAAGGAAATTGTTAGGATAGATAGAATAGAAATTGTTCTTACTGCATTAAAGCTATTTTATTTGACGTTTTTATGATAGAGCGCTTCTCAGACATATCGGTTGTTTTCACGTGATATCACCAAACGTGCGCACTCCTATATCCGCCATTTTGATTCCCTAGCCAGGCAAATCAGTACCTAACAACATCGTTCTCCCCACGTAATCATGAAGACACGTCTCATTTTGTGCGTAGTGATATCCTAATGCATCACATTCTGTTGTGCATGTCAACCGCGCGAGACAGAATTCGTGACATTCCTCCTCTTTTACTTCAACGAAACATTGAGTTTTCAACCATCTTCGTTATTCTTTCATAATCAAATAGATCAATCAACAGACAGACGCATAAACAAATGGATACACAAACAAGTAGAAACATGCAATGATTTTCAATTTTAATGGCCCAATCAATCATTTGGTTTTTCTTTCAGTTTCAAAACCCAACCGTTAATATATAATCCTGTATTTCTAAAAACATTTTAAGATTACTTGGTATTGACATTCGACAGCACTCATGTTCCGTTTGTGTGTGTGTGTGTGTGTGTGTGTGTGTGTGTGATTAGGATTTTTAACGTACGTAATTTTAACAATCTTTAGTCATATCGCTACGATGTCTGCAATGTGACAGTTTATAGTGATGTCTAGCACTGGGACATCATGTCGCAGACATTATCCTGACACCATGCCGACCAGTCCTAACACTAACATCTTAATGATGAGCGCCTAGCGATGTAGCTTTTAGTACCAGTTTTGTAAGTCTTTGGTATGACTCGGCCGGGGTTCGAACCCACGACCTCCCGCTTCCGAGGCGGACGCTCTAACCACTAGGCCAATTGAACACACTGAAGATAAAACGTCTTTTAACAGTTCTCGCTATCATTCGGTACCATCCTTCATCCATCATCTCCTTCACAAATAAAATATTTGACCGTTCTAATTAAAACTGATTTGTCAGCTGTCTTTGGCACAAGCACTTGTTTTCGCGAAAAGCATTTGTACATAAACGTTCTAGCACAATACACATGATATTAAATTTTAATTCCGTAACTGATTTGGCATCCCAGAGATCATTGTTCGGAAATACTCGTTTAGTATGACAATCTAAAGGGCACCATCAAAATAGTTTCATTTTTTGTTAAAAAATCTCAATAGTGTATGTTTGTCAGAAATAGCTGCATTTAAGTTTGATAGTAATATGCATGGTTACGGTTCAACTTCACTATTCCTTCGTTCGATATAAACCAAGGAACTTCCAGCTTAGTTTTTTTTCGTTCGTGCAATAGAGGCACTTAATTTCAAGTGTAATCTACTTATCATTTCGATGAAGTAAATATTCTTATGGATGATTTAATCAGATTTTTATCTTTAATATACATGATGTTGACAGAGGTTTGTTAGGGAAGCAAAATGGCTGAGCAAGGTGCGCACGCGCTGAATTGTGGGTATCTGCGTACACAGTCGTGAAGTCTGTGAAAATAGCTCATAATGTCATGGAATTTATCAGAGAGCTTTTGTGCACAGCTTGGTGTTATGGACATAGAACACAATTAATTTTACTATATATTCTCCACATTTGTTTCTCAGTACTGAACTTTCCACTATGTGATAATCAATACAAATTATACGTTAATCTAAAATACCTTCAAAAGATGACTTCACGGTGAAGTTCCTGTGAAAGGTTCACATTCAGGTTTTTGAAAGACTGGACTGTAAACAAGCCAGCGTGCAATGGAACACAGATTTCACTTCCGGATCATCACCAAGACTTTATTACTCACTGTACACTGTCGCCGAAATACACACAGACAACCATACCATAAGCTCATTTTCTAAAGAATAAACAATTGCCTTTAAATCCATACCAAGAATGCCTAAATCTAACTCTTGTATCACAACCAAAAGGAGACAGGGAGGAAAAATATGCTCTAAAATAGACTGGGACTACATTCGTTGGTACTGAACCGGAACTATTAATTGTGATCTGTTTCCTTATGCACCTCGACGCACAGAACTTATCGCGCTGTGTTGACATGTGTGATTATGCTATAGGTAAAATATTAAAATACAAGAGTAAACTACCCCTACCGATCACAAAAGGTTATTACTCAAATCAGTTTTAAACAATGCATGATTTGTATTAAATCTATAACCACTTTGTCTGTGAACGTTGTTCTTGCAACGGTCTCCAAACTTTAAAAAATGATATTACTGAGAGAAAATGAATAAGTATTTCCCCCACAGTGTAGACCATAAATGTGATTATTTTTGAATAACCCAGAATGTAATATCAAAATAGATGGCAAATTAAACACGGACGATGAAGATGAACTTTGAATATTGCAAGTGTTTTAAGGGCATTCAGACACTAATATATACATGCATACATACATACATACATACATACATACATACATACAGACAGACAGACAGACAGAGACAGACAGAGACAGACATACAGACAGTTATAGGCAGAGACAGACGGATAGCTGAATGCGTCATGCTAAAACAAGGAATTAAAATTAACGAGCAAAACAGATGGACCTAAGGGTGTGGCTTTAAGGAAATTATCATACTGATGTTTTGCTTATAGTTTTTTTTTTTTAGCATCCGTCAAGGTTCAACCTCATCCCAGAAACTGTCTTGATTACAGCTTGAGACATCTTATATTTTTCATATCTTTACCACAGTGTGCCTCAGTAGCATTGCCAAGTCGGACTTCATTAGTAAATTGTACACTACTTGTTTGTTGAATAACATGGTTGGAAAATTACATCAGGCATTTTCTTGAGTATTCTTATAATGTCTAGAACCAAATTAATTTTTTTTTACTTCAAAACAAACATTAGCGAACTTTGCTATGCAATCTATTCTAAATAACTTGACAGTAATAACTAGATGTTATTTTTGAAACATTCTGTAATCACGCTTATCTCCACTGGAATATTTGGATATCACCCAACCCCACCTCAATCTTAATGAAGTATATTAAAGGTCTCATTCAAATCGTTACGGGACAAATTGTGTGTGTGTGTGTGTGTGTGTGTGTGTGTGTGTGTGTGATTTGGATTTTTAACGTAGCTTTATCAATTTTCCAGTCATATCGCTACGATGCCTGCAGCGTGGTAGTTTATAGTGTTGGCTAACACTGTGGCATCATGTCGCAGATATGTAACATCATGTCTCACCCAGTCACACTACACTGACACCGGGCCGACCAGTCCAAACACTCCCCTCTTAATGTTGAGTGCCTAGAGATGCATCTGCTCGTTCAAATTCTTAAATCTTTGATATGACTAGACCGGGGTTCGAACCCGCGACCTCCCGCATCCGAGGCGACGCTCTAATCATTTGAGCCACCGGAGCGGTGGAACAAATTGTGTATGCATTAAACACGGATGCAGTCATGCAAAGATCCCATCGGTGGTGTAAAACACCTTCAGTAAGTGAGACCCCACCTCCCCAGTTTCATAGACGGAAAACAATGCATATATGTCCCTTAAAGTAGACGTCAAGTACTCCTGTCAATTCTAATGTCTTCCAATACATCAATGACCTGGTACTTATGTCAAATTCCATTGGTCATTTGTCATTCTGTGACCCAGCTATCGCTGGACACAAGACAGGATAGAGTGGTCAAAATGGACATTAATGGATTCATAAAGAAGTTTAGCATCAAGATTTTTGAAGGCAGTTACCAATCATACGCCATTTCAGACATTAGAAATTCCAATAAAATGTCTTCCTTATTAGCCGGTGGCTTGTGTAGTAAAACGTCCCAATCACTCCAAGCGATACGAAAATGTCAAATAATGAACGTGATATACCTCGGGGAATGCGTTATAACTAGTTTTCACTCAGTGCAAATTGCCTGTTATGGACATTACAGAGGAAGAAACTAAAAACAAAATCGATCAAAACATTTACCATTTCAATATGTAATAATGTCGACGCAGTCTACGATGAGAGAGCTTGACGAAGAATGACAAAACTCAGAGCCTGTGCATACTTCGTTGTTTTTTTAAAAATCTAATTGAATGACTGGAATTGTTGTTGTTGTTGTTGTTGTTGTTCTTCTTCTTCTTCTTCTTCTTCTTCTTCTTCTTATTATTATTATTATTATTATCTTAACTGCATGTTGCATTGATTCATGCAAAGAAAGAGCTTGTATGTACATATATATATATATTCTAAAGGTCCAAGGTCAATTGTATAGTTGTTCCTATATTCCATTTTATTTCAAGAAGCCAGGTTTAATTCTACATCATATTAAGCATTAAGTTTCTTCGGGAAATTCTTCGACGACATGGAAAAAATGGTTATTGATGGAAGTTTGCTTCCTTGTCTTTCACAAGACTAACATGTTTTGTTTTTTTTTTAATTAAAATAAAACTATACATTTATAGCTTTTTAAATATTTACTTTTCCCTATCTGTTCTCCTTTCTTGCGTTTATTAGATGGAAACAATCGCATCCATATAAATCTTTCTTCTTTATTCATTCATCCAATGTCTCTATATCTCAGTGTACGGTGTATTGTGTTTCTGTGTGTGTGATTTGGAATTTTAACGTAGCTTTAACAATGTTTAAGTCATATCGCTACGATGTCGCTGGGGTATCATGCCGCAGACATGTAGCATGATGCCCCACCCAGTCACATTATTCTGACACCAGGCCGACCAGTCCTAACACTAACCTCTTAATGCTGAGCGCCAAGCGAGGGAGCTGTTAGTACCATTTTTGTAAGTCTTTGGTAACAACCACATGTAAAATAACACCAATATAAAATCTTTCTATTAAAAGGTTTGATTAGATTTGAACGACTCTAAAGCAGCAAAAACGCTGTGTCTTTCTTGATGGTTAATAGTTTTTGTTGCAAATCTTGTGGATGTCACGTAAGAGCTGGTCTTCGTTTTTGTGTGTGACGAAGTCTATACTTTTATGGAAAGAAATTAATCATCAAAACATTTAAAATAAAATTATGCTGAAACATGTGAAACGATTTCAAAGACTTATTTAGATTTTCCATACGTAAACAATCATTTCAAATATTGTTTCCTGAAGTAACAAGACTTAACCGAAAATCATTTCCGGTAAAATTATTTTGTTCGCTTTCTATATGAAGTGGGTTTTTTTTCTTCGCAAAAATCATGACGTATTTCTCATGAAATTAATGATCCCGATCAAATCCGTAAGTATAGCACTTAGTTTACAGATGCTTGATCCCGGATTCAACCCTCAATACCGCCATGTAAATTGTCTTTCGTCCGTTTTCTTAACGTTTCCGGTTCCGGCCTAATGATAGATCTGTAGTAAACAAGCTATACTGAAAGTCATGTAAAATTGTACATGACGTCATAACTTAATTCATTTTAGTTTTCTTTCGGAAATGGATCTTCTTCATTTTGAGTTTGATAATAATATGCACGAACTGGATGCCTTTTTGCAAAAGAAGAGTTTACAAGTTTATCCCTTGCTATTGATTTATTTACGCAAATAGCATATTATTAAGATTGCTAAAGCAACAAACAATACAGGTGTCAGAAATTGTAAATTATGATTGCTGAAGCAAACAGGACGTGAAATTTATGTTGTGAAGTTGACAGATCACCTTAAGGTGATAATAAAAAAAACGTCTATTATACTCTCGAAATTTAAACTTATTTAATATCGCGCAGTATTAAAATACTTAAAAAAAGACACAAGTAAACAGCAAGTTTTAAGAATAATAAACAAGTGTATATTAATGGTTAATCTGGTGACCACTAACGTTAACGCTGCTGAAGCCACTTCACCTGTAGATGTTTGAAACAGTTATAAAGTTTGCCTTGCTCTTTGTAAATTCCACTTCCGTTTAAAAATTTCAAATAAATAGCGGAGGAGAGAAATTTCAGGTATTTATATTAAGATCCGGAAATTCCGGTGGCTTACCCAAACACCGATGAATTGTGGGAACAAATTAAACAAGACGGTAAGAAGATTAAACGCAGCCAGATAAAAGAAAGGTCGACGTATGAGAGTGCACATAGATTGCACAAGCAAACAATACTATATTTCAGCTTAAAACGGTTTATGTAAATGACACTGATTGTCAGTGACAGGCAGATATAGTTGATTTGCAAGCATACTAAAAACATGATAGATACATATTTTTACAAAAATAAGCTAGACTAGAAATAGAGCAGAAACTAACGAAGAAACAGTTTGGTGAAAGGAGAAAAAATACAAAGAAAAGTTTAGGAGGAGTGGAGACGGTTAAATTGAAACATATAGTATTTAGGTGAACCAGATGCCTGCAAATTGGAAGACCAAAATGGAAAAGTATCGATGCGATATTCTCTAAGGAAGGGTTGCGAATGTATGAAAAAGCAAGACCATATGTGCAGGGTTAACACATTTTGAAGACCAAACGGTAAAAAAAGGCTATGTAATTAGGAAATGGAAAAGGAACAAAGACTGTCTTTTAACAGCTGGGAACAAGCTGAAAACATAAAATGTTACTAAAATAAATGGAAACTACTCAGGGTCAAACAGATAATATAACTGGTACCTCTAAAGGTTAAAAAAAACAACTCAAAAGAAATCGTATTCTATATTAAACTCGATCTATAAATGTTTGTTGGTGTTTTAACAAAGTTCAGGATAACAATAAATTACGCCTTTTTGTTTTGATATTTAAAAGCAGATGATGATAGATTATTTAAAAAATGTTACAAATATAATGTTGAAGAAAATAACATTTACTTTTATTTTGTATTTTGAGCATGCCCGAACAGACATAAAACTCGTATTTATGGTATAATGATTTTTGAAAGGCATTATCAGTGCTCTTCTTACTTGTAAAAATATGAAACGCGAATAATATAAAAGACTACTAAAATGACGTCATAGGAGTTACATCGATAAATCAATTGATCAAATAGAAAAAACAATAACAACAAAATACATAGAAAAGAAAAGGGTGTGCAAATATGATGAAACCAAACTTTTATTAAAATGGAAGAGATTTTATCATCAGAGAAAGAAAATCAAAATAATATCGCACGACAACATGAAAAGAATGATGTTAAAGGTTCATTGTATACTTACAAAAAAAGTGCGACACTAATTATTCACCTGATAATAATAGCACTGGTCAACAGTGAAATCATTACTGACTTGAAAAGGCCCTAATCTGTAGTATTTTGGTGTGCCGAACACGAATATAACCGTGAAAAATTTGTATTGGCTCTCGTTTTGAAGATATTCATATACCTCATTTTCTATGTTTCACTGTGTAAATTTCTCCAGTAGGACTGCAGCAACATCCGGAATAATGATGTAACATTGCATAATACCATCATGCTCACATCATCCACAGTTGATTGCATCATTTTCTGATGCAATGCAATACAAATGCCATGCGGCTGCTGAAGTAAGTTGACGTCAGCAGTGTACTATACATGTGTAGGCCTATTATACTAATGCCAGGCGGCTGCTGAAGCTGACGTAAGCAGTGTACTATATAAAGCCCAATCAGATAGGTTCAGCATTTAAAATATTTTAGACGTTGTGCGAGACAGTTCAAGCTACTGTTACATAAAACTTATTATTTTATCCATTTACGTACAATAAAGAACAGTAATGCCTCGAAAGTGTGTTAATACCGCGGACAATTTTTGCTATATTTGTGGGGAAGTGACATTTGCCAACCAGAAGAAAAGTATCAATTCTCAAGTGAAGAAGGCATATCATCTTTACTTCGGATGCAAGGTTGGTGACCAAGACAAGCCTTGGGCTCCGCATATATGCTGTGCTACATGTACAACACAGCTTTCACAGTGGTTGAATTGCAAAAGGTCATCAATGCCGTTTGCAGTCCCAATGGTGTGGAGAGAGCCAAGCAACCACCTAAATGACTGTTACTTCTGCTTGGTTCCTCCTCTTTCCGGCGGAATAATGAAGCGAAAGAAGTCGAGAATAGTCTACCCAAACATTCCGTCTGCATTGAGACCAGTTCCACATGGTGAAGGACTTCCTATTCCAGAACCTCCAGCAGAATATTCTCTTGATTCATCTGACGAAGACAAAGGTGAGTCGACCTGTTCTTCTCCTGGTCCATCAGCATGCAGTGATCCAGATTTTCACTGTGGTGCATCATCAACCCCACACAGAATAACACAGGAAGAACTAAATGACCTGATTCGTGATTTGGACTTATCAAAGAACAAGGCAGAATTGCTAGGATCAAGACTCCAACAATGGAATCTTCTAGAAGAAGATGTCACAATTACTGCATATCGAAAGCGCCACCAGCAATTGGAGCCTTTCTTCAGAAAGGAAAGTAATCTGATATTCTGTTCCCATATTGAGGGCCTCATGAATGCTTTAAAAATCACTCATGACCCACAAGAATGGAGACTATTTGTGGACTCTTCGAAACTGAGTCTCAAGGCTGTGCTTTTGCACAATGGAAACATTCTTCCATCTATTCCAGTAGCGTATGCTGTCCACATGAAAGAGACATACGATAACTTAAGGCAGCTACTGAATTCCATTGAGTATAACAAGTACAGCTGGCACCTCTGTGGTGATTTGAAGGTAGTTGCCCTTTTAATGGGACTGCAGCAAGGATATACAAAATACATGTGTTTCTTATGCGAGTGGGATAGCCGAGCAAGGGAAATGCACTACATGAGGAAGGAATGGACTCACAGGCAGAATGTAGCCATTGGAGAGAAGAATATCCAACACCCAGCTCTGGTTGAGGCTCAGAAAATCTTGCTACCACCCCTTCACATCAAACTAGGTTTGATGAAGAACTTCGTGAAAGCCATTGACCGGACTTTGTCAGCATTCCGATACCTGCATGAAAAATTCCCTCGACTCAGCGAAGCAAAGATTAAAGAGGGAGTTTTTGTGGGTCCTCAGATTCGAGAGCTTTTCAAAGATGACCGGTTCAACAACTTGCTGGAAGGTGACGCGAAACAAGCATGGAATGCTTTTCGCCTAGTTTCTACAAACTTCCTCGGAAATGTTAGGGCAGAAAACTATAAGGAACTAGTAGAAGACATGTTGATGAAGTATAAGAAACTTGGCTGCAATATGTCTCTAAAGATTCACTTCCTTCATTCCCATTTGGATTTCTTTCCTAGCAACTGTGGTATTGTTAGTGATGAACACGGCGAACGTTTTCATCAAGATATCGCAACAATGGAACAAAGATACCAGGGAAAATGGTCCACTACAATGCTGGCTGACTACTGCTGGACACTCCTCAGAGATGCTCCCGAACAGCTGTACAAGAGACAGGCGAAGAAATCTAAGATGTAGTCAATGACTTGATTTTTTATAGGTAGGCTATTACAGTTGACCTTTTACTATTGGAATGCATTTCGTTATGTAAACATTAATTTCTTGCAGATTACAAAAAAACTAGAGCCAATTTTGCAATTTGACTGTCATATTCGTGTTCAGCACATAAAAATTGATAAGAATTGACTAATTTTATTTCAGTAACATGACTTTTGTAAAAATTTGTTGTCCAGTGTAGCAGTATACTTAATAGCCACATTCATTTTTATGCCATTACCTAAAACATCATCCAGCTAGAAATGAAATTTAAAATATATTACAGAAAATGTAAGTTAATTACAACAAAACCCACGAATTCATGTAATAGGAGATTAAATGAGTATATATTTTACAGACGAACGTAATTGAGATTTGTATGACGTTATTGGTGGAGCAATGAGAAGGATAAGAGAAACGAGCTCTTTAAAAGTTGAGTTAGATTTGTGTTTAAAAATTAAATCAGTCATTATCACCAGGTATCACCATTCTGAGACTAGCATCAAGAACAAAAATCTTATATGATGCATGATTGTCATACGCAATATTTGGACTGGAAATAAACGTGGATTCAGGTTGGTTGTGTTGTAAATTAAACAACACGCATCGATAACTATGAACCTAATAAAGGAAAAACATATATAGAATGTTCAAAATGGATAAATACAAAATCAAAGTCTGTCTTCAAGTTAATAACAATAATTATATATGGTTTTATACCGCTGAATATGTTCTCTTACACTCTGTAGATCACATTTACAGAGCGTCAAAATAGAATCTTGATAAAAAATATTGATAAATTTGAAAGAGAATATGATATATCTGTAAATATGTATACTATACTATATGAACCAAGAAAATGCTGTGAGCAAAGAGACCCAAAGGAGCGGCTGATGGAAGAATGTAAATTAAACCGGTTAAATTTTCACAAAAAAGAGACCATGTCAACATCTTCATGTTTGCTATCATCTCAAAATTAGAAACAATATAAATTCGCATTTTAAAGGCACTTCGGTGAAAAATTATGAAATTATTGTTGTGTATAATTGTCATTAAATGTACACAATAGAGAAAAGAATCAGTTAAATTGGTCAAATTGGAATGACAGATTTTTGTTGTAGTAAAATCTGGTACCTAACATCATTAGCTAAAAGTTCCTTTTTGTAATGTTTTGTGACTCTGAATGGATACAAAAGCAAATGAAGGCTTTAGTGAAGGTAATGATCCTTCGTGGACAATAAAAGAAATAACATCCGAGTGTTGCATCCTTATATAGGCAGTACCCAAAGTCTAGAAACCTATAGTTTACAAAGGAAAAGTTGCACTGGAAAGTTTTATGTCAATTTACAATAAACATCAGTATTAGTTTAAGAAGAAACTTGACTAATGAAACCAACTAAAATAAATCGGACAGATGAAGATGGTTCGAAAAAGGCATTTTAATTCAAGCAATATATACGTAATTTGTGAAACGGAGCATAAATATACAAAGAAAACAACACAACTATCACCAAATGAATCGAAATGGTCATTTAGATCGTACGCAGATAGGTCCTGCACCTAATAAATATAATTGAAATTACAAAGAAACAAATATATATAATATATTTAGTTCATAATCTGTCTCTAGCCCATTTCATCTTACATGCTTGATCCGGCGTTCCATATAGCTAGCTGTTCAATCCATATTTCCGTATGACACACCCCAGAATCAAACCACTAAGGTGCTTTCTTTAGACGTCCGCGCGTAGTAATTTACTGAAGCAGAGAATCGAACTTTTATAAAACCATTTCGTTTCCAATCTTATTCATACAGCAGAGCTAAAATATATAGATAACACAACATTGGGGTTTAAAGAAAATACAAAATAGCCTTCATGTTTTATACTGAGTCGGGTGAAAGACATCGCTTGCTATGGATTTTGAATACGATTCATCCTTACGGCCTCTACGTGTTCCTACGCTATATTAAACTTGTTCTTTCTTCTAGTTTGTTCATGTCTTCTTTTCATTACATTGTTTCTTTTGGGATGGCATAATTTGAATAGATAGTTGCTTCATACTCGTTGTATCGTTATTCATTCATTAGCAGAATAATTTCCTAATCGTTTGTTGGATTTCATTATTTAAGTAAATTTGAAACTGTTCTAGTTGATATATCAAAGCATGATTAGCACGGATTTCTTTTATCGTTTCCATGACACTCTCTAATGCATCAATATTTGAATTTGTGGGTTGTTAATTGATTGTAAATTTGCAGACTGCTTTTTAATTGATAGGCTCCTTTCATACGGTTTGCAATGTTTGTATTTTATTAGATATGTTTTTATTATTTATTTTTTATTTGTTTTTTATTATCTCAATAGACATAGTTTTTAATCTCTGTACCAACCAGTCAAGTGCATAGAAGATTCTTTCCCTGTTGTCGTCAAACTGTTCTTGTAAATCCTGAATTCAGTAGCTCTTTCTCTACCGCCATGCCCAACAGAAGATCTTTGTTGTTTACTTCTCTTTTCCGTGCCTTGATATATTTAAAATTATTGGCCTCCATAGTCTTACGCATTTGAATCTCAATACGTGTCTTTAAAATTATTAGCCTCCATCGTCTTACGCATTGGAATCTCAATACGTGTCTTTCAAAATTATTAGCGTCCATAGTCTTACGCATTGGAATCTCAACACGTGTCTTAAAAAATATTAGCGACCATAGTCTTATGCACTGGAATCTCAATACGTGTCTTTAAAATTATTAGCCTCCATCGCCTTACGCATTGGAATTTCAACACGTGTCTTAAAAAATATTAGCGTCCATAGTCTTACGGACTGGAATCTCAATAGGTGTCTTTAAAATTATTAGCCTCCATAGTCGTACGCATTGGAATCTCAACACGTGTCTTTAAAATTATTAGCCTCCATCGTCTTACGCATTGTAATATCAATACGTGTATTTCAAAATCATTAGCGTCCATAGTCTTATGCACTGGAATCTCAATAGGTGTCTTTAAAATTACTAGTCTCCATCGTCTTACGCATTGGAATCTCAACACGTGTCTTAAAAAATATTAGCGTCCATAGTCTTACGGACTGGAATCTCAATACGTGTCTTTAAAATTACTAGTCTCCATCGTCTTACGCATTGGAATCTCAACACGTGTCTTAAAAAATATTAGCGTCCATAGTCTTACGGACTGGAATCTCAATAGGTGTCTTTAAAATTATTAGCCTCCATCGTCTTACGCATTGTAATCTCAACACGTGTCTTAAAAAAATATTAGCGTCCATAGTCTTACGGACTGGAATCTCAATAGGTGTCTTTAAAATTATTAGCCTCCATCGTCTTACGCATTGTAATCTCAACACGTGTCTTAAAAAAATATTAGCGTCCATAGTCTTACGGACTGGAATCTCAATAGGTGTCTTTAAAATTATTAGCCTCCATCGTCTTACGCATTGTAATCTCAACACGTGTCTTAAAAAATATTAGCGTCCATAGTCTTATGCACTGGAATCTCAACACGTGTCTTAAAAAATATTAGCGTCCATAGTCTTACGGACTGGAATCTCAATAGGTGTCTTTAAAATTATTAGCCTCCATCGTCTTACGCATTGGAATCTCAATACGTGTCTTTCAAAATTATTAGCGTCCATCGTCTTACGCATTGGAATCTCAACACGTGTCTTAAAAAATATTAGCGTCCATAGTCTTACGGACTGGAATCTCAATAGGTGTCTTTAAAATTATTAGCCTCCATCGTCTTACGCATTGGAATCTCAATACGTGTCTTTCAAAATTATTAGCGTCCATAGTCTTACGCATTGGAATCTCAACACGTGTCTTAAAAAATATTAGCGTCCATAGTCTTACGGACTGGAATCTCAATAGGTGTCTTTAAAATTATTAGCCTCCATCGTCTTACGCATTGGAATCTCAATACGTGTCTTTCAAAATTATTAGCGTCCATAGTCTTACGCATTGGAATCTCAGCACGTGTCTTAAAAAATATTAGCGACCATAGTCTTATGCACTGGAATCTCAATACGTGTCTTTAAAATTACTAGTCTCCATCGTCTTACGCATTGGAATCTCAACACGTGTCTTAAAAAATATTAGCGTCCATAGTCTTACGGACTGGAATCTAAATAGGTGTCTTTAAAATTATTAGCCTCCATCGTCTTACGCATTGTAATCTCAACACGTGTCTTAAAAAATATTAGCGTCCATATTCTTACGACTGGAATCTCAATAGGTGTCTTTAAAATTATTAGCCTCCATCGTCTTACGCATTGTAATCTCAACACGTGTCTTAAAAAAATATTAGCGTCCATAGTCTTACGGACTGGAATCTCAATAGGTGTCTTTAAAATTATTAGCCTCCATCGTCTTACGCATTGTAATCTCAACACCTGTCTTAAAAAATATTAGCGTCCATAGTCTTATGCACTGGAATCTCAACACGTGTCTTAAAAGATATTAGCGTCCATAGTCTTACGGACTGGAATCTCAATAGGTGTCTTTAAAATTATTAGCCTCCATCGTCTTACGCATTGTAATCTCAACACGTGTCTTAAAAAATATTAGCGTCCATATTCTTACGGACTGGAATCTCAATAGGTGTCTTTAAAATTATTAGCCTCCATCGTCTTACGCATTGTAATCTCAACACGTGTCTTAAAAAAATATTAGCGTCCATAGTCTTACGGACTGGAATCTCAATAGGTGTCTTTAAAATTATTAGCCTCCATCGTCTTACGCATTGTAATCTCAACACGTGTCTTAAAAATTATTAGCGTCCATAGTCTTACGGACTGGAATCTCAATAGGTGTCTTTAAAATTATTAGCCTCCATCGTCTTATGCATTGTAATCTCAACACGTGTCTTAAAAATTATTAGAGTCCATAGTCTTACGGACTGGACTCTCAATAGGTGTCTTTAAAATTATTAGCCTCCATAGTCGTACGCATTGGAATCTCAACACGTGTCTTTAAAATTATTAGCCTCCATCGTCTTACGCATTGTAATCTCAACACGTGTCTTAAAAATTATTAGCGTCCATAGTCTTACGGACTTGAATCTCAATAGGTGTCTTTACAATTATTAGCCTCCATCGTCTTATGCATTGTAATCTCAACACGTGTCTTAAAAATTATTAGAGTCCATAGTCTTACGGACTGGACTCTCAATAGGTGTCTTTAAAATTATTAGCGTCCATAGTCTTACGGACTGGAATCTCAATAGGTGTCTTTAAAATTATTAGCCTCCATCGTCTTACGCATTGTAATCTCAACACGTGTCTTAAAAATTATTAGAGTCCATAGTCTTACGGACTGGACTCTCAATAGGTGTCTTTAAAATTATTAGCGTCCATAGTCTTACGGACTGGAATCTCAATAGGTGTCTTTAAAATTATTAGCCTCCATCGTCTTACGCATTGTAATATCAATACGTGTCTTAAACATTATTAGCGTCCATAGTCTTATGCACTGGAATCTCAACACGTGTCTTAAAAAATATTAGCGTCCATAGTCTTACGGACTGGAATCTTAATAGGTGTCTTTAAAATTATTAGCCTCCATCGTCTTACTCATTGTAATCTCAACACGTGTCTTAAAAAATATTAGCGTCCATAGTCTTATGCACTGGAATCTCAACACGTGTCTTAAAAAATATTAGCGTCCATAGTCTTACGGACTGGAATCTCAATAGGTGTCTTTAAAATTATTAGCCTCCATCGTCTTACGCATTGTAATCTCAACACGTGTCTTAAAAAATATTAGCGTCCATAGTCTTATGCACTGGAATCTCAACACGTGTCTTAAAAAATATTAGCGTCCATATTCTTACGGACTGGAATCTCAATAGGTGTCTTTAAAATTATTAGCCTCCATCGTCTTACGCATTGTAATCTCAACACGTGTCTTAAAAAATATTAGCGTCCATATTCTTACGGACTGGAATCTCAATAGGTGTCTTTAAAATTATTAGCCTCCATCGTCTTACGCATTGTAATCTCAACACGTGTCTTAAAAAAATATTAGCGTCCATAGTCTTACGGACTGGAATCTCAATAGGTGTCTTTAAAATTATTAGCCTCCATCGTCTTACGCATTGTAATCTCAACACGTGTCTTAAAAATTATTAGAGTCCATAGTCTTACGGACTGGACTCTCAATAGGTGTCTTTAAAATTAGTAGCCTCCATAGTCGTACGCATTGGAATCTCAATACGTGTCTTTAAAATTATTAGCCTCCATCGCCTTACGCATTGTAATCTCAACACGTGTCTTAAAAAATATTAGCGTCCATAGTCTTATGCACTGGAATCTCAATACGTGTCTTTAAAATTATTAGCCTCCATCGCCTTACGCATTGGAATTTCAACACGTGTCTTAAAAAATATTAGCGTCCATATTCTTACGGACTGGAATCTCAATAGGTGTCTTTAAAATTATTAGCCTCCATCGTCTTACGCATTGTAATCTCAACACGTGTCTTAAAAAAATATTAGCGTCCATAGTCTTACGGACTGGAATCTCAATAGGTGTCTTTAAAATTATTAGCCTCCATCGTCTTACGCATTGTAATCTCAACACGTGTCTTAAAAAATATTAGCGTCCATAGTCTTATGCACTGGAATCTCAATAGGTGTCTTTAAAATTAGTAGCCTCCATAGTCGTACGCATTGGAATCTCAATACGTGTCTTTAAAATTATTAGCCTCCATCGCCTTACGCATTGTAATCTCAACACGTGTCTTAAAAAATATTAGCGTGCATAGTCTTATGCACTGGAATCTCAATACGTGTCTTTAAAATTATTAGCCTCCATCGCCTTACGCATTGGAATTTCAACACGTGTCTTAAAAAATATTAGCGTCCATATTCTTACGGACTGGAATCTCAATAGGTGTCTTTAAAATTATTAGCCTCCATCGTCTTACGCATTGTAATCTCAACACGTGTCTTAAAAAAATATTAGCGTCCATAGTCTTACGGACTGGAATCTCAATAGGTGTCTTTAAAATTATTAGCCTCCATCGTCTTACGCATTGTAATCTCAACACGTGTCTTAAAAAATATTAGCGTCCATAGTCTTATGCACTGGAATCTCAACACGTGTCTTAAAAAATATTAGCGTCCATAGTCTTACGGACTGGAATCTCAATAGGTGTCTTTAAAATTATTAGCCTCCATCGTCTTACGCATTGTAATCTCAACACGTGTCTTAAAAAATATTAGCGTCCATATTCTTACGGACTGGAATCTCAATAGGTGTCTTTAAAATTATTAGCCTCCATCGTCTTACGCATTGTAATCTCAACACGTGTCTTAAAAAAATATTAGCGTCCATAGTCTTACGGACTGGAATCTCAATAGGTGTCTTTAAAATTATTAGCCTCCATCGTCTTACGCATTGTAATCTCAACACGTGTCTTAAAATATATTAGCGTCCATAGTCTTATGCACTGGAATCTCAACACGTGTCTTAAAAAATATTAGCGTCCATAGTCTTACGGACTGGAATCTCAATAGGTGTCTTTAAAATTATTAGCCTCCATCGTCTTACGCATTGTAATCTCAACACGTGTCTTAAAAAAATATTAGCGTCCATAGTCTTACGGACTGGAATCTCAATAGGTGTCTTTAAAATTATTAGCCTCCATCGTCTTACGCATTGTAATCTCAACACGTGTCTTAAAAATTATTAGCGTCCATAGTCTTACGGACTGGAATCTCAATAGGTGTCTTTAAAATTATTAGCCTCCATAGTCGTACGCATTGGAATCTCAACACGTGTCTTTAAAATTATTAGCCTCCATCGTCTTACGCATTGTAATCTCAACACGTGTCTTAAAAATTATTAGCGTCCATAGTCTTACGGACTGGAATCTCAATAGGTGTCTTTAAAATTATTAGCCTCCATCGTCTTACGCATTGTAATCTCAACACGTGTCTTAAAAAATATTAGCGTCCATATTCTTACGGACTGGAATCTCAATAGGTGTCTTTAAAATTATTAGCCTCCATCGTCTTACGCATTGTAATCTCAACACGTGTCTTAAAAAAATATTAGCGTCCATAGTCTTACGGACTGGAATCTCAATAGGTGTCTTTAAAATTATTAGCCTCCATCGTCTTACGCATTGTAATCTCAACACGTGTCTTAAAATATATTAGCGTCCATCGTCTTACGCATTGTAATCTCAACACGTGTCTTAAAAATTATTAGCGTCCATAGCCTTACGGACTGGAATCTCAATAGGTGTCTTTAAAATTATTAGCCTCCATAGTCGTACGCATTGGAATCTCAACACGTGTCTTTAAAATTATTAGCCTCCATCGTCTTACGCATTGTAATCTCAACACGTGTCTTAAAAATTATTAGCGTCCATAGCCTTACGGACTGGACTCTCAATAGGTGTCTTTAAAATTATTAGCCTCCATCGCCTTACGCATTGGAATTTCACACGTGTCTTAAAAAATATTAGCGTCCATAGTCTTATGCACTGGAATCTCAATACGTGTCTTTAAAATTATTAGCCTCCATCGCCTTACGCATTGGAATTTCAACACGTGTCTTAAAAAATATTAGCGTCCATAGTCTTACGGACTGGAATCTCAATACGTGTCTTTAAAATTATTAGCCTCCATCGCCTTACGCATTGGAATTTCAACACGTGTCTCGAAAATTATTTAGCAGCATCGGCATTTACTATTACTGGAACAGCGCAGTCGGAATTAAAAGTTTGTTTAAGTTGAATTAATTGTTTATTTTGTTTGCGCCGGTAATTCTTTCTTGGTTTTGTTTATTCTTTTTACCTTTCTTCCATTCGTTTAGGAACTGTGTCACTAAGACATTGTAATGATATTTAATACTTTGATAATATTATTAATCTGAAGTGAAAGCGATTTGGAATTGTACTTGGTTGCAGGAACTGCGCGAGTGAATAGAACGTTTAGATCGAGTGACTATAACGAATGACTAGTTCGAGTGACTAAAACGTTTAGATAGAGTGACTAGAACGAGTGACTAGATGAAGTGACTAGAATGTTTGAATTTAATTTGTCATTTTTATTAGCAATTCCTCTTTTTAATTTGTATACATACATACATACATACATACATACATACATACATACAGGGTATATAGGCCTTCTGTCCTTGTTTTATTGTTGTTATTGGCGTAATAAAATTTGTTACTGTAGATTTAATTTGAAATATTGTACTAATCTGCAAAAGAATGTATCCTATGTATTGAAATAGATATTAAACCATCTGTATTGTAAATCGGATTAGTAAAATTGATTTTCACATAAAAATGACGTCATTCTTTGATATTATAGCTTTCAATTTCTGTAGTATCAAGTTATACAATTTCCATATACTTTCGTTATAATTATAGACTTCAGGTTGTAAACTTCCGTTAATTTAAGTCTCTTGTCGTCGTATGTTTTTTTATTTGTATTTTCTCCCCAGATGCAAGTATTAATATCTTTAAGTGATTTGCTCGTTAAGCATACATTTCAGTTCCTCATGACTGACTTGGTTGTCGCTTATTACCTTGCTCACAATGTCAACGATGTTGAACTTGTTAATTCCTGAAGCCACTATCTTATAGTTTGCAAACTGCTTTGTTGTATATCAAAGTTTCGTCTTAAAGCATTTGCAGTAAACTACAGTAAAGTCGCAGCAAACCAGCTACAAGCCAGAGAGAAAATAGTTCTAGTTAATTCTTGTTGATATTCCTGCTACGTCAAAACCAGGAGCTGCTTCTTCCATATCACCTTACAGCGTTTCCATCATGCTCACCTAGTCTCAGTTCGAACCTTGTATGCTGCTTTGTATTTTTGTTCCAGACACATCTCTATTGTTCCATCTCTTTATTCAATTTGTTCTTAATTTATTAGTATTTTTTAATGTATGTGAATGTCAAATTAATACTACTGTCTGTTGGATGTATGAGGTATTTTCTATCACATTTATATGTATAAAGCAAGTTTAGATTTGACATTAGCGCTTTTAACACTAAAACATATTAGATTTATTAAGATTTTTTAAATAGGTCATTCGATGCGTCTAAATTTAACCGTTTTGTTCACTTTTCTTCTTTAACACTGACCTGTAATATTATTTGTCAACTTTTACTGATTTATATTACAATATTAACCGGAAACATTGTATTTGTTATAAGGTAATCAGCGATAAGCTGTGATAGTTAACCTAGAATAAATGATTTTATTACTTCGTAAAAATTCAAAATTTCCTGGTGAACTGTTTGCCAGATTTAGAATCTTCCCAATTATAAATCTCTAATTATAAATTAATGGTGAATAGTTTACTATTTTAAATATGGTTGATGTTTTGGCTGTTGTTTATTTGAATATTGTTTTTCAATTTTCCACTTGTTTCTTTCATTAAACTGGCGAAAACATGTGTCCTTATCATACAATGTGTCCTTATCATACAAGTTTTTCTGCAAAGAGTGGCATATAATTATTATTTAAAATGTTACCGTAACTAGATAATTCGTTTGCGTCGACAATGACATCAATAGCAAAATTCCAAAACCATCAAATTCCAAAGTTCTTTATACTGACATTATGTTCGTCTGTTACAAGTTACCAATTCTAAGGAAAATGAATGTTATATATGTGGTGTGTGAATAATTTGTCCAGTTCGTTGCTTTATTTCGGATTTTCTTGAAAATATTTAGTACGCAAAATACCAACAATACAATATCAACACTATTTACAAAATACATGCACTTGTTTTAAATAAATGTTCTCGTCTTTAGGCTGTTTTCTTTCTTCCATCGTAATTCTTTCTAAGTTTGTTGTTTAAATTCTTGTCATTTGAATCCGAATTTGTCTTCTATGTTTATCTGTACATGGATTTGTCTTATTTTGCCACGTTACCTTCTGTGCTAATATTTCAGTTTTAATCGTTTCTTTGCTCTTGTTTTCCCCACCTTCCATTCGTTTTACAAAGAATTCAGGAGGTGACTGCAAATATATGTTTTAGGTTAGCTTATAAAATAATATATACCATAATTTAACTAACCTTTATATAGAAAAAATATCGTAATATATTTTGAATAGTGAAAGTTGATTTAAAAATATGTTAGTAAAATAAAACTAATAATTAATATGACATGTTCGAAATTTTAAATAGAAAACGTCACGACTGAGTTTGATGGTACGCGAAATTATTCAAAATATCGTGTGTATAATTTGAAGATGGAACAAATTGTTATAGTGGGTTCCATGGTGTAAATCAAGGACCACCATCTACACTCGCTTACAAGTCTAGTCCACGTGCAAACAGCATCATGCGCTGGCAGATCAGGGTCTATGTTGCTTGTTCTAATGATTACTCCTCACAATGTGCATCGATCCAGGTTTACCAATACATTTAGCGACGATAGATCAGGATCTATGCAGCTTGCGACTAAACCTGACTTATAAGCGAATACTTTACGGTCTCTATATACGCCGTAACTGTTTCGACGAATGCACTGACATTTTTTAATTTTGATCGTAGGTGCTTGAAGTTGTTGGCTCCGTGAAGCAAAACCAATATGATAAATAACGGTTGGGAGAGAGGTTAACATATCGGAACCTGTGCTAACAAATATGGTGTATTTTGCTATCTGCTATTTTGATCGGTTCCGGAAAGGTCATTTTATGTGAAAATTAAGATTATTTAATTCCGATACAATATACAGTATCATGATAGTAATACTAAATCAAAACCCATTTTTTGGGGAGATACCACAACTATTTCTTAATAAACACATGATGGTCTCTTTTTAAACTATGTTTCTAAAAAATGGAGAATTGTCAATATAAGAGGAAAATATTTACTAGTGTAATACATGTCAGACGGCGAATAGAAGAGACATACAGAGTGGTCAAGGGTAACGTGTTACACCTTATTACCTGGGGCCAGTGGCATGCTATGATTGATTCGTGCTGTCAATTAAATTTGACATCTTTATTTTCTTGAACGGGAGATGTCGAGAAATGTTTCTTGTAGGACTACAGTTTACTCAGCTTTTGTTTTAAAAATCCTTAGCATGGACGGGGTCCATAAATCAGCAAGTGGAATATCCTCGCCATTTTCAGTTGAATGTTAGACAAGGGCACTTGACTCATTAGAAAAGAGGATACTCGGGTATAGGATAATCGTGTATCAAGGACAATGGGAATTCACTTAGGTTTGTCGTATACGACAGGTTTATGGTTTAGTAACTTGCTTGGGGACCTGTACTAGCCAGATCGAAAATTTCGTCAGAGCTATAAACTATTGTCATGTCACAGACGTTTTCATTTCAGTATTGTGTTAAATCAGTTAAATGCCTTAACTTTCGGATTTCTGTTAATGAAAGTTGATAAGTGTACACAAGAAAATATAAATTTCTTCAGTGGACACTTCAGTATTGCAATTACAATCGATCATTAACAAATTCTGTTGGAAACTTAAAACCAAATAATTCAAGATAATTTTCAAACAGAAACCAATGCAGAACGCATTTTTCGACCATTCCATGTTTATGCGAAATATGATGTCATCTCAACGTCACAATGGCGTATTACCTCACATCGTATAATACGACAATCAGAACAATTTGCCAGATTATTGTGTTTGGTTCCAAAGTCTGAACAAGCTGTTTGAAAATTTCGACACATGCGTCTCTCAGGTACAGTTGGTTATGCATCAGATACTTCACACTAGTATCAGACTGTGGAAAATGTGTGTAACCACTTGTTCTGCTTATTAATTAGTGCAAGGATGGAACAACATTTAATGAGTCAAATTTGGGTTGTTGTTTAAATCAAATGAAATTAGATAACATTAAATGAACTTAGAAAGTAACCTCTACCGGTCATGCAGCACATGTTACATGTACAGCTGTTTTTGCCTTTGTTCTTCAGGACCTTACTTACCTCTTTTGGGGTGAGTTACAACCTCTTCTGCTGTTCACCCCCTATTACCTCCAGCTTTCTTGTCCTTGTTGTACAGATGGTGTCAGAACATATTGGTATATTATCTGCTAGTGTTCACTCTTTTTACCTCCTGAGTGGATGCAGTGTCATTTTATTAAAATACTGTTCGTTTTATTCGAATTCATTTAATATCATTTGATTCAATAAAAACGTATTTAACTTGACTTTATTTTTAGAGGTCGAAAGAACGTAAGATACGGGTATTTGGAGGGCTGGTTTTATTTCTCACAGTAAAATAATACTTTGTCATTAAACAGTCTTTCACAGTTTCATACAAGAATGTTTGAATTTTATTGGATGATGTCTCCGACATGCAGGATGTAACAGAAAAGGGTGTCATTCTGTTTTAAAAGATGACGTTAAGCTTGGGTTAAAAGGAGAAGTATATACACAAGACAACGATATAAAGGGAGTGTATCCGTTAAAATTCTTTTTTGTTGTTGACGATATCATGTCAACGTTGGCCTTTTCAGCACGCGTAATAAATGGGGTGGTGTAAAAAGTGTTATAAATCGAAACAGCAGCTTTGAAACAAAACGAGTCAACAAGAAGGAAATAACAATAATTTGCTTCCAATAATTGATCTTTCACTTTCTTTGGACATCAGACTCCAACAAGACATCAATGATACTAGCCTAGCAATACCAGTACCTGTCATGACCTTAAGATAGCGACTTTTTCTTTTCTACAAAGAAAAGCTTTATCAAGAAAGGCTACTATTGTGTTGTAAAAGGCATTCTTTCAAGGAAAAAACTCCTAAAGAAATGATCTTTGTCAGGAATATTTTGTCTACTCAATATCAATAAAGTCTTCAAGAAATTTTTAGTTTTTATCTAAAAAGTGTGTACCCGTGCCAGACATATGAAATATTAAGCGTTCTTTTAAATGCAAATTTTGATGTACAAAAATTTCCGAAGTGTCCACTTTCTTCACGAAAAAACAAAAAACAAAAAACACGCTTATCTTAAAGATTGTTCTTTTTTCCTGAAAAGTGTTAAGTTTTCATGAAAATGGAACATTTTTCTCGAGAAATCTACACATTTTGTGAAAAATTTTCATTTGTAAGGAAAATCACTTTTTGGTGAAGAAAGTCACAATTTTCACTTTTTGTTTACGAAAGTCATTTTTTTTTTGATGGAAGGTTTGCATGAACATGCAAAAGCAATTTTTCTTGAATGAAAGTGACATTCTCCCTAAAACTTACATTTTTCATAAAAAAAAGTAAATTTTTCGTGAAAATTACTTTCGTGTGTAGTGACACTTATATTTGCGAGGACAAAACGACATTCTTCAACGAAAAGTGACTTTTTCCTGAATACTTTTTGCTATCTACCTACGTAACGAAGAACAGTTCTCCTTAAGGTGTCACTCATTTCCCTCAGAAAGAAATGTCTCATTAAGCATATTACGTCCAGAAAGTATTGTTTTCATGAGGAAATCGGTCTTAATGAAGATATATGACTTGACGTTCTTGTCGTTAAACACTCATACAATTTCAGGAAAGCTGGCTTTGGTTGACAGGAGGACAATAAAACATCGGTTACCTAACCAATAATCAGGTCAAATAAAAAGAAGCCGCCTGGATCAAATATCTCGTAGCATATCTATCATACCCCCAAACTTAGACCGACGTCATGGATAGCTGAAATACGTTTTTGATGTTCATTTACTGTCTTTTTATGTACTTTCGTAGGATTTACCGAAAAGTTCCGATTTTTTTATGCAGCAATCGAAACATAGCTCGATAAATAATCTTGGATGTAATTGTAAGTGTGTAAGTGTTTGGTGATTCGCCTCAGCCGAAGTACACCACATATGTTGCGACAGAAAAAGCAAAGTCCCCATTTCAACCTTGTCTCCTTCTACATCAGTATTGTGCCGTGTGAACAAAAGTAATTCCGAATAAAACTCTAAATGGTGGCGAGTCACGTCCGATGATTCCTTCTCGTCTTGACGAAAAAGGCTGAGGACATTCAGATTGCCTCTTTTTTACATATTAAACCGCTGGCTAGCCACCAAGATCGGCAAACTGGAGTAGGCTGCAAACACAGATTCTGACTACGTATGTAACGCTGGTTTTATTACTCAGCCATAGTGGGCAGTTGTAGATAAATTTTCCTTAAAATCTGACTTTTTGCGTCGAAAATGTTCAGTGTTCACTTTCTTCACGAATTAAGTGCCTTTATACGTTCCTGCAACTTGTCACGAAAAAGAAGTCTCTCTAAGAGATTGACGCTGTACTGTCCGAAAAATATCCAAGAATTCAATATATGACTATACATCTTTTTTACCGCTGAGCGTTGAAACCTTCTCTGGTATCCTTCATTTAACTATCATTTTATTCTTGCGCACGTTTATTGGGTATTATGTACAATTTGAATAAATAGACACATAGACGGTTGCTTTGGTGTCCTTTCGAGAAGAGTCAGTGTCCCTTTGAAATTTTGCCCCCCCCCCCCCCAATAAACAACAGCACTTAACCTGATCCGGCTTTGCGAAGTTGATCTATTGGATGTCAGATCGGCACCATTTTCATTTAGTGCGAACTAGACTTCACAAATGTTATCTGTTAAAACCCTACCGCTCCGGTGGCCTAGTGGTTAGAGCGTCCGTCCTGGATGCGGGAGGTCGTCGGTTCGAACCCCAACCAAATCATACCAAAGACTTCTATTTTAAAAAAAAATGGAACTAACAGCTGCTTAGATAGGCGCTCAGCGTTAAGAGGTTAGTGTTAGGACTGGTCGGCCTGACAAACAAACAATTAAATTGAAATAAATATATACCAAATCAGACACAATTAAATCAAATATACATAACAATGAAAAATTCGTTTTTTACATGGTCGACCAGAGTAAATACAAAGTGACTCCTTTTTCGTGAAGATTATGACAGTATAATCTAAAACAGAAAATCTTCGTGAGGAACAAAAATTCTTCACGAGAAACAATGCTTTCTATGAGAAAGGTTCTATTTATTACACGATAAAGGTGACGTTAACGTTTTCTTATTGAATACACTTTACGTTAATGATTTGAACGGCCGTTGATATACCAATTACCGAACAGACATTTATTTTCTGTTTGTTGACATCCTTAACGGAGTTCGCTATGTGCTTATTTAAGGAATGGATGAAAAACATCTCATAAATTTTAGTATAATTTTTTTATTAATTAATTCATTAACCTGCTTAGTTTTGTTAATATGATACAATGTGATTGCGATACCAGCTATCGGTCGGCGGGTAAATATTATTCTTAATGCCAATCAGTGGGAAAATAATTGAAAAAGACTTTTAAATAGAACTGATATCTAACTGACATTTCCATAGTTATTATAGTGCTACACACACACACACACACACACATTTATATTCCGTCCGTGCCAACTAACTCACTAACACTTTGTAAAAGACAATAACAACAACACAAAGGTAGAAGTTCGAGACATATATATATATATATATATATATATATATATATATATATATATATATATATATATATATATATATAGCGATCAAAAATAGTCGATTGAGAGAACTAATAGTAAGTGTTAGCAAAAAATATGAACTCGATGAAGTCAATGTTAGGGTAAAATATGACTAGCTGATTCTTGTAATTATGCAAAATTTTAGTTCAGCAAGGGATATATTTGATTCTGACCATATATGAAATGTGAGTGTATTTATAATTGTACAGCGTTATAGATACTTTAACCACATGGTTTAATCAACGCTAATTAACTATCTCATTTTAGTTTAATTTCTTTTAATCTGTTAACACTACAATGGAGATTGTGGCTAAAAGTTCATCACACATTTAAATGTTTAGAGAAAATGATATTCTTCACCTTAAACCACTTAGCGTTACCAATTAGTTGATGTCATGCGGCAGACAATATAAAAATTTATAATTTCGGCTTGCACAAATGTATGAAAGGCAAAACCATTACATACACTGTCTGTTCTTCAGCACAAAGAAGCCACAAAAAAGGCCAAATTTAAAATTAGTTATGGACAAATGTTAATTTCATATAAAAGAAATTGCTTTTCGTTTTGAAGTCTAAGCAGACGGCAACCCCAGATAACATTTCTATTGTTTAATGTGGACATATTTTTTTTCAAATGGAATAAAGTTATGAACCCCTGCAGTTTCGTTTGGCAACCATACTTGACGTCGGTTCTTACATCGTAAATGATACTTGTGTTTACCACCATTCGGTTTCAATCCAGACAACTAAAACGATAAGCGATGTTAATCTAGCTGCACCAATTACATCATTATCATTTTTATTTTATACAAAACGTTGGGTTGACTGAAATGGGATAGTGGGTGAGTGCGGGGTCCACTCAAAAGCCGATTTGTGCCTAATTTTATTTTGAATCATAGCAACGAAAACTTGGGGCAATGCGCTTGCAAAGCAATCATTCAAACGTATGCTTGCATTCTGCAGAATTTCAGCTTGGTTCATTCTTAGAACGTACCTTCAAATTTGTATCAATGGTGAGCTTTTGAAAGAACAGAATAGTCTTTAATTTAAATTGATTTCAAAGATGGAAAACACATGAACTGTCTCACAGAATTTCACTCGCGTGCTTTCTTACACTTTTTAATTGTTTTAAAGTACTGTTGTTATAATTATCTTTTGAATAATTGGATGAAATACAGACTGGATCTCGGAGTATGTCTTAGACTGGAATCTTTTGGATGGTGAGAAGTCTTTATATGAGATGGACGGTAGGATATAGTGCGATGACTTTAAAATTAAAAACGTATACAGATTAAAAATGTTTTTGTATTAGCAAGTAATTTAATATGTCCATTTAATCATTTTTTCCATTGTTATGCATATTAATTTATTCTGTGGTCTTTACCTTTGTCCGTGATTGAATGTGGAGTAGTTATGGCCTACATGATTTATGTCATGCTTGTAAGGTATAAATAAGTTATTTACTGATATCTGAGTACAAGGCCTAGCCTAATTTACAAACTTAAAAAATTCTGGTAAAGAACTTTTAACCCACACCCTGGTCATTTTTTTTTACTGTGTCTTGGGTCTACACACAAGCCTGTGGTAAATAAAATTACGCATTCCTCCTTTAAGTTCAGTCTAATGTAATTTTTTAGAGTTGTGTTCTGACACAATTTGAGAGGAATCATTTATTTAAAACTTATTCATTGGTATTACAAAATGTTCACTGACTTTTTGTACTTAAACACTATGATGTGATTATTGTGAATTCATACAAAGACATTCTGGATTATATCATGGTGATATATCAAGCCTGTCGGTCCATAAACCTATTCAAGAACTGATCCATAACCAAACGCAATACTGGAATTCATTCGGAATATTCTATACGTTTCGACTTGTGATATAACTTTTATGATTATTTGGGATTTAATTTACAGAACTGTAAGTTCCTCTTAAAATTTCACTTTGCTATTTCACTTAGAGAAATAAATTTATTTGTTGATTTAGTTAAACTTGTTTCTTATTTTTAAACATAGAGTCCTAAGGACATGGGCATATACAGTAAATATGTATTCAGTGCGTGCCAACCAACTCACTTTCACTTTGTACAAGACAATAACAACAACAGAAAGGTAGAAGTTCAAATCCTGTGACAGATCCACATTAGCTCAGCGGTTAATGTTCTGGGCTTATAATTAGTGAGTTACAGGCTCGAATCCAGCCCAGGTCAGCTACCATGGCTTGTTTCTGGTTAAAGCACTTTACTCCTAGAGAAATACTGCCCAAGAAATCTTAAGTGCATGGCAAGATGCACTCAGGGCCGTCCTTAGACCAGTTATACCAATTGACCCAATCGGGTTATTAAACATGATCGCTATTTAGAAAGATGAAACTCTAATGACCCTATGTTATTCATTGTGAAAGGAAATTTCATGTATTCGGTGTACACATACTGTAATTTTGGCTAGTTGTAGTATACATTAAGCTCTTA
This sequence comes from Sinohyriopsis cumingii, assembly GCA_028554795.2. Lineage (NCBI taxonomy): Eukaryota > Metazoa > Mollusca > Bivalvia > Unionida > Unionidae > Sinohyriopsis > Sinohyriopsis cumingii. The sequence goes on along the minus strand of CM068824.1, from coordinate 116,913,655 downwards.
GTTCAAAACCAAGTTCATGCGAGATGAAGGTAAGGCAAATGCGATGAAGACGCCTGAATGACGGGAGAAACGATATTTCCGCCAAATAAATATCGTTTTATTGACACCTGACCTCTCTAACAAGCATACATATTACAATGCATCTCATCGGAAAATAGCTTTTATTATGGTCGAGTGATATTTCACTACAGACCTACACATAAAATATTTTTTTTACAAAAAATTATCAATTGTGTAAACAAACTGAAATGTTCAGTTATCGTGTATTATTCTATAGTGGATAAATTATGTATTTTTGCTCGAGAATGGCATTAATAATCTATGTTATATACTACAGGGCACCGGTCTTTCTCAAGAGCTGAAGTACATGACACTCAAAGTCGTCTTGAAATCCACACTATTATGACTTTCTCCTTTCGAAAATCGACACAGGACTGTGTAAACAGGAGACTGTTTTTTTTTTCTTTCCTCTTCTTGTTTAAAAATATTTGATAACTAACCTGTCTCAATGAAAAGTTCTCTTCAGTGCACTAAATGGCATGAAATTTAGACGGCTCGTATATCCTCGTTTCTTGAATACTATTATGAATAATTTATTCTTTCATTTGGCTAAGGTTATAAATCAAATGCAGTTGACATTTCAATCGTGCTTAACTCATCGAACAAAGTTATCCGATGTTAAACGACGGATATGGAGAGCAGTGAGATGAACAGTACTTGGTTCTTTCCGATTATATTAGATCTGACAATCTCCGGATTTTTTCTTTTTGTAAAGCATTCAAATGTTGAACATAGAAAGGGACAAGTTAAGAAGTTCGCTTTTTTTTAGACGTTTACTTTTGGCGCTATGGATTAGTACGAAAATAAAAGAGTGCTGATGGATTATGGGTTCGAATGTAAACCAGCCCTGTACATGTCTGCCAGTTATGTATGACATATCTTGATATAGCACTCTACTCACAGTACCTCGGCATTAAATATCCTCTCTTGTACGGACGCATAGACGCATCACCTAATCAATCATTCAAGTAATATTTATACACAAGATTAAGGGGCGGTGTTGTTGTTTTGTGAGTTTAACACCATTTTCAGTACATGATAGGATGGATATACATGGCGGGTGGGTTGTACATCTGATGGAGGAAGAACCCGGGAAAACCCCGGGAAGAACCACCGACCCAGTGGAAGCTACTTGCATAATTTCTCACATATCCATGTTGGCCTAATCCGAGACTGGAACCCACGCGGAAGGAGGTGAGATGTCAGTGATCTGTAAAAGCGAGCGCCTTAGTCAACTCGGCCACCCATTAGGGTAAGATGACACGAAGTCCATAAGTAAATTAACCAAACATGATATAGGTGTACATAAATATTTGTAAATTTCTAAGGCCACATTTATTAAACACATATAGTACACACAAAAAAAGAAGAAAGAAAACATAATTTATACACGAAATCAACAAATGTTATTAGCTTTACACTCAAATAAACAACGTCTGCGCTCCTCTGCGTCATGCATTTCAGAGACATCGGTATAATCCTTGTTAGGGATTATCAATTGAATTCCAACTTTCGCGTTGAAAGAGATTAGAGAATACGGGAGCTTGGGTCATTCCGTAATGCCCTTATGTTTCACGTGTTATTTATATTTTATTTAATTATATATCATCTAATATATATTAATTTCAATTTCATTGTTTGTTTGTCAGTTTTATTTCTATTTTTTCATTACATGCTATTGTAATGTAAATCTATTCACTAGACATTATACCTTTTCCAGAAAATAGATTGACCTTGACTGTTCGTTTTAGTAAACACCAAGTATTGACCTAGATCCTGACCTTGATTCAAAATTATTGATTGTTGTCGAGGTCATGATGGAACTACTGATTTAAGATGTAAACAAGTTTTTTTAGGCATTTTATTTCTTAGAGTAAAACGGTTGGTTTTAGTCAGGGCCACAATGGGTGTACATGATCTTTAACAAGTAAATAATTTCTGCTCATGTGAAATTGTTGAACAAGGACAGCTTTTATAAAAATTTATTCAAATTTTCAAAACCATGGTGATATTTCTTGCTTCTACAAGGAACTGTAGACATCAACACTGCAGATTACAGCACACGTCATCGTCTTCCATCTTGGATTCTTCGTCGGGACTCGAACTTTAAATCATTAGAACATTTTGTTATTAGGACTTCAAAACTTTTATTCGTGGATTAATCTTGGATTATTTTTGGATTTGATTCTTAAAACCGTAAGTTCATATTTTTTAAAAAAATTTCCAGAATTTTTCCAGGGAAATATATTATTATATTTTTCGAAAGCTTGTTGTTTTCACACTTTCTTGTGTTACTGTTTATTCAAGTCTAAACACGTAACACACGACTGGTTCTAATGTCCTCAAAAGGAGTGTATCTTCTATTTTGTTTTTGATATCTTACAATAAATTCTAGTCATACCCGATTTATCCCCTAAAATGTGTCCCGTGTTCCCCTTAATTACCTTACAATCAATGTTATCTCAGTGTCTGAAACTAAAACACCGTGTTCTCCTGCAGATATGAAATTGAAGCTGCGTTTACCGCCAGTGATAAACATTAGTTTCCTTTTACATTATTTATAGTCTCTTGTTAAATAAAACAAATATATGGCTGGGTTAATGATTACGTTTTGTTTTTCTTTGCTCTTCACACGTTATTGTTAAAACATCAAATTAGCGCCATTTAAGGATTATATATATATATATATATATATATATATATATATATATATATATATATATATATATATATATATATATATATATATATATATATATATATCGTTAATACGTCCCTAAGGAGTTTTTGTATCAGAGGGATCAGGGCATTCATATATATTCTCACTAAGTATAGAAAGGTAGATAAAGTAAATTTGACTGAAGCATGCATTATGCATTAAAATACATTAATGAGATGTAAAGAGTACTAACGAAAGCAAATGCAGCTGAACAAGTTTCAATCATCAAAACTCCTGTCTTATTTTTAATGATACCTCATTTTACTTCCCATACACGTAAAAATGTGAATAATTATGGAAATAAGAGCAGATTTTAAAACCTTAAATCATCCGAATTTCCTTCAATTATCATTTCGTACTTGAATGTAGACGTCCTCGTCAGACATCCGGCTCAAGAAATACTATGAATATTTAACGTGGCTACGCACTTGCTACCAAACCCCTAAAATAAACGACGAAAAAGAAAAGAAAGTGTCAAGTTTAAAGATCACTCCATCACACATACGTTTTTTGTTTTTTTGTTAAATATATGTAAGACAGTGTGATAAAAACTGTAGGTACTGGAGTCAAATCCTCCTTATTCTCCTATATTGTTCGCCAAGTAAGCTAGAGCAATGTTATAAAAGTACGTGTATTTCGGAAACTGTTGAAAACCGGCACTAATTTTGTTAATTTTTTAAATTTTATATAAATTGCGTTTGTCGGAAATAAGGAAGAGTATGGAATGTATATGGTCATTGTATTGATTATACATGGCACAAGAAAATTAAACCAACCATAAAGTACGATATGCTCGTCTTTGCTTTCTTGTTTTGCAATGTTACTTCCTGGTACACTTGTCATGAACGAGTAAAGTATCAACGGCCATGATCATCTGGTGCATTGGAAAGCGGTTACATTGTCTTACAAGGAATCGCGGTTGACATGTGATTGTTCAGTTCTTTGCTGTGATAGACAACAATGCGGAGTGGTGTGAGGTTCGATTATTTATACCTCCGACGCTGACAAACAAGATACGGTATCTGTATTTCATACTTCAAACTGAAGATAGTAACTCCATGAAAATCTCCTAAAAACTTCGTTTTGCCGTTCGCACATAAATATAAATACCTCCTGTCCAACTCCAAGAAAGTTAACATTGATCAATTGCTTACGTTTCGATATCTGAACCAAACCCCTCCCCCAACCCATAAAAGATCACAGCAGCATAATTATTTGTAGCAACACTCTACGCGAAACACTTCACAAAACCTCAACTAACCAACAAAAAATATTATTAACTGGTTCTGGAGCAAGAACTTTGGGCACGGGGGACACAATTTAAAGTATCTCACGTCTTGACTAGACAAGTGTTTATTTTCCCATTGGGGATACAGGCGAATGTTGACGACACTATAAATTTCTCCCACAAGTGGAAGTTAAAGGACCCATTTAAGCTTTCAGATAACAGGAATAACTCTTCCAATCTAGATATTTCCTGGTGAATATCCGACACCGGTGCCCTGGGCAGATTTTATATAAGTAATTTAAAAAATCATCGTGCTGAGCATTTTTTTGGTGGAAATAAGTGTTAGACCTATGGCACGTAAATTAGAGCGAAGTAGGTTATGGAGCGTGACTTCTGACCGTTCGTATATATATATGTTTGAGGGCACTCATGAAAAAAAAGAAAAGAAAAGAAAAGAGCATAGTTTTTACCAGAACTAGCAGTATGCAAGGGGCATGGACATTAATTGACCAGAGTCCACTTATTTGCATATAGAGAAATATGAATAAAATATACGAGGGCAGTTTGTTGGGTTTTTAACTTTTGAGATGACTGATTACTCCCATAGTAGCTATGACTGAGTATAAGTCAACGAATATGAAGAAGAAAAATGCGTCGCTTCATTGCTTTCAAACGTGTTTTTTCTCTCCCCAAGACACAATATTACACTCTGTTCCATGCTTCTTTAACGTGGCGTTTTCTTGGAGGTCCACTTTTACCGTGGTTTGTGTGGTATTGATAATTTTTACATTGTTCTTTACCTACTCAACATTCAAAAGGTCACTGGTTCTTGCCCCGGGATATACAACCCTGATAGTAATGGATTAGCTGAAGGGACTAAACACAAATACAAGTAATTTATTATAATTTTATTGCATACAAAAACCCCACCATCAACTCGACAGTGCAAACAGAAAAAGAAAAATCACTCCACTATACAAAAATACGGTAGATGGTTTCAAAATATGCATCAATGAAATATGGAAAACAAACTAGGCGTGTAACAAGAAAAATAAATTAATATACTTACTTTCAAACTCTACGGCTATACATGAACACTTGGTGGAAAATCCTAAGTTTCTAGTTAATATTGTGTTTCCGATCTGACCCTATGGACTTAACACGTAATGCATTTTTGACACCATCATGAATGCATAAGATATTCGCCTATTATAAAAAGAAACAAAAAATTGCGAGAATGTTAAGTAATTCTAGTTCCACTGTAGATGATACTGTTGAAATACATTTTTCTTTTGCTTAACGAAAAGTAACACTTGATACATGTTACTACTGAATTGCTGTTGACCATACTGATATGTTATCCCGTAACATATTTTCCTGTCATTCCAGGAATGGAGTAGTTTGGTGCCATACCTATTTCCAAACTTCAACGCACACAAGTAATGATCAAGGTCTAGGTAGTGATACTATTGTAGGCCACCATGCCATGATCGTATCAGGACCAGACTCAGTTAATCCCGGTAAAGTGAGGTACCACAACGTGATCCCGATCTAAGTGCAGAATCAAGTTAAAATGTTGCATCAGTACTGTGACCTGGACAATACTAAGGTGATAGTCAGCCCGTATCATTTCGGACTGAACGCGAATATCGAACACCAGTTACAAGATTTCCACAAGTCACATTGCGTAAGCATATTAGTTGAGAAAATATGGCGGGCATAAAAATGCAGATAATGGGACAATCATGCGGATCACATTTAACTTGGGCAACCATAACAGTACATTTCCAGGGCAGCCGACGGGGATAGGAAACACTAGGACAAAATTCCGTGGTCCCACAGCGGTTAGGAGGCCCGCTGCAGATTTTTAAAAAAAAAAATTTTATTATTTGTAATCCACAGGACCTACTGGATAATTTTTCCCAGGGTCCACAAATCCTGTCCGCGACCCTGTTCTTTCTAGTAGTTAAAGTAAATTATCTCTCAAAATACAAGAGCTGTGTGGATGTGCATTTAACAAGTTTATGGGAGGAAATGCATGTGTCATTCTTAATTTTCTGGGTAGTATATGTCATAGAACAATGAACTGTTTTACTGAGGCGTTGAAATTTGCAAGAATTTAGGAATTTGGAAATAAAGCTACAATGTCGGTTGCTTTCGTAAGTTTTGAAACGACCGCGACGTACACGACCTATATGACTTTCATGATTTGGCCTTTTCATAAATTTTGAGTAAAGTGATTAACAAAAAACGAGTTTTATTCCGATGTATTCTCAAGGAATTATAAAATTTCTCTATTGCGTAAATCTATTCCGTAATTCGCAAATAGTAGAATAAAATGGTAAGGGATAAACAAAACAAAACCCCACCCCCAAAACAACAACAAAAAGCGAACCCAGATATATTGGCAAAAAGCATGGGCCGTGCATATCAATACACACAAAATTTTACCTCAAAAGGACGACTGATGAAACGAGCTGTTTTTAAGATAGATTTGATAAAATGAAGCACTCCTATGAAATGTACAAGTCCATATGCAGATAAACAACAACTTCACTGATCCGGCGGACTTTACATCATCAGCACGATTCTGGAAGAATAACAATACAGCGTTCCTGTTTATGAATTAATTAAAATTTGAGAAGGCTCTATTTATGGAAGTCAAAGAGACTGAATTTCAGCCAAAACTATAAGAAGAAAAAAAATATTGACATTGCAATTGTAATCCAAAGATTTTATCCTCGTTTTCCCATATTTTACGCTTGTACGTGCACATGTTACAAAGGTTTGTCTAAAGTACCGTTTACTTGAGACCATCGAATGTCTTATAAAACTTCAACAACACTGCAAAGCAAACAAGGCAGAAGCTTCATTCAACTTGAATCGGACACGTAAATCTGTTATACCAGTTTCTATATATCTGTACCAGAGCCTAAAGACAACGACCATAACAAGTGGCGAGTCCGTGAAGACGCGCAGCAACAGGATGTATCTTTATTACATCGATCAGCTTTTCAGTTATCCGTTTGAACAAACCCAATCGTCGTTCTGTCCTCTTCTAATTAAAGCTAAAATCGATATCATTCTTTATCAATACAAGGTAATAATCTGGAAATATATCTTTTCTCTGCAAACTAGAGAGTTAAAAAAGCAGTGAGTATACTTTTCAAAACTGAACCAATATGCGTAGATGGGAATATGCGAAAGCGAGGAGGTAGACAATGCGATGACGGCCCAAAAATTGTCACCATCTTGCACACAGGCAGAGAACATTAAAGACATCTTCGAAAATAAATGGGCATAAGCTTATTATTTTCCTAAAGATTTTTGTGTTTGACAAGGTCCACTTAACTGACCAATCATCCATAAAATATTAAATAAAAAACTTGAAATTTACGATTGGTTCATTTTCTCAACTGAACAAGCCCTGTCTGCTTTTATTCAAGGGTCCATACTATTCCAACATCAAATGATTTTCAATCTTTATTAACTTCATTACAAAATAATCTAAAGGAAACTGTTGATATCCTACTTTTGTTAATGAAGCCTCAACCCAGCATTTAAAACTGCAGCACTTGGGGGACTGCTGGAAGATGATGTGCGAGGCAATTGATACCTGCCGTATCGATAAGCAGTGGTTTGCTTTAACAAGTTCCCATACCGAGTACTAACAGTTAAATTCTGTCTTTACTGAATTAATTGCAATCTCGTGCCGTGCAACATAATGAAAAGTAAAATGTATTAACAACTTGGGCCAAATGAGGTACATACCACCGTTTTTTTCTTCGTCTTACCGAATTAGGACCTACTTAGTACTAAATCAAACATAAATTTTTGTTTCAGTCAATGAAATGCTTCAAAAGTTATCACGTTCAAACGGGATTCAAGATGCCAAGCTTTAAAGTGGAACATGGACCGTAGTTCTATTCTGATTTGAATAGAACTAATTGAAAACTGAACCTGACCAATGTTTCCATTAAAAATCCGATAACAAATTGGTTTTCGATCCAAAAGTTAGTTATGGATACAGATTTCATGACGGAAGAGAAAAATTTCTAAACCAAACCGAATCAAAACTCGACAAAAATTTTGGAAAATCGAACCTGACCTGTATTTTCATAACATAAAAGATCACCCCATAATATGGCGTCAATGTACCAAGTTTAAAAAGGTAGCAGCAATGAAATTTGTAATAGTCGTACCCGATGTGACTCTGTGTGTGTGTGTTATTTGGATTTTTAACGTAGCTTTAACAATTTTTCAGTCATCATGCCGCAGACATATAAACATGATGTCCCACCCAGTCACATTATTCTGACATCAGGCCAACCAGTTCTAACACTAACCTCTTAATGCTGAGCGCCAAGCGAGGCAGCTGTTAGTACCATTTTTGTAAGTCTTTGGTATGACTCGGCCGGGGATCGAACCCACGACTTCCCGCATCCGAGGCGGACGCTTTAACCACTAGGCCACCGAAGCAGTCCTAGATATGATTGGACACAACGGGACAGGATGGCAAAAGGGCATATGCCCCGCCATAGAAAACTACAGTGGCAAAACAAATGGGGTAGAAAATATACAGCCCCCCCCCCGACTGAGTAATCAGTACACCATATGTAAGACAAGGATTGAACGAGTCGAATGTTAAAAGGAACAAGGACACCACCCAGCTTCTGAAGACCAGTATGATTATTCAATATATATTTAATCTGCAGTACGTTAAGTTGGACAAAAACTTATATGATGGAACATGTCCGAGTGGATGGTTGTTTTTTAACAGCATTTTTGAACACCTTGTTGATAAAATCATTTCTAGGAAAAGGGGGCCTAATGCCATGTCAGCGTGGAACTTAGGAGCTCGTCCATGCGTTTACAAGTTATCAGCAAGTCAATATCACCACATTATTAATTATACATCAATTTAATCGGTAATGAAATCAGAGAATATCCACTTCATAAACAAACGCAAAGAATAATATTGCAAGAGACTTGATTATGCTGTGGGAGAGGGAATAGTTCAAAGATGTTGGTTGGTTAGCTTTTTTTTTTATTTAAACGGATCTTTCAACACATAACTGACTATATTGTGCCCATGAAATGGAAAATAAATGACTTTCTCAAAGACACTGAGGAAGCTGACCCAGATGGCGTGGGCAGGTAATCTAACCCACGACTAGTGGATTACGAATCTGACGTTCTGCCAACAGAGCTATGCAAGTAGTTATACTAGTCAATAACTATAAAGTCATGTATGTTTCCTCTTCTGTCAAAAAGCAGATATGGTAGGAGTAAGACTCTACACCAGATCTAAGAGTGTGAATTCATGGTTTTCAATTTCTTATTTATTTAACTGATTTCAACGGATATGTACAACGGGTTCTTCCTGCAACTTGTCACCATAGCCAAGATAGTACCACCCAATCGTTCGCACAACACATTACGTGAAATAAACGTTTTCTCTTCTGACAAATCTGTATAGATTATTATAAAGTTTAAGTACATATTGGCAATTTAACGCAAAAGGACTACAAGGTGAACATAATGATCATTTGAGTGTGTATAGGGCAGATCTATAAATTGCGACAGTCGACAAGAATCAAATCTGTGATTTTAATTCTGTAACGTCTTACAGCATGCCAGTAAAAGTACTGTTTATCCGTTCATTCATATTTACATACACTATGACCTAAATAACTTAAATCTATCAAGAACTGAATGAATCGGTTCGAGCTAGCCATACTTCGAATCAAATAGCTTCGAGCTGATCATACTTCGAAAAAAAAAAGAAGCTTAAATACTCTCAATTATTAGTTATCTCTCAGATGATCTACAACATTTGATATGATTCAGGTTGTTTGAGCCATGAAGATTCTACCGTTACACCGTGACAACACGCCAGCAACAGTCGCATTAAAAGACATCTCTGTTGGGAACTGAAGGCAAATGGACTATAAATATTTCAATATTTATCGCTGGTTCAACGGCACTTTCAACGCGGTATAGGTTACTTCATGCCGTGGAGATGGGAGCTTAATGCCCCACCCAAGGGGAAAACAGCCAGCCAGGGGTAGGTACCTGAAACACGATCACTGGTTTATTTGTCTGATGCTCAACCAAGTGAGCTACATCCGCTCCCTGTAATATTTAATGAGGCACAACTATAAATTCATGAAAGCTAAACCATTTCCCACAATGTCAAATGTCCGCTAGGTGTAAGACGTGGAATCAGACGCACGTACATTTCCAATGAAACAACACTAAAAGTACTACTTTCGTTTTGATCTAACAACTGTACACTTGATACACTGAAATGATTCAGAACAAACCATCAACTTTTTGATCAAAGAACACATCTTTTAATCAAATTAGATCTATATACAAAAAAGATTTGCATGAAGGCATAAATTTGTTTATAAAGAAAAGGGAGGTAGACTTTGCTTATTTTAATGTAATGCACAGAATTTGTAGGTGTGGTCCCAACTGGGAAACACCTTGAATTGAGGTATATTAGCACGGCCAGCCAAGTTAATGAGTAAAGCTACAGGCAAGCCATGGGGAGAGAAGGTTTTTAGACAAAGATTTGTTTATACAATATCCAGATAATAATAATAATAATAATAATAATAATGCAAATGGCAGTAGATGTACACAAATACAGGTACATATATCTACAAACTGTGAAACTCTTGCACTTTATCTAGTACCATGGCAGAAGACAGAAACTAACACGAGTTAACTTACATCGTGTCCCTTTACAAAAGTAAGTAATACAATGTTATTGTGTGGCCAGTCTACACATGTATACAAGTAAATATGTAGCCCTGAAAGATGACAGTGAAGACTCTGTGGGAACACTTAAAAAAATATGACTTTGGCCAAAATGTACACAATATTACAATAATATCAGGAAGTGTGGATCAATTACACATTAATTTTACAAAATGAGGTAGATAAAAATGGGGTATGTAATAAAAGTTGCAACTTTGCCAACAAAAGGGCATATTTCATCTCCCAAAAGATGGGACACCTTCAATCAACAGGAAGTTAGTTTTCTCAGCTTTTGTTTTGCATGGCTCCAGCTTCACAAAAATTACAAGATAAACATCTTTTTAAAAAAATGGAAATCTAGAAATTTCATCATAAAAAAAAAAAATCATGCCCAGATATATAGCTATATCACTGGCTGAAATATTCAAATTTAGTTTATGAGGTGCTAGGTTAGAGAAATATATTGAACACGTTTAAAACTTAAATAGAAATTCCAAGATATTCAACATCTTGAGTTTGCAAGCTACCTTGTTCATCAGTGAATTTATGTGCTGCACAATTGTTTTATGTAAAAAAATGTTTTTATAAAACTGAAGCCTGCCCCAAAGACAAGTTAGCTGTTTAGGTTCCATCTTGCAGATAAACAGACTCTTCCCCATGTAGTGGATAAATCAAGGAATTCTAATATCAAGGGTAAGGGATGAGGCTTGCCCAATCCCTGGTACAAATCTTGATCCATGTTGCTAGAATTCATTTACACACATGCAGATGAATTTGTTTCGCCCATCTTTTTGCATTATTTTTTTAATGGCAAAATACACTGCAGAATGTGAAAAGTCTGTGTACAATCTGCGTGTTACAAAAGATGCACCAATGATGTCACATAGGTAGTACATGAACTTGTCTAACCCTAAGGTTTTATCTAGCCTGGGTAAAAACTTGTGATTACTTGGTTTGGTAATCAAGAAAATATATATTACCATACTGAGACACTGATATTTCAAGAGTACAATATTGCACAAAGTAACCATTTTTGCTCTCATACATAAACATAAATATATTTTGAAATATAAGTACATTGGTATCTTTACATGTACATCAACACATATAACAAATATAAACAGAACACATTATTCAATTTCTTTTGGCGATATTAGTACCGAATCAAAGTAAAGACAATCATTCAAAAAAATTAAATCTAGATTAAATTTTCAGATGTGACAACAGGAGGAAAAAAAAAAAGAAGGAAAAAAAACCCAGAAGATCTTAAAGATAAAGAATAAAAAAAATTTGTCCTTCATGAAGATGATTTTAGTTGTACTTCCATACTGGCATAACTAAAGACAGTATGAGTAATCGAGACCGCAAGAAACAAGTTAACATGAATATGCATATAAAATCAGTATCAATCTTTAGCATACATGCATTTTCCATTAGGTAATTGAAAGTAGTTTTTCATGGTTTATAACACAAGTTAAAATGACATTCAAGGTTAATTCTAATTAGATTTAAATGTATTTGAGATTGACACACATATCAAAATCAACCATAATGTTTAATGCATTAATGTGTTAATAAAGGAACATTGGAATTGTAAATATTGAAAATCACATTTTTCAAGATAATTCATTTCTGCAAAGTCAATCCAAATCTGTATGAATAATTGGCAACACTGCATATTACCATATTGCTAATAATTAGATAATTAGTCTTCTATATTTCATGCAGATTTTATAATTTTCTTCATCATTATATTTATTGTTATTGCACTTATTAAAATTTGATACACAATGATCTTTTTCAATACTGACTGAATTCGTAACCATGTAACTTTACACTCAATCTATCCTAGAGTTCAAAGAATTTTGATAACCAAGGTGAAAACTGATGTCATGTCATTTTGAGTTTGGCAGTAAGCACTGATTTTACACAAGCCAAATATCTTAAGAGTTCAAGCCAACAGCAACATCCCTGAACTTCCTGTACATTATTCAAGTACATGTTCTGTTTGTATTACTTGTCACGTGTGTGTGTGTGTGTGTGTATTGCATAGAGGTTAATATAGTATACATATAGATTGATACTGATGCAAATGTCTTTACAAAAAAAAAAGGAATGCTGGAGTGAAAAATTTCTTCGACATTATGAAAACAAAAGAAAGAATACAATTTGTACTTGTAAAACATGTTTGCCTCCTCACAGTTCCGACAAATCAAAATGCTTGGGAAAAAATATGAAAAATTCTCATCAAAATCTAGCTAAATAATTTTTTAATAGCTTACAGACATGCATATTAAATTTTACTTGACCACCTCATGTGACTTTTGCCAACTTCTACTAACAAAGTTTTTATATTTTAAAAAAGACAAAGTTACAAAAATGTATACATTTTTCTTGCAAAAAATGTTGCAATGCCATAAAATTCTAGTAAGGTCATCCACATATGATCACAAAATTGACCATGAAATTACATTTGTCCACCACTAAATCTTACTAGATCATATACTCATGACCATGCAAAATTTAATGGCTATAATAGTTTTTACTTATTAGTGCTAAATTGGTTTTGGGATTGGTTTATGGACTTGCTGACGGGCAGCAGCAAAGAAATATGCCTTCTTCTACTATTGCACTAGGCATAATTTGGCAAATTACACGTTTATTTTTTACACCTTTAAAATACCTTATATAATTACCATTATCATAAATTTTGATATGATGTATCATGTTTCTAATATTGATAGCAATATTATTCACGAGTACTGTACATGACATGTAATATGGTGGCCTCATTTAATAGGCCTCTGTGGAGCTCTAAGTCAAATTATATATATATTATTACTGACCAAAATGTTTCACTGACCTTGACCTATGGTCAAGATATGTAGTTTTCTTAATAATTTTACTGTGTGGAAACTATTTAAAAAAACAACACAAGACTCACCATGACTAACATCTGACCCAAAAATGTAAAGGTTTATTAATTATCATAAAAAGAAGCCATCTTCAAAGTATTTCTGCAAACCCAATTTTCTAAGAACCAACATGGCCTTGACCTTTGCCATTATAACTCTCATATTAACGGGCTGCTTCTGTAGCTTAAGTACAAGTCCTCTGCAGACTCTGATCAAGGTATGTGGTTCAAAAGTGAAGGAAAATTAAAAGGACGGATAGAGAATGTCATAGCAAATGCGCTTTGCTAAAAGGTAGCTATATAAAAAGAAAACATTGTTATTGAATTGCTTTAGTAAAACCACCTGGACGAAGTTGTTGGTTTAATTCCATTTTCTGCACATGATAGGATACACATGCCGGCCAATATTACTCGCAGAGGAAGAACCCAGAAAACCACAAACCTATGGGAAGCTACTGGTAAGCTTTTCAAATACACCTTAGACAATCCTGAGACTTGAACCCACATGGCCAGAGAGTGAGATGGCAATGTTCAGTAAAGGAGAGTGCTTTAGACCACCCAGGGCCCATGTAAAAGTAGAACAGACCGGTTACATAATAAAAGAACACTAAGAAATTAGAATCCTCAAAAGAGTGAACACTAGATGTGGATGCTGATTAAGCAAGTGCTAGTAAAATGAGGTTCATCATCATACAAAACACAGCCTGTAAAGAGCCGTATTCCAAGTTCATTTTATGAATAATTGTATACACTCGCAAGTACAACAAACAACTGCAGAGACTGATACGCCGTCACATAAAATGCAGCAACAGATCCGAGTCGATGCAGTTTCATGGGGTCATCAGTACAAGAAACAATGCACACCCCAATTTGCCAACACATAATGTGATGGCAGATATGGGTCTATGTTGTTTGCAGTTTGACTTAACTTCTAGGTGAGTATATATGGCAATTGTTTGTGGTGAACATAGCTGATAGTAAAAGAGAGGAAATAAATGAAGGACATTCTCTTACATTCTTGCTCAAAATAATAAACTGTTTCACATGATGTTGCTTAGAAATAAAACCCTGATCTCTTTTCAACAGTAAATTTTGTCACTAAAAGAAGAAAATTTGGTGAGATATATGATAAAAACTGAGGTACAACGAATGGGGAAAAATACAGGTTATTTTTGTTAATACTGATGGGGAAACTGTCTTCAAATACATTGACACCTTCAAGTTGTGACATTTTCACAAATAAAATAGTCAGTCTTAACAAATTATATCCAATTAAAACACTCAAAGAAAAAATAAGACAAAAAAAAGAATGCTAGAAAGGAAAAAATTCAATGCTAATGGATGTCTCTATATGGACCAAATAGTGTCCATTATCAGATATGCTGGCAGGAGAAAGGGGTTTTAACTGAAAAATATATTTAAAGACTTCTTTCACAACAATATAGAGAGAGATTGGTAACCAGCCAAGTCTGTTTTTATCTTATTCAAAATTCAGGAGTTTCTTGAAGTGGCTGATGTTCTACTGTCCAAAAAGAATTTTCAGTATTTCAATGTAAGCCTGTTATTTCCAGTTTAACTGCATTGCATTTAAACAATGTCCAATATTACTGAGCAACAATATGATCTTCAAAATGGCTGCAATGGCAGTGATTTTGAATGTCACATCAACACCCTTTTCACTTAGAACAGACCAGACATCATTATTAGTCTTTCAGTTAAAATCCAATGTGCATATGGCCATTCATTCTGGAGGATTAGTGATGACAATATTTTCTTGGAAGTGGCCATGTCTGGTGTCAGATAAGAACCGTTTTCATTTAGGATCACATAAATATGATAAATCCATGCATCACCATGACCCTTCAGTAGTAATAACAAGATTCTGAATATGACAATAATCATAGCCATAGTTGTCAGACAAGCACCATTTTAATTTAGAACCAACCACATGTGGATGTCTCAAGAAGTGTCCTGGTGAAAACCCCATGAAAATATGGCTTTCTGCTGCAAAGGAGTAGGGATAGCATGATTTTCTAGATAGCAGACAAGGTGGCCATATTGATCTTAAATTGGCAACATTTTTGTTCTGGTCAAACTAGATACTGCATAAGTCGTTTGGTGAAAAACCTATGTTAATGCGGTCATCCATCTAAAGCAAGTAGTGATAATAAAACTTTCAAGATGGCTGCTCTTGTGGCCATACTGGACATCAGATCAACACTATTTTCAATGGGACCAACTAGAAGTCTTTTCTTGAAAACCATGCTGAAAACACTTTCTGTCCAGGAGTTGCAATGAATTATATTTGACTGATGCCATGGTGATTATCAGACCAGTGCCATTTTCATTTACAACCAACTTGACATCATAAAAAGTATTTCAGTGAAAATCACATGCTGACATTACCATCCATTTAGGGTAGCATTAATACAATTTTCAAGATGGCTTCCATAGTGGCCATAATGAACAATAGAATGTTACCATTTTCATTTAGGACCAACTAAACTCTATTTTGATATGACCATTCACTCAAGGGGAGTAACAGTAACAAGATTTTCAATATGGTCACTGCGGCTACCACACCGTATGTTCAAGCAATACCATTTTCTTCTAGGACCACACAGACCATGGCATGAACGTGCATGCTGGTTCATGACAATCCTCTGAGTAGTGTTTTGGAGGAGTTGAGATAAACTTGTCCCAATGGATGCATGGATGGATGTATGGATGATGGACAACAGGCCCTCCAATAAGCTTTTCTGATCCAAAAAAGAGAAATCAACATTTTGGAAAAATGATCACTGATATTATTTCCATCAATATTACAACATATACATTTAAAAACAATTTTGTACATTAAAAAAAACCCCAACCTCTGTCTGGTCAAGACAGCATATCCTATTTTACCATTAAGCCATTTTTCAGCTAGGTTAATTATTGGGAAATCCCCTGTAATTACACTGAATCTTAACAGGATCTTTTTGGCATATTAAAAGAATTAAATCAAACACGATTCTGACAAATATTTTTCTTTTGACTTCTCTTCAATAAATAAATTAAAAAACAAAGCTTCATATTCATTTTTTTTGTGGGTATCTAAATTTTTTTGGTGGTTTTGAGAAGAAT
Source organism: Sinohyriopsis cumingii (assembly GCA_028554795.2). Taxonomy (NCBI): domain Eukaryota; kingdom Metazoa; phylum Mollusca; class Bivalvia; order Unionida; family Unionidae; genus Sinohyriopsis; species Sinohyriopsis cumingii. The sequence goes on along the minus strand of CM068824.1, from coordinate 116,896,840 downwards.
TTTTGTTTTGTTTGTCAGTACAGAGTTTTGTTGATTGCATGATGGGTCCTTATATTCATGGTTAGTAGCTGCTATGAAATCAATATAATTGGTACTCAATGAAAAATAGTAAATTCAGTATACATACATACATACATGTATATATATATATATATATATATATATATATATATATATATATATATATATATATATATATACACACACACACACACACACTAATGCCTCAATCAGGAAAACCCTTATGAACACTCTAAATATCCCAACTTTTACACTAAAATATTGTGAAATATATGTTTCACTTCATTTTTCACCAAAGAGAAAAATGGCATATAGTTTCAGGTAATGCAAGACCATTCAAAAGTTCTCAGCCTAGGTGATGCAACCTTGTTAGGGATGGTCTGTTAGTGAGTTAAACAACCCTGACCATTATGTGGCCATAGTTGGTAGTCACCAGAGATGAAGAAAAAAAAAGACAGTTATCTACATAAAACATGGGGTTAAAAATCAGTTGATGATACGAAGGGATAAAATGATACTCATTTGTCAGGTACTGATACACACAGCAATACATAGCCTATGCTATGGTTAGATACCAATGTGGATAAAGAATAACCATCCTAACACCTTCAATACTCAAGGCAAGTGATGATTCAAAGGAGTGTTTGCATCGATTCTCCACTTTCTGTATTGATTTATGCATCAAAAATGCAAAATCACCAACATACAGGTGAACATCCATAAGAAAGACACCACTAAAAACAAAACATTTCACAAATCCAAGCTACTCCATGACAAGCTTTATGTCATTTTTTTCCCATGGTATTATTTATTTTATGTGCCAATACAAAAAGTCCTTACACTGATAATTCTTTAAGAAGTTATGTTATAAACATGCATTCAATAATTTCAAAATACGGTCAATGCCTTATTAGTTCATAAATCAAATACAATCTATCAAAATCTGATCTCCACTGTTCTGCATGACGATCTGACAGCGACTGCTTTGGGGTAATGTTCTCGTGACCTATGATATTACCATAACAGGGTTCATATAGAATTCTGAATAATAAATTCAAAGACTTTTCCCAAACTTTCAAAGACCACAAACATAGATTTTCAAGACCTATCTTCACTAACATTTTGCATACAAGTTATGTTATATGAAAAAACAACGAATGCAAAATACTACAATATTGTTTAATGATGAAATTCAAACTATAATTAATCAAAAGAAAGAAACCAGAAAAACTCAACTACATCCAAGTCTAACAACTTTGGACAATTTTATTCGTGAATAAAGAAAGAAATTAAAAAGTTTGGGTTTATTTCAATTTTCTGACTTCAGGGTAATCTGCTCGATTTTCCCAAACTTTGAAGGCCTTGAAAATGCCACCGCATTTTCCCAAACTTTTAAAGACCTTCAAAGACCGTTAGAACCCTGCATAATCTAAAGATTTATCAGCCAACCAGATGAAATCCAATATCTTAATGTTTGGGAGAAAATGAATGGCATAGATAATGAGTATCAATGTGTGCTGAACGATTTTATTAACTTTCTGATTTCTGAAATCTGCAGTTTCATTGGCTATTTCAAAGGTCACCAGATCATGAGCCCTAAGCGATTGCTGTCGGAACTTTACATACGACACTGGAAATTGGATTTTATTCAGAATGAAGTCGTGTTAAAACAGAAAGAAGAAAAAGTCGAATGGTATCCTTCTGAAAGATCAAATAAAATATATTTTCTTTAATTACCTTCTATAAAAAAACTAAACTTAAGAACCATAAAACATTAATTTCTATGATGTTATACGGTTCTGTAAAGAAAATCATGCACAGAATATTTCTTGTACAATATGTCACATCAAAGACACTCAAATTTTTAACTCATTGATCAATCCATAAAAGACAAATATTTCATTCCATTATAAATTTGTTTGACTATAAATTTGATAGTAGAAGGATATTTACTCACTGGTATTTACTATAACAAGCTAACATTTTAGGTGAAAGTTGTAATGTATACAAAGTTACAAACACCAGATTTGATCCACACAAGCGCAATCATTGTTTTACGCCCATCAGAGTTACCCTTGTGAATACAGATGTAATCCATATAACTTTGATAGTAGAAGGATATTTACTCACTGGTATTTACTATAACAAGCTAACATTTTAGGTGAAAGTTGTAATGTATACAAAGTTACAAACACCAGATTTGATCCACACAAGCGCAATCATTGTTTTACGCCCATCAGAGTTACCCTTGTGAATACAGATGTAATCCATATAACTTAAGCCTATATGAAGCAAATCTTTTCACATCATTTTAAAAGAAAATGAACTTTGAGTGTACACAATATATTTTAATTTCCATGATCTTTACAATGCATGCCTCACTCTGACAAGTTAAAAGAAAACAATCCATAGTTCCACACAAAACCACCCCATATTTTGGGAATAGATTACGGTATAATAGCTGTACTTATCAAAAATAGAGTAAAACACACACACATTATCATGCAATATATTACACACAAAACACAAATATATGTATGAACTGTTGGATGCAATTAAGTCCTGTGATGTGACAAAGTAATACATATGACTTAGCAAATCCAATGAACACAAAGTCTGAAGGCTCTTCATGTACATGTATACATCAATTCTAAAAACTTTTCCATAACAGTATTAAAACCTTTTCTTTCTCTAAATTTTTGCAATAGTTTTTTTTGTTTTATTTATGAGCATTTCTTTAAAATCAGATTTATCATCTAAAATAGAATTCCTTGTGCATTTTTGTTTAAAGATTTAAAAAACAATTTGCACATGTTTACCTTTAATGTTGCTTATTTAAGTGTGGTCCAAACAGATGAGAAATGGTTGGTTTTTTAATATCAGTACTTTTTATAATAGATACTTTTTACAATTGCCCTTTTACATGCACTTCTTTCAAAAAGCTTTCAATTTTGCTTCAAATTTTTTTATGTTCGCTGTAATAATTATATCTCTACTGCCACTTTATTTGAAAATCAGGCGTGATCAGTGCAGAAAATGCTTAATTTGCATATCAGTTTCACAACAATAGAATCTTATTTCTTTGAGGGCAACAGAGAAAGCTGTAAATTTGGAAGGGCATTGTCATTATAACATTGAGCTAAAGACATTATTAGGCATGAGGTCTTTTTCACCATAACCTGATAAAGCTTTGTGGGCTGGCCCTACAGACAGTGAGGATGTGTTTTGTATGCAAGTGGATAACACCTGCCTCAACCTACCACACCAAAAACACTAGCAAGGTCAGTGACCTGAACTTAAATGATGTACCGCACTGTGGCAAGTTTTAAATTTAGTGTACCTTTAAAAAGACACAATATCAATCCAACACGTACTTTTAATTAATCTTTTTTCTTAATGTATAAACATAGCAATATTTCATTAAGTGGCAATGTTTCAAAATTTAACTGCCTCTCCACACCCCCAATTGTATAAAAAAAAAATGTGAAAAAGGAAGGATTGAATCAAGAATTTGTGTTTAGGGCCAAAATATTCATCGCCAACCTACCATGTACTGAACGATAACACATACTGGTATAAACATACATGTATATTTGACTAGATAAAAAAAAAAGGACATTACTGACTAAGACTGACTGCTTTTCATCTCAAGACCTCTGCTAATTTTTCTTACTGCAGCAGTCTGTAGTCCAGTCCACTGAGTATATTTATACAGAACAACCACTGAGGTAGGTGTTGGAATAATTCTTAATTAGATTATACAACTAAGCTAACTATATATATATATATATATATTATATGACTAGAAAATTGTGACAGGTCAAGAGATCTTACAACAAATGGAAAAAAATGTATAAATAGTCTTACTGAAATGCTTATACATCTACCAAGAATAAATAATGTGCAGTTTGTGAAAAAAGAAAGAAAAAAGAAGACATTCTGGACAATGACCAACAGTATAAAATAAAGAAAAACAAAAGAAATATTGATGAATTACAGATTGGTTGGGGCATTAAAAATTCACCCCAATATATATTTCGATCTGTAGGTTGGATGAATATCTTGACCTAGATAGCTAGAAAGATTTACATTAGAATATTATTATCATATACTTGAGGTGGGGTTGCAAGTGCACTATATACAGTGTACATGTATTGCTTTGTACCTGTACCAACCCAGTTCAGTATGACAGTTTGGCCAGCTTTAAAACCTGTGCAAAGTACTGTATCCTATTTTTTTTTACTCTTTAAGGTCTTGTGAAATTTGCAGTATTTAAAATTACTTAAGATAGTTAATTTATCTTGACTAAATCCTAAATATTTTGTTTATAACTGAATTTACATTTGATTTAATTAAATAAATCAAGCAGTGCTAAATTCTGACTAGGCATTTTATGCAGGGTTACAAAAATTTGCATGAATTAAAATGTTAGTAAAGAGAAGGCCAGAATTTTCTTTGAAAGTCAATACCCCTTTCAGAATTACAATTGCCTGAGGGAAATTGAAGTTGCATTATAAAGTTACATGTGGCTTCATATTAAGCCTTTCATGATTGGAAATTTAAACGTATAGGGTTTATTCATGAACAGAAATTATACAAGGTTTCCCTCTCCATTGGAAAACAAGGGGGTAAGGTGGGAAACATTTCTAATTACAGGTATTTAATGACGGTAAAGCTTGCAAAAATGATGCATAATTTGTAATCAATATTTTGAAATTTAATTTTGATAAATTACTGTCAATCTCACAACTGGTGTCCTATCTTTCATGTACAATTTATGTCACTATTAATTGGACTTGTACTGTTATGTGTACATTTGAAAATATGAGAAAAAGACAAATCAAGTGGCATTTTACAAAAAGGTTAGTTCTCTTCAAAGTTTGGAAAAACTATTTGAAACTGGTTTTATATATCTACACATCTCTGTATCAATGAAAAATTCAATAGATCTCCTTAAATACCAGTACTTATATAATATTATCTTTTTTTTTGTTTTAAACAAAAAAAATTGTTAAAAACAATTAAGAAAAACATGGACAGTACAATTGGCATAGTAACTAAATTTATAGACATTAAAAATATATCTATAAATCTGATATACCACCAATGCCAATGCAAAAGAAGAGTCCTCCTTTTCTTAAAATTTTAGGATGAATTTTCTGCTTTGAAATATCAGAATCAAGCATCAGACAGTGCTCAAACCACACCAAGATTATCTGTTGTTGAGCGTGGGTATATTATTTATATATATGCAAGTATATAAAACTTTCTCAAGACACATAATCTGTTATATATTTTATGGTTTTTGTGGCTATTAATGTTTGGTGTACATGAGAAATGCAGTGACCCAAGCTATACGGCTGCTGTGGTTTCTGACACTTATAAAATTCATTGGATCCGAATTCAGTTCATTACATGTATATTACATGTGCTCAAAATATTTTGTACACTTTGCATTAATTACTTTTGAGATGTACATTTAATTGCTTTTTTCAATTTACAAATAATTACAGGCATCATATATTAACAAAAATTTCTGAAGTACATGTGTAAATAATGGAGGGTCCAAAATGAGAACAGTTTTTGTACTAATTGTGTCACCCTCACAGAAGAAAGACTTTTTATTATTATTATTTTATTAAGTACCAACCATTTATTACTGGACAAAATTTCATGATGATTTCTCTGGAGTGGAGTGTATGAAAAATTGCAACAATGCAGCAGGTAAGACACTGGTAGTAATGAGGCCAGGATAGGGAAATACACTTGCAAATTAATGAAATGACAAACAGAAATTCAGCTTTGAAAAATTCAAGTATAAAACAATCCAGCTCAACAACTCACTCTTAATACAAGTCCAAATGCACAAAAAGAAAAATCACAAATGCCATTATATATAAAAATCACACTCTTTGACAAAATGAAAAACCAAACCAGGATAATAAAGAATAAATATCACTCTTATAGTAGTAACATGATTCCATGGCTTAGGCCTACTATTCCACATACACAAATTTACAATTCTCCTCCTTTGATATTCAAATAAATATTCTCCATAAATCTCTATGTCATCCTTATGGCAATAAAGGCTCAATGATGCTACTTAAAAACAATAGGAATAACATGATATCATGGAAATGTTTACATTTTATGTGTTTAGCTGCTCAAAAAAAGAACACTGAACGTGACCAATTTCTTTCCTGCAATTTGCCACACCAGACCAACAGCCTGGTAGTGACTATTTCAAAGCTAATGATCTAATACTGAGATTCCAATGAAAACCGAGTTTGCAGTGATGATCTGACACTATATACCATTTAGTAAGTAGACTGCAACAGTATATTTGTTCTAAACAAAACAAACTTGAAAGTATCTGTGTCCAAGCCAAAAAAAATCATTTCCAACAACTAGAAAAAAAACATAAAAAAATCTCAAATACTCAAACATCTAATTAGTACCTCTGTAGATAGTATGACATGTGCTTTTCACGAATAAATAAAACTAAATTCAACAAACTGATTGCACATAGGTTTCCATGGTAACTGCATGCATAATGTCACTGCAAACACCAAATAACTATAGCAAATAACTTATCTTTGAATGCCCAAGTCTTGCTACTGCAATAACTTTTACTGCTCCAATGGAGTCACAAGAAAGGAAACAGCAGTCGAGTCCTGAAGCCTTTGGTAAACTGGCATCTCAACCACTGATGTAACAAACATTCCTTGTCTATCACACTCCTGAATTTTGAAAGTCTGCATGACGTAACTCTCCTTGTCTCCTTCGATGGGCTGTGCATGAATATCTACTGACGAGGTTGACGATTCTAAATCTGTATTCCCTGAATTAAAGTCCTCTATTCCTGAACTCAGAATATTTTCCTTGCCTTGGAAGAATCTGTGACTTCTGATCACATGACGCTTCAGTTGCTTGGGGAATCTAGTGGAAAACCTGCACTGAGAGCAGCTGTACGGAGAACTTGGAAGCTTGTTGTTGACTTTAAAGCTCTTTTTACGTATATGATCTTGGCGAATGTGAAGATGGCAGAGAACAGGGGAAGGAAATACACGGCTACATGATGTACAACGAAACACCTTCTTAAATGAAGTCCCTGACCACTGTTCATTATCATAGTTTCCTTGCAGATTCTCTTGAAGCATTTGCTTGCTTCCATGCATCTTTTTCTCATGTTTAAGGATGTTAGACAGCCATTTAGTTTTGTACATGCAAACAGCACAACTATAATATTTCTGCTTTAATGCAGCAGAAAAATGACGCTTCAGAGCATATTTCTGACTTATCCCTGAGATTTTTCCCTGAAGGTCGCCATTGCTAGTTGGAGAGTCAGTCTTGATAGTTACCTGAGCATTGTGTTCTTGGATCATGTGAAGCTGCATGGACATCTCATTTGGAAAAACAATGCTACAAACTGGACATGTTCTCTGCTGCAGGGGAGCTAATTTTGCTCCACTCAGATGGAATGCTCTTTCCATTGTAGGAGACAGGGCAGTTAGTCCTGCATGATCTTTCAATATGTGGGCTTTCAGCCATTTTGAACTCTTGAAACGTCGATCACATAGGTGGCAAATTTCAGTGTAATGGTTGTAATATCTGTGACTAGGATCATCTTCTGATTTGATTTTTAAGTTCAAAGCTTCAAACTGACTTTGATCATCCTCAGTAGCCTTGGCAGCATTTCCTGCGATACGATCATCAAATTTTTGTTGGAATGGGCTCTGGTTAGTTTTTTCTCGAACTGATAAATCTGTAGGCAAAGAAGAATTGCTGGAGGTGTCAGCATCAGAAGCATTTGGTACAATATTTTGACTAGACATTTTGGGTGATGGAGACTTGTCACTTGGTAATATTCCATGCTTGTTCAATTTGTGTGTGCGCATAAAGTATTTATTGCACAATTCTTTATTGCAAATTTCACAAATGACTCTTGACGAGTTGACTGGCTCTTTCCAACGCCAGGTATGCTTCTCAAATCCATTCTTTGACTTCCCAGTGCTGAGTGAGAGATTCATTGGTGTCATTTGTGGGCTGTTATTAACATTAAGGTTATTTCCATTGCTCATAGACACAGCTGTACTGTTTATGGGCATACTACTGGCCATTGACAATGGTGGCATGGTGAAGCTGTTCATAAATGAAACGCTCATAGGTGAATTCATGAAGCTGTTCTTATACGACGAACTGAACTTTAATGAATCAGATGATTCTAATTTATCAGTACGAATCCCATGAATGTTTTGCTTGTGTGTTCTAAGAAAGTATTTGCTGCAGAACTCTTTCTTGCATATTTCACAATAAGCCTCAGGATCAATGCCCAGTTTGACAAGTTCTTGGTGTGATGGTTTCTCAACTACAGGGCCTGGAATAAGGTCCATTGAAGCTGAGGAATTCCCTTTAGCAACCAAATGAACAGGCTTGTCAGACTTTGGACTGGACATCAAGGAATCTTTGGAATCTTGCTTCATGCTGGAATTCTTTTCATCCAAGATGTGATCAGTTTGCTGTTTTGGAGACTTCTCAGTGTATGTGGTATCAATTCCATGAACTTTCAGTTTATGGGCTTTGAGGAAATATTTATTGCACAATTCCTTATTACAAATATCACACGTTACTCTATCAGCAAGTTTTGCTGCAACAAGGCTTCCAAACATTGTGGAAAATCCAATATCCCCTCCTCTTTCCATCATTGCGAGTTCCTCTGCCATTCGGCTGTTCATGCTTTTTGGCAGATCATGCATTTTCATAACTTCCTCTGCTAGTTCAGCATCACTAAAAGCCTCACTGATCAAACCATGAGCCTGAATCCTATGGATTCTATATGAATATTTGGTTGCAAACTCCTGATTGCAAAGATTGCAGAATGTTGTACTGAACGTTTCAGGGTTGGTTGGTTGGCTAACTGGTGTTGTTGCGGCTTTAGGACTAGAATCGGGAACATTTTCTTTTGAATGTTGGTAGTCATCTTTCTCTCTCTCTCTTTGCTTTGCTTCTGATGTATCTGACACTGATTCTTGTGATTTAGATGGCAAATTTTCTGAGGCCATGGAACTTGGCATCGGCATAGGGAAATTGTCAAAGAATATTCCATGTTTGTTTGCTTGATGTATTCTAAGAAAATAAATATTGCAGAATTCCTTTCTGCAAATATCGCAGAAAGCTTCACCTTTGAAACCACCCATGCCCCTAAATCCATCATTGGGGAGTGATCCTGAGGAGGTAGATGAGGTAGCTATGGTGCTAATTGCAGGAGGTGAATGAGCATTGGGGTGGTGAGACGATGTAGGCAGTGTCGATGAGATCACAGGTAGGTGAGGAGGTGGGGGAAGCTGTGACTGAGACAACAAGGACTGAGCTGGAATAAGCACAGGAGGCAAGAATGGATTTAACACCATGACACCAGGCATATTTTGGAGACCTGGCATGCTGGCAAGTGAATGAGGTATCAGTGGGTTTGAGGTATCTGCAGCAGAGGAAACGGGTAATTTGATCTCTAAATTAGGAGGACGACCTCCGCGCTTTCCAATGGAAGGCGAAGACTCTGGTGGTGCAATGCCATGAACATCATTCTTATGCTTTTTGAGGTAGTATTTGTTGCAAAAGTGTTTTTGACAAATTTCACAGAAGTCTTCCATGTCCTGACCTGTTGGCTTTCCATTCCCCATAGCTGCAGAATCTTTTGGCTTGGAGGAATTAAGAGAGGGTGCTGATGTTGATGGAGTCAAGGATGGCATGGGAGGAGATGGTTTTGTTGCCTGCTGTTGTGATGCAGATGGAGGTGGTTGTGCTGGTGGTGAGGGAGATGCTGATCTTGAAGCTGATGGCTGCTGAAGTTGTGCTGGAACAGGTTGAGAGGTGGGAGGGAGATCAAAACACATCTTGAAGGGATTATTAGGAAAGGAATCCTGAGGTATAATCATGGATGAATGTAGTGGATTCACACTTGCTGGAAACGGAGATGAACTGTTGTCATAAATGCCATGTTTGTTGGCTTTGTGAGTCTTCAAAAAGTATCTATTACAGAACTCTTTATCACATAGGTCACAATATGCATCCTGATGAAAAATTCTGTTCCCATTGCTTTTGGAAACCTCTCCTGAAGCAGCTTTAGAATCTGATCCAGACATATCCTGAGCCTCCTTTTCCAAGCTATTCACCATATCATGTTCATTTTCCCCATTGGGAACAATGTTGTTCTGCAAGAACTCACTTCCCAGCCTGTGATAAGCAGTTGGAAAAGCATCACTCTTGTCTGCATTAACATGATTTTCACTATGATCAAGTTCATTTTTGGAGTTATTCACTGGTTTGTATGCTGAAACCTTCTCTCCTGAAGGCTTAGAAAAATCGAGTGCCGTATCAACATCCAACTTGTCTTTTTCATGCTCTGCATCATCTACATCCATCCCATTACCATTAACATAGCCCATCTCTGTTCCTGCTGGAGGAACTGTTTGCAAAACACCACCAGGATCTGCATTTTCATCATAAGATACCCGTATTGGTTTGCTTTGTTTGCGTCTGCTTGATTTCATTGATAAAGCATCCATACTGAAATAGTAGACTCTTTGGTTATGCTACGTCGCTTCTTCTTTGGTTATGTCAACTCACTTATGATAAGCCCATGATTAAAACGTGCATGTGGCTTTAAATCCTACTTGTGTTCCTGTGTGCCTCAACCTGCAAAATGAATAATAAAAATATCACATTACAAAACTCTTCAACACAGTAACAAGTACATCATTCACCAAATGACAATTAAAAACTTTCTTCTACCTGCAAAATTACAGTTAATCAGGACACCAAGTAGGTGTATAATGTAATTGTTGCAAAATGGCTATCAATTTAATAAAGTTGCCATTTGCTACCATTTGGTCACCAAATTAGGCTACATGAAATGTTGATTCTTAAGAAGGACACGTAAGAAGTGTCCTCCCTTGTTGTTTTCCATTTATAGTACATGTATCTTATAGGCTGATTATAAGCCGTGATACAAGTTCCTGTGATCGATGTCTAAAAGCTTGAGCCTCATCTTTTTTTTCTTCTATCACCAGCTGGTGACTGTTCTTCAAAATTTGTTTGCCTATTAGAACTTCTGGTAGAAATTTTGAATAATTTACCAGCAACTTGGAGCCCTGTTTACTGATGTATTTTCACAGGTATTATTTACTCCTAACAAGATACATAGGCCTTGATCTGCCAGCATATTATGTGACATATCCTGCATAGGCATTGATCTGCCAGTATATTATGTGACATATCCTGCATAGGCATTGATCTGCCAGTATATTATGTGACATATCCTGCATAGGCATTGATCTGCCAGTATATTATGTGACATATCTTGCAAAGGCCTTGATCTGCCAGCATATTATGTGACATATCCTGCATAGGCATTGATCTGCCTGCATTATTATGTGACATATCCTGCATAGGCATTGATCTGCCAGTATATTATGTGACATATCTTGCAAAGGCCTTGATCTGCCAGCATATTATGTGACATATCTTGCAATGGCCTTAATCTGCCAGCATATTATGTGACATATCTTGCAATGGCCTTAATCTGCCAGCATATTATGTGACAACAAATCTGTCTTTGGCATCTGCAATTGGTCTCAACTTGTCAATATATACAGCACTTACATTTATGATCTGGGTCCTACTGTTTCCATAAATCAGTGGTTCCCAAACATTTTCAGGCCACTACCCCCTTGGTTATCCTCAGCACCTATCTAACTTACCCTGTAAAAAGCATTATTTAGTATTAGTGCCTACCATCTGTAATCCCACTGCCATCAAGGGGGTGGTACCACTCACTTTGGGAACCACTGCCATAGATGGATTACCATTCAACTAATCATTACAGGTTTTTGTCTGAAATAACCAAGAGACCCATGAAATTTTGGCAGTCCATGAAAAAAATAGTTAATGTGCAAACGTCTGAGCAAATATTATCTGTCAAAAAAAACCCCAAGCTGGTTATTTGAAGGGCTATAGACCCTTCTTAGAATATATTCTTGTATTTATATGAGCCCAGGTCAGACCTGCCATTCCTGACGAGTCCATCTCAGTAAGGCAGTTGATTTTTTTCTGTAAGATTGACCAGTTTTCAGTAAGGTGTAATAAAATATCAATAACTGATATTGTAAAGCTGGAAAACATAATTAAAAGTTTGACGCATTGACTATAAACATTATTTACCACTAGTACAGTTGCACAAATTATAGTTCCAAACTGTATGTTGCTCAATGGCTTGTTGCTTTCTCTCAACTCAACATAATTCTTGGAAATTCTTTTCCACTTCACATGACGACATCATATCTCCTGCCATGAGAAATACTCAAATTGGCACATAATGTCCAATAAACATAACTGAGTCCTTTCCAGCTTTTATTCACAATAATCTAATTTTTTTGTTCTTATGGACACCATTTTTAACAATTCTATAATCAACAGTTTAATAATGCAGATGCTTCGCATCAACAAATAGGTGCAGTTTAAAGTGGCTGGGGTGCTGCTGTAAAGTTAGGTTCCCTGACTAATTTTTCTAATTCTAAGAAACCAGGATCCAAATAAAACACGGTTGAACCAATTATCCGGAATTTTTAGCAACGATCATTTTCTGTAGTTTTTGCTAATATCCTGTAAGTCCGTATCTTAAGGGGTAATTTTCATATGACTTACGGCAAAATCATAAGAGTTGGCAGGTCTGCCAGGTCATCAGGTTGATAGTGAGGCTAAGCTAGGCACATGTAATAATTGCATCATTGATGTTTACTGCTGAACACTTCCAAAAGCAAAATCATATGAATACTGTGAAAATGATTAAATTTTGAAGCATTCTTCCTTGGGATGAGTAAGCAGTAAGTGCCATCATTTTACATAGTGAATTTCTCCACTATACTACAGATGTAGCTTCTGAAAAGCAACAGGTGTTGGATGCAAACTTGTATCAAATGAGTCCAAATCACCAAAATATCAATGTTAGGAATGAAAACAGTCGGGATAAACCCTTTAACACATAGCCCCATTTGGTAAGTTTATAACAAGAGATAATATTTACGACTTGTAATTGCAGTTTCATATCAAGCTCTTGATCTTTTAATGGCGCTCACATTTTTAATGACAACCTAGGTGTCATTCTAATGTGGATTCAGTCCATTTCAACAATCTATCACAGATCTTTATGAGTTCCACCGGAAGCTAAAGAATTTAAATTTTTAAAAATATAGCCTGGTTGTGATGTCTTTTCAAGCTTGTGCAAAAATACTAATTACTCAATATAAGAGACATAGGAAAGACCTGATTGGTTATTGCCTGTTAACGATTATGATGTAGCCTGTGGAGAGAAATCCATCACGCTGCCTTTTCACCAATGGCTGGCTGTATTATAATTCTCTAACCACTCCGGTGGCCTAGGTGGTTAGAGTGTCCACCTCAGACGAAGAAGGTTGTGGGTTTGAACCCCAATCGAGTTACACCAAATGCTTATTAAAAATGGTACAAGGACCTGGTGGTCAGCATTAAGGGGTTAGTGTTTGGACTGGTTGGTCTAGTGTCATGACAATGTGACTGGTTGGGACATAATGCTACATGTCTGCGGCATGAAGCACCCAGTGCTAGACATCACTATGAACTACACACTGCAGACGTTGTAGCAATATGACTAAATTGTTAAAACTACCTTAATAAATCTAAAACAGAATAAACATTAGTATTTTCTTGTGGCCAATATGCATAAACCTGACTGAACAACTATTGCAAGCTTAAGTAAAATTATAAATGTACACAACTGTTTTTGGAATTCTGATCCATTCCTTGAGAACAGTCTGGTTGATGTGGAAGGTATGCAACAGTGTATGGCATGGGTGGGGGCTTGAGAGGTTATACCTGAGAAAAGTATGGGAATAATATTGCTTTTGCTGCAAAATTATAGTTTTCAGAAATATATGAAGAGGAATGGTATTTTTCATATTTGACTACTTTAAACCAAACAATGATTTGAAAATTAGGTTTTCAATGCAGTGCTTTGGTCAGGAAATTGAAAGCCATCTAGGATGCTGATGGAATAGTGACTTCTCTTAGATATTAATATTTATTTGCACACAATTTTTAAAAAAAATACATATCTTCTTAGATCTCTATGAATACTAATGATTATTTAGGCTTGGTACAAGTGCACATAGCTGTCACGTTTGCTAAGCCCCAGCTATAAAGTAATGTATAAGCTATAATCTACTGTCTTGAAGATATTACTGCAGCCATGTGTTTGATGTCTAAATGATTAACGCAGGCTAGTGTTAAACTCTCAATCAGTGTTATCTTGACCTGCAAGAGACCAGAAACTTGAGTTGGGGAAGGCAAACGCTTGCATCATTTGACGAAGACTTGCTTATCACACCTGTGTTACAGCTTAGTCCTAAGATCAGAGAGAAGCCATGGGGTGAACGAGGCGTGTTCGTATCCATAACCACATTGATAGACAGCAAGAGGGACATTTTCTGCTAAGTTTGATTGGATTGGTCCACAGTGATATCGAATCAGAACTGAAAAAATAGAGGGTGTGATTACACTTCCGATCCAAAGAATAACTTTCCAAACTTGTAAATGAAAAGTTAGCATTTGCCTGGGAAGATTGCTGAGCAATAGGGTTACTCAGAGAGCCACTCGTAATCTGGTGGTAAAACTTAAGAGATTCTAAGGAAAGAAAAAGGTTCAAAGAGGTCAGTAAGTTATTTGCTCGATTTTGCAGAATATTACGGCATCTTAATTATAATTATTTGTAGTATGTATACTTAATTGCTAGCATTGTTTAGTATAGTTTAGAATTACCTCTGTAGTGTTATTTACACCCATATTTGGCAAATGGGCTTAAGCCTATGTAGATAATTATTAGATGCAAGGCGGAATTATGTAGATTGTTAGCTTTTGGTCAGAATTAATTTTGCAATTCGCTATTAGGTCACTTCGTAGTAAACTAGTGCATTTATTAATGCGTTATGTTAGAATTTACATATGCTTGAATTGAGAAATTTGAAAATGGGTGAAGTAAGATTAGTCAATGTGGATGTAGGCATATATCAGAGCATGGATATTTGAATGTTTGTATACTTTGCATGAGTTCTAAGGTAAAGAAATGCATCTGATTGTTGTAATATTTAGTATAACAGGATTAGGAATATGTATTGATGTGACAAAATTTATTGATGTGTGTATACAAAGTAATTGATACCGTGCTGTATTATGACGTTTGTTTTACCATACAAGAATGTATGGGTATCTAGATGTGACTGTAGACGTGACTGAAGCAATTTAATAACCGTTATCTGATGATAGGTTTATCACTGGGCTGAGGAAAAATACTGTACCATCCTTGTGTTTTCACAGGAAGCTTTTTAGGAGACACAGAACTTCAAGTTCAATTTAGTCCTGCATCATCAAGACCGAAATGAGACTAGCTGAAACAGTCTAAGTTGAAAGAAGTCTAGTTGGTGGAGAGGTGGTGGAGGAGGCAAAGGAGTCTGGAGAAAGTGGAGGAGGCAGATTATAGAGAAGTCGAGGAGGAGAATTAATATGGAGAAAGTTGAGGAAGAGAAGGAATTGGGAGAAACAGGAGAGGGAAGAATACCACAGATAAGTAGAATACAAGGACAGGTGGAAATCGATCTCACACTGCTAATTAAGTGATACAATAGGCAATTAAAGATTTGAGCAGAACGAGTGTAATTGGGAACCTTAATCATTTGATTAATGAAATGTTATTAAATTGCTATTCATTGAACTTCTACCTTTTTGTATATTTAACCATCTAACCGTTGGCGCTGCTGACTGGGAGCTTGGAGATTTACATTTATCTTTCACTAATTTAACTTCCAACCAAAATCAAGCCTGGGTGGGACTTCTATAATAGTTTAAATAAAATAATGGTAGCACCTCACCCCAACCATAACAACCACCACAACAGCTTTCTAATCTTCTATAGCACTGGTTTGAATATTTATATACATTACAATAATTCAGACTAATAACCTGATGGAACTGGCCTGGCTAAAACTGAAATGCTCTTTGTTCCAAACTCACACTGTATGGTAACCTAGCTGGGAAACTGCTAAAAGCTGTTGAATTAAATTGTATTAACACTGCATCAATTACCAAGTCCAGCAAGCAAATGAAACATTTATGCTTCTCTTGTTAAGTCAAATATTGATTTGGGGGATGGCCACTTCTGACATTGATAAAACCAATTATAAACCTCATAATACCTTCCAAACATTTACATGCAGACAACTCAAAAACAACTGAAAACTATTTTCATAATGGCAGAGAAATAATGGTTCAATCACACCGCATCAAGCGACAAGTTATAGTTGATTTGTTGGTAAACATAAATTTTAGCACTTTAATGGCTGTATTGTCAGGGCTTTGCCTAAGCGCTGGTGCCGTGCAATTTGCTAGCCTAAATATACCAGAACAATTGCTACTTTTTGCTGACCCCTGTATACAAATTGTGGGAAGCACCCCTCAAACCAACTGTTACTTTTAAAATCTTTATTAGCTACTTCCAATTTTATGGAATGCCCTGATCATGCCAAGGAAATGAGAGCTAAATCTTTTATCAAGGATACAATGAGGCAGCTGACCTGGGCAGGTATCAGATCCATGATGAGTGGATCAAGAGTCGAATGCTCTACCAACTAACTTGCCACGGCCCCTCACCATGAAAAGCAATAAAAGCCAAAATAAACAAGTTCAAATGGCTGTAAATGACATAAACCCAAACTAAAATCAACACAGAAATTACCTCAGACTTGCTCTCATTTGATATGTCCTAATACCCTGCAAATGAAAAAAGGATGTAAAATTGCCTAATGGTAGCTGGTCATGAAGTTCCCATGGCAACACAAGAAATAAAATTGAAAAAACAGGCTTTGAAGAAAAAAATGGATCAATCAATATCTTACTTTTTATTCCATTTTGCTTAAGACACCTTGCCTACATATGGTAACTCAGCTAAATTGTGCTAAGTGGCTGTAAAGAAACAATTACATTTCCACACTTTATTATCTACATACAGTAGTCCCTTACTATCAGGCCCTTCATTATAACACATTTGCCCTTCATTATAACAGTGTACCTGTTAAAAGGAAAGCATGGTCATGGATACCATTTCATTAAGTGAGAAAAAAAGTCAATGTATAATCTAACTCTTTATAAGGCAGTCTCACTATAAGGTGGTATACACTATGACTATGGTGGGGGGTGGCATTATAATAGGGAAATGGTGTGTGCTGTGAAAACGGACAGGAAATTTGGTGATGATGAAACAAGGATATGACAGGCTAATGTCTCATCTGTGTAACCTGTTACAATATACTCCCAAAATGTTACAGAATTTTCAGATCATATTGCGACTCAAAAAAATAAAACATATTCTAGTCTCACCATTTGCCAATGCAAGTTAGATGATAAGATTCCTAGAAATCAAATTGTATTGACTGCCTATGAAATTTACAAAGTATTTACCATTTGTAAAAACAGACATATTTTCAAAGATAATCATAGTCCAATAGAGGTATTACTGGTAAACCCTGATAACCTTTCTGGTGTTATGTACTACACTGGAGCTAGTGAAATGCAGGCTTAAATGTCAACACTGCCCACTGTTATCTCTCTTATGTCAGCACAATGTCTTTCACAGGGTGTCAGCTATAGTGTGTTTAATCATCCTCACTTTATTTAGTTTTAGTTATATAAATTCATCTTTTTTCAATTTAATTGGGCGTGCGTGCATGTGTGTTTGTGTGTGTGTGCAGTGTTTCCCTTTATGCACATTTGTGCATCAGGGACGCACGCTGGAGAAAACTGACGCACACATTTTGTTACCGTGCGTTTTTTTGATGCAAAGGATTTTCATAATATGATCATGATTTATTTAATACCCAATGCACTGGACGATGGATGGCATTGTATATACTTTGCGTATAGGCATTGACTGGTTCCCTGCTTTGTTTGCTCCCTGCCTTGCGTTCCTCTATTCGTATAGCAATGTGCAACGCAGGGAACATATAAAACAATGAACCAGACTAGCATAGGCAATGTTATGACGGAGTAGCTTCCCCTAATCTCGCGAGCTTCTCGCGATTTCTATCGAGCTCAGCAAGCTGTTCTAGATATTTAACATCAAGGCTCGTTGCACTAGAAAGTGATTGCCAGATTAAAATGTCATGCACTAAAAAGCATTAGCGAAGAAAGTGAAAGAAGCAGACCACAAAAGAATAACTGTGGATCTAACTTTAATGAAAAATGGAGAAAATTACTCCCTTGACTGGAATATTCATTATAATTACTGGTGTGACTTCTGATTGCGTGATTGCAAAGACTGCAAAAGTGAATAATCCTTTCGTGACAGGATTTTAGAATTTTTAAAAATAGGCCCTCGTCTGCCATAAGATATCTGGAGAACACATTATAACCTAAGACATTATTTCACAACATAGAAATCAGTAAACTTGCAGAGACAAATGCGTTATCTGGATTACAAAGTCAGCGGGTCATTGCAGATTTTATTGGTTTTTAACTTTTACTGCAATAAAAGAAAGATCTTAAAGTTCAAGTGTAACTTATTAGAAACAAGATGAATCAGTATCCTCCTTGATATCTGGATAAATGTGTTCTAGGACGAAGTACAATGAAACCTATGATAGTACACATTTGATGAAAGGCAGTAAATTAACTCCCATTTGGTTAAAAAGATTTATTTGGCTTTTTGTATTGGCTTATATGTAATGTGTTGGGCTATAATATTGTTGAGGAGACTGTTAAAAGTACAACTTTAAAAGAAAAATGAACTAATAAAATTATTCTTTGAATGGACAATGCATTTGTTTGTTAATTGTGCATGTTGGTGTATTTGTATGTTTAGAGAAAGAGAGAGAGATAGAGAGAGAGTATGTTGTGCAAGTTGCAATATCCTATTTCAAGCTGAAAAAGTATGAGTTGTACGAAAATTTGTCAGTACATTTTTGACCCCATTTTTTATTTGACCCCCAGTTTTGACAGCTAGGGTTTTTTTGTACCCTCAATTTTACACCCCTTCAGGATACGCTGTGTGTGTGTGTGTGTGTGTGTGTGTGGTCTTTTGGGCCTATATATTTTCTTTTCTACTAGCACTTTTTTCTTCCAATAATACAACTGTCTTGCGTTACTGTACCATAAATTACCAAATGAAACAAATTAACAGAAGAAGGTAGTCTACATTTTTAAATATGTCAGGTGACTGACAACTGAAGATTTGTAAACCATCACTGGTAAGTTAAAGTGAGCACAAATTTAAAAAAAAAAATTCCTTACTTTTGTCAGCAACTGTTCATTTATTCCATTTATTCACACATTATTAAATAAGTAATTTCCTTCCAGTCTGGATGATTTGTTTGTAAATCAAAGTAATCATTTTTCCAGCATGTCTTGTCAGGAAACTTAATGTCTCTTTGGTGTTCTGATATGCACTGCACAAGCAGTGTGCACCAGTTATAGGTTGCACAACAGCAAGGACACAAATTTGACATTTTCTGGTGCAACTGAATACCAACTGCAGTTCTGGTATTTGTTTTTCTTTTTGTTCATGCTTACTCTGATAGTTGTTTTTCAATAACATTTGAAAGTATTCAAGTTGTTTCTCAAAAACTTTTATAAGTAATTATATTTTATCATAAGTTACTTTATTGCTGCATATATAAGAAAATAAAAGAAAATATCAATTTAGAAAACTGGACGGGCCAGAGGAATTATGGCTGTATGATAACAAAAGTGGTTTAAAGATCTAATTAATTACCTTTTTTACGAGTATGTGTAAAACTTTACGTTTCTACGTTCCAAAAATGTCTCATCAGTTAATTTTAGGTCCTAATGAAAATTAAAACAAATTTCAAAAATATGGTGCCCAGAAAAGTGCAAGATGGTAAACAAAAATGTGAAGGAAAGCAGCACAAACAAGTCACCCGTTTCTGTTGAGTCTGCATTTTATTCATCTTGAAAGAAACAATTTAACACTGACCTTAATCTTGCAAAACATTTACAACGACCTAATTCTATGGTGTGGATATGTGGATGGAAGACATGAACATACGTCAAATTCACTGCTATGCTGAACTTCTGCCAAAGGCTTGACAAAATGAAGCATTTTCATGGTACGTATACTTTTGCAATCAAGTTCTCCAACATGCAATGCCAGGTCTCCATAAGACCATAGCTTCTGGGTCAAAGACTTGTAAGTTTTCTGAGTATGCACCACTTTTCTCCATGTGACATGGCCCCACGGTGCACTTCATTCCCAATTCATTGCTCTCCTTTTTATATTTTAAGTCAGCCAGGGCCAATCTATGGAATGGCTAATGGCCAAATTAGGGGTAAATATGCAATAAGTCAGTGTGCCTCATGTGAGACTTCAAAAAACACAAAACAAGTTTTCTACTAAATGTGTATATATGCATCTGACCTTCATTTTTTTAAATGATGCTCAGATTGGTGACAATGTGTATATAAATCATAAAAGTAATGAAAGCTTTTTTATAGTTTAAGTTGTACAATATATCAGATTGTTATACAATAACAAGTGCTACATCAGTACATGATTAAAACTATAGTACTATATTATAATCAGACAATTTTTAAAGAGGCACAGGAAAGTACTTTAACTTGCAAAAATGAATCAGTTTTCGTTTTTTTGGCAACTGATATAAAAATGACTGATAATAAAGGTAAACCATAGAAAATAAGCATAAATGAAGACAAAAAAAAAAAAGGAACCCAAACTATGGAGAATGATGTGGATTCAAATGGTGGCAAAACTATAAACACAAGCACTAATGACCCGATTGAGAGAAGCAGTTCTCTTGCCCAAAAGAAGTGGAATTAAATGGTTGTTGTTGTTCTAGGGTTTAACGCCATTTTGCAGCATAAGATAGGCTATACATGGCGGCCAGTATAACTGGTGGAGGAAGAACCCTGGAAAACCCCAGAAGAACCACCGACCCACGAGAAGCTACTGGCAGGCTTTCCCACATAACCACGCTAGCCGAGCCTTGGACTTGAACCCATGCTGACAGAGGTGAGATGGCAGTGATCCAGAACAGTGAGCGCTTTAGACCACTTGGCCACTCTGGGCCCCAAATTAAATGGTAAATACATTTTTTTTTTTGTTTGTGGGGATGAATGATGTAATACCAAAGGAAATCAAAATCCTTTTACTTGTAACAGTTATTGACCCTTAGCCATCACAAATTTAAACCGGATCATTTAATTGGTGTCGTCGATTACCATGCTATGCAAAAAAATAATAATTCTATATGTCACTGTGAGAACTGGATAAATTAGTGTGAAAAATGATTCCATACAATGAACAATGAATAAATTATTCAGAATAATGGAGTATGGTCCTGTACTTTGGGACTTTCATAACCAGAATGTCATGCATACATTAATTAAGCCAAAGAGCAAGAAAAAATACTCATTTGAAAAACTAGTTTGCTGATGGAAGAGCATAGTATGACTTAAAGTGTTCTGGGCAATTATTGTAAAACCATTTTGTCTTTAATGTGATACTGATGCTGAGAATTTAATCAACATGCGTAATAAAACAATGATTATGTACTTTTTTATTTTCCTTTCTATTTTATTTTTTTAAAAGTTGGGACCTTGCAAGCTTCTGCTTGGGACTCTCAAATCAGAAATAGACCTGGGACTACTAATTTTCATCAGTGAAAAGTCCAGGACTCTGCAAGCTGTAACTATTGAGCACTCTGAATGTTTACAAATTCTGTAAGAAAAATAAAGCACTAGATATGTATATATATATGTTAGTTTAGCAATGAAAATGTTAATCTTGAAGATATCTTCACATTTACAATTTCATCCCAGATATTTGCAACTAGCAAACAAGAGACCTGAGTGAGCCTGACATCACTGACCTGGTTCACATAAGCAATTAATATGTGCATATGCTTCTCATAATCAAACTCATCTGAGATCTTGATGAAATAATCTTAACCATCCAGTTGGATCAAAACAGCATCAGTAAACAGTAACAAACTTAGCCAGACTGATGCACCACCAATATGGACAGATGTTACTAATGAAACTCCTCCATTATCTTGATGATAAAACCTCATAATGAAGTTTGATTAAAATCTGATAATAAATACAGCCTCTCATTTTTGTTACCTACGGGTCATTGATCCAATTCATACTGCATTATTCCCTGGTATACATGCATGTTACAAGCCATAGCAGTATAAATGCTGCTCTGCAATGTGATTGGGTGCAGTTAAACAAGCTGATCCAATCAGATCGCTTGTAATATTATACAAAGGATGGTATCTGGAAATAATCAGTAAGACCTCTGTCTGTGGCATGTTAATTTCTCTGAAGCTTTTATGCCCATTTTGACTTTCTAGTTAAGTCATGTGGGCATCACGTGGGTTGCCAAATTTTTGTTTTTACTATGGACAGAAAATCCTCATCTGCATCAAGATCTTTGTTCAAATCAATGTTTTGCTGAGGTGAAGAAATGTATAGATCAATGAATCAATATTTTGTCCATACTGATACAACTTTACAAGAGGTAGAATCAATAAAAAAAGAACACTATGCAAGTTATATTAACTATAATCAGTCATGAATAATTTGTCATGGTTTGCCTTTCCTCTTTAAACTGTGAATTCATTTGAGACATATAGCAGGCACATGCATTTATTTATGTCAATAACAGAGAGTAACTACTGACAACACCTACTCACCTTCTGAAAATTAGCAAAACAAAAGGTGACCAACTTGCATGATTTGAATCTGATCCCCACCATTTGCTAATTCCATGCTGATTATTCAGTCTCATCACTATTCTCAGCCACTGTTAACATATATCACTGTAGAGAAGACATTCCATATTTGTTACTCAAGTATGATTTTAGCACTTTACTGATAATTTAAAAACTATATTTACACAAAGCTGTTGCTTTGCATCTTGTCTACTTGCATTGTATATCTACACCTACAGTGTCATGCTGTGAAATACACAAGAATCAATTCTGATTGGTGTTTATTGTTTGTTCAAGACCAGCATAAAACAGTAACCATTAATTAAATTTGCTTATGTACTGTGTGACACACCGTAAGTACTGGCATCCAAACTCAACAGAAGTAGATACAAAGCAGCAGTGAAACTTTGTGGCAAAAGTGGCAAACTAATAATCGTATATGGGGAACAAGTTTAAACTGTCTCCTTTTACACTGATAAATATATTCAGTGACTGAATATGCCAACATCATAAAAGAATTTAGCACAGAGTTGTGGAGAATAAGGCATATTTGAAACCATATAGTCACCTTGTTCATTTGTACATTTGGGAGTGGGTGCTTTTACTAATATCTTCTTTAACTTTCAGAAATGGGTGCCTGTGGCAGTTCTTTAATGCATATGTAGGATATACAATGTAAAGAATTGGTTGTTAGTCATCTCCAATCCCATATTCAGCTTGTTCAAGACAAGATTCGCCTTGCATAAGGAAATTGCACCATTCATGTTTTGAAGATAACACCATAGTGCCTTCCAACTTTAAGTGAAGACATGAAATTGGAATAAAATGTTTTTCAAACAGAAAAGAAATGCAAAACACTTGTCACGGTGACCAAGACAAGTCCTACCCCAGATCAAACGAAGCCACTTTAAATGGAATCAAATGCTGAAAAAAAATCACTGACAACTAACAGGAAGTCTGGAAGTATTTTTTATATATATTACCTAGTGAAAGATCAGAATGGCATATGAACGTAAGCCTATGATTTTTCGCAATCAGCATACAAGATATACAACCAAAATGTGAAAATGTATAAACTGCACCACCCAACTAGCAAGTCTTTATAGAGATGAAAACACCATTAAACTGATGTTTATCAATTCACCCCCACTGTTTGGCTAGCCACACATGTCAAGGGTTTAGTTGGAACTAAGTAGATCAACACCCATTGGCTAGCAAAGATGAAAGTCTCTATGCCAATTGGATGTCACGTCAAGTAATATATGAAGATCTTTCTTATCAATGTCTTGTCCAAGATCTGAATGAAATTAACTCACCAAGAGCCAAATCTAACAAGAAATAAAGCCTTAAGGATGGCGACAAGTTCAACCAATCCGAAGCAATATACTTTGCTTGCATTGTTCTCAAAACTTCTGAATGATGTGTGCCTCGATACCAAGTGTGATCAAAATCTGTTCATAAATGAAGCATGTAGAGTGCTAACAAGCCAATCCATTTTCAAGCTGCTGGTAATCAGATTTGGGAATTCTGACAGCTGTGGGATATTTTCTGCATCATTTTTGCAAATCCATTTAGTGCATTATCTCCCAATATTGCTGTTGGAGCAAAATAAATGCTATATTTCACATGATCAAACAGAGAGTCCATTCAAATTAAATTCAATTTAATTCTATTACACTTTTCTTGCAAGCTGATGCCTGCCCATGCCCCTGTGTAATTTAAACCTATTAGTAAGACTGTTAAAAAAGTGGATCAGAATTAAAGTATCTTGAGTGGCAACAAGTCAATCACATGCAAGATCATTGTCATATAAAAATCAGTTCACAAATCAGATCAAATATATGGTTTCCAGTGTGATAACCACTTTTTGGCCAATCAGATGTAATATCACCTCATTAATATGCATGGTTATTGGTCACTATCAAACCCATCCAGGTTCTTGAAATTGCAAGCCCAAATTCCAAGCTGGATCAAAATCATATAAAAGAATATGGTTTCCACAGTGATAACAAACTCATCCAATCACATGAAATCACTTCATTAATATGCATGTCTCTTTTTCATTACTAAACTCTTCCAAAAATCCTGAGGATATAAGCCCACATTTCAAAGTCTGATCAAACTGAAGAGAAGCATGGGTCATTGAATTTTAACTAGTCTGTCCAATCAAATGTGAGATCACTCCATTAATGGTGGATGTCACTCATTAATTGAACCTGTCCCCGATTTTCAGGATACAGACATTTAATCAAACTCTGATCAAAACTGGATCAAAATAAAGCCTCAAGTGTATTAGTAAGCTAAACCTACCTGAAGCAGATCAACTAATTAGTATGTGCATATTATATCACTCATTACTGAGCTCATCTGAAATCATATCAGAAATATGGAATCCAGCTGGTAACATCCAGTTGATGAAGGCTGACAGATGATTTGTGATATGGAAGCAGGACCATCATTTTATTTTCACTTGGCCATACAGTTAAAGTGAGCTAAAAAAAAAATAATCCTCAAAATCCACACCCACAACAAAATAAATACATGTATGACTGAACTGTGTTTTCTTGTTTACAAATGATTTACTCTGATTTATACACATATCCAAGTGTATACATTTAGGTCATGAAATGTTCATGAACAATAAGCCACACCATGACTTTAGAAAATGCATCTGGATTAGCCACTGCAGAGTCAGGCTAAAGTGTGACAAATATATGCAATCTGCTGTCATACAAGCTAAAAATAAAATACTCAATTTTGGAAAAACAAGAAGTAAATTCTTTTCCCCAAATGGCAATGGCAATTTAGTGGAATATAAAGAGTGCAGTCAGCATTAATTTTTTTATACTTAAACAGCTGTTTTACAAAACCTTCTAGTTAAAATAAAAAACAAACATTTAAAATGCACCTTAAACTTTATAGGAATATTAGAAAATCCTTTTGTTTTAATATACCAGTAAAGGATAATTTAATAAAAACTGCCTCCCTTTAAAACAAAAAGTTCCTCCTTACAAGAATGGCAGTTGGGATTCATCTGCATGAAAACTTTTTAAAAAAAACAACAACCCATTATTGGTCTAAAACTTCAACAAACTTGCTGAACCAGGGACAAGTGAACTAATGAGGTAATAATCAATTCCACCCCTATTATCAGCTTGTAACAAGAGTTATAAATTGCCTCCAGGCAGAATGTGTACACACCTGTTCACACATGGATGACCAGGGTTGAATCAGGGCCTAACAGAATGCATCTGTAGTAATTAAGTCATAAATGATTGGCATTCTATACAAACTGCTAATTGAGTACATGTATAAAGTGTTAAAAAAAAGTAAACAACTTGACTTCATAATATTAGGGTAGATGGGGCATTTTTCAACTATGTATGCCAAAAGAAAACTGTACTGCTTATTTGTTGAGATAAGCAATGAAAGTCTGTTGTCAGGGAACTGGACAATTGACAACTGACCAAGTGATATTTGCACAAAATATACAGGTATTTCATGTACAAATGACATCATGATCAGTAATGCAGTATTACCATTTAACTTTTTTTAAAATTAAGTTTTAATCTGTGTCTGGTCAAAAACCATACATGAAGACAATGAAAAGCAACTAGAACTATAGCAGGATAATTATTTTAAAAAAAATTAAAAACCTAAATATCTACCATGATAGTAAACCTGGACTGGTCTGATGGTAGGATGCATACCTGCACACATTTCATGATCTGATAAATCAAAGCAAAAAATATGTCTACATTAAATTTAAGCAATAATATCTCTTGGCCACATTTTGCCACCAAAATTCTAATCGGAATGACAGTCATGCAGCAATGTTACAAAGAGTATTCCTTTAATGCTAACGAAAAGTTGGAATTTTCAGTTGGTAATCTGATGAAACTTATTTTAATGGCTCC
Source organism: Sinohyriopsis cumingii (assembly GCA_028554795.2). Taxonomy (NCBI): domain Eukaryota; kingdom Metazoa; phylum Mollusca; class Bivalvia; order Unionida; family Unionidae; genus Sinohyriopsis; species Sinohyriopsis cumingii. The sequence continues at coordinate 116,870,073 of CM068824.1, read as the reverse complement.
CACAGTGGTTTTGCATCAGGTATACACCCACCCACCCAATACCAACACTGCTCCATTCTTTTTAACCCACCTCCACACTGGTAACTCAATATTCTACACTGTGACATGGACACAATTTCAATATTTTTTTGTTAAAAGCACAACATCTTCTAACATTAAAAAAAAGTAGTTACATGGGCTATGTTACTTGGACTTCTAACAAACTGTAGTGATACAGCTATGTGGATATAATTGTGGTTTAAAAAAAATTGTTCTCGATGATCTAAACAATCCACACTAAAAAAAGCTCTCCTTATGTATTCCACACTTTACGTTTTGTGTAAAACGTCGTTAATTTTTTTTTTTTAAATATCTCAAAATGCACCAGGGCTGATAACACATACTGCACTAATTTGAAGAAAAAAAAAAACAAACAAGAAAAAAAAAATCAAAACAAAAATGGCAATAATCCTAAAGCCACGAATTTGAAAATCTTTTTTTTTTTTTAAAGAAAAGCGTTTATATGATATAAACACAATGCCAAAATTTGCACACATACACACGCCATAAAAAATGTCAAATTATTGACTGGGTCCTGTCAGTGTGGTATATATCCTTCGAGTATAAACATGTAGCTCTCACCTTCACACACACACATGACTATAGTCATCCACGGTTTCCGAGTGAGTCTCCGTTATTCATTAATATTCACTTGATAAACAATTTGTGAACAACTTAATTTCCCCGCTGTATCAATCCTGGCCACTCCCAAAGAATTCAAACAACTTGGTACGTACTTGTGTTGTACTACTTGCCAGGTTCAAATGGACAAACAATGCCGACATTTTCTCCACAAGTTTAATTTATCTTAAATTTTCCACCCAATGATAGATTGATTTGTCTAATATTCATCATCCTTGACGTATGCCCCATTTAACTGTCCAGTACAACCCTTAAAGTTCTTTGTCTCTAGCTACAGATAATTTTACAAGCTAATTTCTTTTGTCAGCCGCTAATTGAACAAGGGCTTCCCCGAACTGGCATATAAGCTATAGTGATCCGCTGTATCAGAAAATATTAATTTTACACACACAGATTGATGTGAGCCCGAACAAGCTTGGTGAAATTCGATGCTAGTGCAGAGGGGAGGATCCATGGCTAAAATTCCACCTTCTGGATACATGTATGACAGTTTTGCAATTCACGCTTGTACAGCCAAAAATAGAACAAGCTTTTGAGTCAATTAGAAGACAATCTATCTACTACGTAAAAGAAAACAAAACAAAAAAAAAAAGTATTTCCATCGCTGCTGACGCTACAGATAAACGCTCTAACAAAGCCAGTCAATTTATTAGCGCAAAAAATAACGATCTCTGTGATGATAAACAAAAACTCGACTACAAGAACTGACCATATGAAATAATAATTTTAAAAAAGTCAAGTTTTTTCCACAGCAAAAAACGGACATGCTGAACTAATATTACTGCTGACGTTCAAGCAACATACATTTTTAACATGGCCGCTACGATAAATCATTCATGCATTTTTAGCCAAAGATGAAAGGAGGAGCGTCAGCAGAGATGCCGATCGAATTTTTCATAGCGCTACGGCCACTACTATGTATGTCTTACAAATCATGGCTACTCGCGCCAGCTTAACAACTCAATTAGCAATCTAGCATCGCTCTGTGGTTTAACATAAAACAAAACAATCTGTACGCCACAAATCACAATATAAACACAATCTAAACAAAGCAGTCCTGCCTAACTGAGCGAAACAATGGCTGGAAGAAAAAAAAAAACAACAACAAACACTATCAAGGTCACGCGACCATTGAACAGCGCTTGACCAAATTTGTAGTGAAAAATCCCTCACTAAATTCTCGGGAAGGTTATAAACTTTCATCCGCTGCTGATGGTGTAGTAAAACACGTTTTAAAGACTCCACATACTTTAAAACAAACCCATAACGTTATCTGAGACTCGTGTAACGATATTAAATTCCCATCACTTCATGTACCTTGTGAATTCAATGGGATGAAATTTAATTTTTTTAATAAACTCCCGGGGCTTTACACAGCGCAGAAAACAGTATTCAAAGTTACTTTTTTCTCATATTCTTTGACCACTACCCACAAATAAACTTTCAGTTGAATTTCCATCAATTACCTAACAAAATATAATTTAGCTGAACTAAACAATAGATAATTTACACGCATACAAATATTAAAAAAGTGTTACCTCATTTGACAGCCAGCTTCAACGTTTCGCCATCTTGTTCTTATTCATTTCCCAACATTCCATGCAAAGATGGCGGCAACCATAAACACCGTGGTCCACTAACAGTGTTGACTTTCACTGACCGTAGGTGAGTCATTTAAGTGAAATTTTGAAGGACATCGCTATGAATTTGAAGAATTTACATATAGCTCCGTGAATAGTAATTAATTAGTCACACGTTAAATCCTAGGGTCGTTATTTAGCACTCGTTCAATGGCAATAAAATTACAGTTTCATGTAGGGAATTGGCTCCATTGTCCGAGGGTTACACGAAGAATGTTATATTAGCGGCTATTGTTTTGACCACAGCCGACTATTCATACGGGCTTGGCATCTGTCAAAAACATAAACTCACGCCTACTCAGCGTAAAAGGGCTGGACTTACTTACATCATATTTAAATTGGGATTAAATCGTGTACACAGCTTCCAACGACTGGCCATTGAAGTTTCATAAACCCAAATATGTCAATTTTTAATTAGCGGTTCAGGCCTATGGAGGCACGAGCAGCGAAATCTAATACCACTAATTTATTTTTATGACACGTGTTCAAAATTGGTTTAAGATCACGTGGTTCACATCAGCGCAAAACTGGATAAATATTTAAAATGTTGTGAATGCTGTTAGCATTAGAATACGGTCATCCTTTACAAGACTGGATTGTGCATACATGTAGGTGTTATGGCAGAAGTGTGCCTAGGGTACATCATTATGCTAAAATGAAAGATATTTTCTGTTTTTCTATATTAATATGAAAACTACTTTTTATCTTAAAAGTTTTGATTTATTTGATTTGTGAATATGGTAATAAGTTTGCAAAATATTCCAATATTGTCCTTATCTAAACATAATATTAGAAAGAAACTGGAGTTTGATATTATTACATAATTGAATAAAATCCAGTGTATGGAGTAATTTTACTGAAGTTTATGAAACAGTATATACAGTTTAAACATTCCAAACCTTTTTCTTTTAAGAAGCAAAACATATTTTATTCATGATCATGTATGTATGTAATTGGAGTGTGTCTGTCTTCTTATTTACATTTCTACCTGCTTATTGATTGCATGCATATATCATAGGGATTTTTCTTTCATAATTGGAAAATGGGATCCATATCAATGCCTTGCAAGAAAAATAATATATAATTTGAAATACAATTATCACAATTAAAAATTGCAATATTTCTTGTCAGTTAATTGGCAATAAAGACCGTATTTTTTATACAAGATTAAGTATAAATGCAAATTATCAGGGGTGGTTCTATAGCTGATAGGTAGAAATAAGATTGGTAGATAGATGTATATTCTTACTAATTTTGTAAAAATATATATAACTGCACAAAACACATGTATATGAGTTTAAACTAGGTATCCATAGGTTTTCTATGGTATTTGTTGTTAAGGAGCCTGAGTTAAGTAACAAGACTTTCAGGAGTTGCCACAAAGGATTTCACATGGATCACTACATTTCATAGCTTGGCTAGTTGTTAGTTTGGCTGGCTGTTACATGAAGATAAGATGATAAATGTACCCTAGAATTTAAATAAATTGAAATAAATTAGAACAGGGGTCGGCAACCTTTTTTACATAGCGTGCCACCTTTTTCTGGATTAATTACAAAATGAACGAGCGCGTGCCACCAGTAAAAGAGTAACACTGTTAAAATTGAGATTTTTGGCTGCCCTTTGCGTGCCACAAAAATCCTCTTAACGTGCCACCTGTGGCACGCGTGCCTTAGGTTGCCGACCCCTGAATTAGAATTTATTTTGCCGGTAGCAGAACACAGTATTATTTTAGACAAGTGGATTAACATTATTTTATAGTCAAATTAAAGAGCTTATTATTAGATTACATTTTATCTTCGGAGATTAATCGTTTTCTTATTGTTTACATTTCTTTCAGATTATAAAATTTAGGTAAAGCTTACACAGCTATCACAGTTAACTATCATGATTACATTCATAATGGATTTTTTTCTGACAGGTGTTCAGCAGATTAAATGCTAACTAGTTCATGATCAATGTAAGGGACATTTACACAATTGTTGGTGTTAACGGAATGTACAGAATCGTTGGTGTTACCGGCATGTACAGAATCATTGGTGTTACCGGCATTATAACTTTTGGTAAAATTGCTTCATGATCACGTTGACTTAAGACCAACAAAATAACGATGCATGTTTGCCTTTTCCCTATTTTTAGATTTCGTTCCTGCCTATATTGTAGGGACACTTGGCAAGTAAGACTGAGTGAAAGGGATGCAAATTCTCACGACCAGAATTTTGTAACTAGGCAACTTACTTGTGTCATATTGGTACACTTATGTTGCATATTTTTTCAAATATCCATATTGCTACTTTTTATGCTTTTACTGTTGGTAACTGTCCTGTTCAGAAAAAGTAGAGCTGTGTAAAATTGACCTAGAAGAGCTATTAAAAATCTCTGTCTCTTGATACAGTCTTAGAAAATATACAAATCAGGAGTAGTAAATATAATATCATTATAAGCAGATTAAAGAATGAACAAAATGGGGCACTTTAACCCTGAAAAGGACCCCCATGTAGGGCCATTACTACTCTTGTGGTCCCAGCAGTGTGTGTGTGTGTTAAGAAGGGAATACACAATCCCATATTTTTTCTTGTGTGTGTGTGTTTGTTAAGAAGGGAGTGTACAGCCCCAAATTTGTTCAGGGGTGGGGAGTGGATTTCTAAATTTTTGCAAAGGGAGGGGGAAATTTGATGTTTTGCCACTGGTCCCAAGTGTAGTACAAAGGAAAAAGGAAAAAATACCTCCCTCTTCATGTGCGAAAGACAGTGTTCTTTTATGCCTTTGTCTTCTTCATTAGCCTTTTTCTTTCTTGTTCACTGATTTTTATTTTCAGCTAGATACTGTTAGAGACAATGTATGTTTGGTGTTTCAATCCAGGTCATTACTATCTATGTACAAAAAACATGTTCTTTGATCTGCACAATACTTAATTTGGAATCAGTTAATTACTGCCTGTTGAATACATAACGATGAAAGGTTTTATATTTATGTACATTTTGTATGAATTGTGATTATGTTATACTCTGTTGTCATCAATTATTTAGTGTCTGTGCTCACTTGTCTGTACTCGTCTGTACTCACTTGTCTGTACTCACTGCATAGACCCAGATCATTCATCGTATAATGTGGTATATGGAGTTTGTTAGGACTAGTCAGTGGTACAAACAACATAAATCAAGAATTGCCAGCACGTAATGTGACAGCAGATCTGGGTCTGTGTTGCTCGATTTGGACCTATCTTATAAGTGATTGCATATGGTAAAAGAATGTTATTGACTATAGAGAGAATAAATTAAAAATAAAAAAGTTGTGCCAGGTATACAGTATAGAAATTTTTTCAAATAAAATATTGTAAAGTAAAAGTTTAAATTTGAAGATAATTTAAAGAATGCCGTGAGGTTGTGCAAATTCATGGCCAAGGTAAGAATATAGGCAGGGTTGGTCAAAAATATTTCTGAGAAGGTTTAATTTTGGACTCATGGGGCCTTATTTTCCTCCATGAACCTCAGTTGGATCTCCCACATTGCTGAGAAGAAATAGTTTTCAAAATGAAAACCATTGGTCTAAAGATTGAGGCCATTGAAAATTGCACAGAGATTTTCAGGCTGACTGTTCTTTTTAAAGTTTTGTTTCAGAAGTGTACATTTTTGTTATATGGTCTAGTGCAATACTTTTTATTATGTTCTTGAAGGCTTTCAGTGGGCCAAAGGATTTGAAGCTCAACCTTGTTTCGTTTTTGTAATGAAGACTATCAAACAAAATTATTCTAATATTGTAAAAACATTCCTTACCACTCTTGTTAATCACTTTTCAAATTTGTTCAGGTACACACAGTGATTGCAAGAAGAGATGAAATTCTAAATGTTTAGATTTTTAGAGTATTTACCCTTGATAAGTGACATTTGGTTGTCTCCCTTTAGCCACAGCTCTTCACTGGGTGTGCCTATTGTAGTAAATAGGTCTTCTAAATTGGAAATTAGTTGCAGACAAATAAATCATGGCGGAGTTGAGCTGATTCCTATTGATGGATTAAGTTTTCATCTTGTATTTTCAATATTGATTTGAACTACCTGATTATTATTGTAATTTCCATGGTAAACAAAATCTCCCTTGAAGAATTGAAGTACAGAAGTACTTATTATTTTTATCAATCTCAACACCCCTTGCCCAAACACAATCTAGCATCTGCAGTTTTCATGTGAAAGAAATTATGGTTATTATTCTTATACTTTGAAATATATATATATATATATATATATATATATATATATATATATATATATATATATATATATATATACACACACACAAAAGATACATGCAATGTAATACAGAGAGTATATTAGTCTGGCTGGTTGTTCTAGGTAAATGAACAATATTGATGAAATGCTTTTGATAAATATTATAGATGTTATATGCAGGTAGACACAATGATTAGAATAAAGAAATTCATAATGACCATAACTTCTACAAGCAGCCATGAACATAATTTTTTTAATACCAGAATGATACTGATAATTTGCAGTTATCATTCTCCCTTATTGGCACTCCCTCAGTCCACTGAGTTTGTAGTGAGACCACCTTAAAATGAAGTAACTCATTATAATGCCATGCATATGCCTTATAGTGAATACATTATAATGAAGTACATAATACAGCATTCTTTAGTGACTGTATATACATGCTTGTCAGTTTGGTCCCTCTGCAGAATGCACAGACACAGATCTGCCATTGCAAAATGAACTGGCAGATCTAGGTCCATGCAGTTTGTTAGGTGTAATCAGAAGAACAAACAATGTAGACCCTGAACTGCCAGGAAATTATGGCAGATCGGAGTCTGTGTTGTTTGCATTTGGGCATAATTTGTTAGTATATATGGTACCAATATCTAATTCAATTTATTGCAAAAGATATTGTGAACATTTAGTTTAAAGACATAGGCAATGCAAAATACATGTAGTATGATGATAATAGTCTTAACATGATATGGAATACTGGATTCCTTGTAGTAAGGAATTATGAACAAATTCAAAATCAAAAATAGGCTAAAATAATAAAATATTATATGCATGCAAGGACAACCACAACCAGTTTCATAATAAATAATTAAAAATATGAAATTAACTTTTATGAACTAGAGGATATTAAATGAGGGTTTATGTGATCTGAGCTGAATAACATTTATTTTATGCTAGGCTATGAATTACTGGATCTTCTGAGAAATAATCTTGATGTTTTAAAATATTGTATTTATTGTCTGGCTGTTAATAGACATGAATAACACTCTTTGACATTTACGTAGTTGAGAGTTAAAAATGGCTGACTCCCGTTAAAGACAACTTGATTCAACATACAATTTTCCTTTGAATCGCGAAGATTATGGTTTATTTGCAAGTAATCATAAAACACAACAGAATATAAATGGCAAAGTGCTGACATCATGAGGCTCCAGTGTGGAATCAGCTGCTTTGACCTGCAACACATCTCACTAGCCAATACATTTGAGAAAAAAATAAAAAGAAAATTTGATTGTTGTGAGTGAATAATGGATATATTTCATTTTGTGGGTGAAAAGATTTAATAAGTTGTTTATGTCCTCCATTTCACTGAAAATGTAAGATAAATTATTGATAATAATTTTTTTTTTATGGACTGTTTATTTATAATGATGGAGATAAAATAATTTTGTTATTGTTGTTGGCTTAATGTCATTTTCAGCACATGAAAGGTTATACATGGTGGGCAGTGTATCTGATGGTGGAAGAACCTGGGAAAACCCAGGGAAGAATCACCAACCCTCTGGAAGCTATTGGCAAGCTTTCTCAAACTCTCCTTGGTAGTGATCTGTTAAGGTGATTGCCTTAGACCACTTTGCCACCGTGGCCCCCAGGATAAAATACTGTTTAATATAAATTTTATATTCTCTCTCAAGACCATGCTGGCCTGTGGGTTAGAGCGTCCACCTTGGATGTGGGAGGCCATCGGTTCGAACCCCAGCCAAGTCATACCAAATTTCTGTTAAAAATGGTACTAACAGCTGCCTCACATGTCTGCGACTTGATGCCCCAGTGCTAGATATCACTATAAACTGCCACACTGCAGACGTCATTGTGATATGACTGAAATTTATTATAAAGCTACATTAAAAATCAGAATCACACACACACACACATATACAAACACACACACACACACACTCTAACACATTAATCCCTGTTGACGAGCGTACAAGGCAGGAGGTAGTAGCCTACTGCCGAGCTCTGAAGCGTCAAGATCATGCGTGATACACTAAAGTGGGTGGTATGTAGAAAGGTAGACAGATGTAGCTCTACAATGATACCAAATAATCTGGAAGTTCTAGTTGCACTACAAAATACAAGGGGAAAAACCTCATTTTTTTAACCCAATTTTGTTTCTACCCAAAATTCGCCCGTGGTCGGAATCGGATTTTGTGTTTTTATTTTAGACTTTTTGGTCTCAGATCTTAGGCAGACCGGTATGAACTGCAAACAGACAGATGAACCTTTGCAAAAAGTAGGATAAGATGGGCATTTGGAATAAAGAGTGGTCTCGATATGAAAATAATGGGTCTGTTAAGCACAAAAAAAATGAAAAAAGAAAAGAACTCCAACTTTTACCCTTCTGCTCATGCACGAGCCAAATAGCCAATGAAAAACAATGTTTCTAACACAGCTAGGCATTAGGTTATTGGAAAATCACCTGGAAGTTGATGTCTTAGGATGTATTCAGAAATAGCTTTCAAAATGTGTTTCCTACTTGAATTTCAGGCGAAAATGACAAAAACCTCCAGGAGTTAATGTGTTAAATAGTCACCTTGTAGCTTAATTTAGTGTGCATTTTGTCATCTGTTTCTGTGAGCTTTTAATGCCCACCAGGCCAGTGATAAGTTAAATAAACAAAATATGGAGTCTTTTTATTAGAATGCATAAAATATATCACTTTGCAAAATCATTTTCTTTCTGCATTTACTATATTGACTGCATATGGCTGTAAATCTTGGGACATGAAAAAATAATTATTTTGTCCCAAGACTTATAGACATGTAAAAAGAGATATAGCATTTTCAGTGTCCCGACACTTGTAGACACAAAAAATGTGAAGACAGAATTGGCAAGATTGACACGTCAATAGACTGCTGTAAACTTTTTGTTTTTATTTTGCAAGTGGATATTTTCCGATTTTTCCAACATGAAATTAAATAAAGGTAAATAAAAACTTCATAATTCATGGGCAGGAGTGTACCTGGGAGACGATGCTGTACTAAAATGTACAGTATTTACACTTATGTCCTTGTTTATTCCCAAAATATTCAATGTCAATTTTGCTTTATTCACTGCTTTTACCATATTGCGTTCTTCCCGATTACATTTCACTTAGACGTACATTGCTGTTTCATTACTATGATGCATATGCTCAAGACTTGAAATTTTTGAATGGTATATTGTGGTTGTTGTAGGGTTTAACACCATTTTTCAGCACACGATAGGCTATATATGGTGGCCAGTATTTTTGGTGGAGGAAGAACTCGGGGAAAACCCTAGAAAGAACCACCGACCCACGAGAAGCTACTGGCAAGCTTTCTCACATACCCACATTGGCTGAATCCGAAACTTGAACCCACGCAGACAGAGGTGAGATGGCAGTGATCCGTGACGGACAGCACTTTAGACCACTCGGCCACTCAGGGCCCCCCTTGAATGGTATAAGTTATATTTCAAATTGAGGTAATCTTTATGAAAAGGTACACACATTTAGTTGTGTAAGGCACATAACTGTCATATATTCATATAGCTGTTACATGTTCATGAAAAAAAACGTGGCCTTTATTTATTAATAAAGTCTCCTTCTTGATGCAGCATTATACAAGAATATTATTTTCACAAGTTTCTATTTACCTTCAAATTTTGCTTTATCTGTACACATTATCTGAAATGGATTCATTTAGTGCTTACATTTTGAACACCCCTGCCCCCAAAGTGAGAAGTTTTTCGAAACCGTAACAAGATTAATGTATTGAAGTATGAATGGAAAATTTATTGCAGGTTTCATTTTTCACATATCATATATCTCTAAAGATCATGTTCACTGTATTCTTGATTTTTTGTGTAGGTCACGACAACCTACTATTAATGTTTGTTGCAGTTTTTGTTCAATTATCTGTTTGTTACATGTTGTCACTTGAGCTCAGAGATACTGATATTTTTGAGAAGTTCAAAAGTTTTACTTTGTCAGGTAATATATAATGTATGTATTTTGATTGAAGACATTCATTAATGCCTCCATCTTGAAAGTCAAATTGAATACAAGAGGTTTGGAAAAGTACCATTATCCCCCCTCCCCAAATTTCAATTATTGTTACCACCCTCTCCAACCTTGACATATATTTCCTCTTCCTTTCAAGCTCCACAACCAGGTGAGTTATCCCACTTGCATAACTGTTGTGCACCAGGTGAGTTATCCAATTCCATAACTGTTGTGCACCAGGTGAGTTATCCAAATTCCATAACTGTTGTGCACCAGGTGAGTTATCCCAATTCCATAACTATTGTGCACCAGGTGAGTTATCCCAATTCCATAACTATTGTGCACCAGGTGAGTTATCCCAATTCCGTAACTGTTATGCACCAGGTGAGTTATCCCAATTCCATAACTGTTGTGCACCAGGTGAGTTATCCCAGTTCCATAATTGTTGTGCACCAGGTGAGTTATCCCAATTCCGTAACTGTTGTGCACCAGGTGAGTTATCCCAAAACTGTTGTGCACCAGGTGAGTTACCCCACTTCCATAACTGTTGTGCACCAGGTGAGTTACCCCACTTCCATAACTGTTGTGCATCATCCCCACTTTTCCCAGGTCATGTCAATTCATGACCATGTTCCATCATTCTTGTTGTGGGTTTATGTTGAATCAAGAGGGTGTGGGGGTTGGTGAGTGTTGGCAAGGTGTTGGATGCTGTAACTCATGGACAGGGTCTGTTTCACAGTAGGAGACAAATTATAGTTTTTTTAACCTGCATCTTATATCTTTCAGAGTAATTTTTGGAACTATTTTTGGAACCGGAAGAGCGCATATGACAATGATATGAAAGCATCAGATGGAATAAACAATGGATACCAATGATTATTTTGATCTAATTAACAAATAATTAACGATGTTGATGTTGACAGTGTCAGAATTGTAGTGATTGATCGACATCAGTGTTGCAGTATTTTGTTCAGCCAATGCTGATGCATGTATTTTGGCTTGTGATTTTGTAGGTTTAATACCGTTTTTCAGCAGATGTTAAGCTATACAGGATGGCCAGTATATTTTGGTGGAGGAAGAGCCAGGGAAAACCTGGGAAGTACCACCGACCCATGTGAAACTACTGGCAAGCTTTCTCACGTATGTTGGCAGAACCAAGATATGAATCCACTTGGACATAGATGAGATGGCAGTGATCTGTATAGGCGAGTGCCTTCAACCCCTTGGCCACATGGGTCCCTGCATATACTGGTTGAAGTAATTTATAATTATCATTGTACAGTATTGTTTATCATCAGAGACTTGTAAAATATTCTATGTCATGATACAAATCAGAAATAGAAATTACACCAAAAAAGCAGATTTTTTTCTCCTCTTTCCATAAGCAAAAAATTATCAGAGCAAAGATAAACAATAAATATATTGATGGAATGCTAAATGTTCGTTGCTGAGTGAGTATTGCCTGCTTCAGAAGACTTTGTACTAGTCTAACGGAGTTTCATCTAGTCTTGGTGATCAAGATGTTTGACATGCATCAGGCTACAGATTTCCTGCATCATAATGCATGTTACATTGCAATATCGTATACATGTTCTGCATACGTTTTTTTCAGGATGTAAAGAACATAGTTTCCTCAAAAGTTAAAACTAGCACCCAGCAAAACTCTTGTTATGATGTTCAGACAAGGCAGATGAGACAATATTTCAGAATAATAAGTACAAATAGCAAAATAGAATATGGCATAAAAACACCAGTGTGGATTTTTAATTCATTCATTTAGATATCACAACATCTTGTGGAGAGCAGTATATTGTTTTTGTACATTGGATCAATACATTTACATTATTTGCATTGGGCGTTAGTTATAAAACCACTTATAGTATTGTGTCCCAAAACTTGACATTCTAGAGTAAAAATGCAGTTCACACAGATTCATAAATCTAATCTTATAGCTTTTCCAGTCAAAATCTCATATTACAAGGTTGTTTACGGGTTAATTTTTGTAATTTCTATGGCTTCATTTTAGATTGAAATGATTGTAGGTAAATATTGCTGAACAGTTGCTAGAAACTTTATTGGTCTTTGCTCCTCCACTTTCCCTCCGCTCAGAAGTGTCCGACAGTATGTAAGAAATTTTCTGGAATTCTGACTTTTAACCATATTCATACTAATGTATTGTTTTCGATTTTTGTTTCGAACGTGTTATCCAGCAAATCTAGTCACTACATAAAGAGTTGATCGTTGGATCTGACGAACGAAGAATGATGCATGTGGAAAATATAGTGTAAGATTTGACTAAGCATTAATATACGTGTGCCTGGAATGTCTTACAGTAGGTGATCATATTGTCATAGGCTAACTAGCTGAGACAATTTAAAAGTTGATGTTGGGTAAGTAAAGTTTTATGTTGGTGACCAAAGTTTTACATAGGATAAGGGGGAAAAAAATGAGAATTTTGAGACGCTTTTCCATGCATCTTCCTTGTTGGGCTAGTGTCTCAAAATTGGAATTGTTGCATATTGCACAGACTGACGTAGAATGTCACAGAAATCTTTCTCAGTCATACTCTTCACAATCTTAACTTCCAGGGTTTAAGGCCATTTTCAGCACATGTTAGGGTATGCATAGCATCTAGTATATTGTGGTGATGAGGATGATCCTGGGAAGAATTACTGACCCACTGCAAGTTACTGGCAAGCTTTCTCACACATCCATGTTGCTTGAAGTGAGAATTGAACTCATGCAGGGAGAGGTGAGATGTGTGAGTTATCTCTAAAGGAGACTGCCTTAGAACATTTGGCCACCTAGGGCCCCCTTCTAACAGAAGAGTGATATCTTTTATTTTTGGTGAGTTTTTTATGTGGTTTTAATGACACTTTAAACATCATTAGCATCTTGAGGTAAAGAGAGCTAATTGCTTTTCACAAGAATCACAGAGGCAGCTGACCTGGGCTGGATACAGATTTGTTGTTCTTGTAGGGTTTAACGCCATTTTTCAGCACAAGATAGGTTATATGTGGTGGCCAGTATCAATGGTGGAGAAAGAACTTGAGAAAAACGCTTTTGGCAAGCTTTCTGATGTACACGCATTGGTCAAGCATGAGACTCAAACCCATGCAGACAGAGGTGAGATGGCAGTAATTTATAATGGTGAATACTTTAGACTGCTCAGTCACCCTGGGCCTGCTGGCCACAGAAGAATGAAGTTCCTTTGTTTAAAATTTTTATGGTGTGATTTTTATTTTTTTATATATATTTTTTGTAGTTTTGTTTAATCGATTGACTATGGATACATGTACAGAAATCTAAGACAGAACCATTGAACTATATCTTGCCATTTCTTATTTAATGAAATGCAGTTTGCATAAAGCTGAACATGGAATAATATTAAAAAGGATAATTTTAGTCATTATTATATGCATATTTCATGTAATCAGCGACTTGCAAACATATGGTAACAGTGAAGCCAAAGATTTTTTAAATTTAATTTCTGAAATGTTTATCCCAGAATTTACTCCGATTTCAAGAATTATTATGTCAGATTTCACAAATTGGTACTCTGAAAATTCACAGGTGTACAAGAAATAACAGCAGCACTTTTTGTTGCATGTTTAGTAGCTCTTTTCTTTTGAGCGTAGGCAGTGCTTTTCATTTCATTGCTTAAATAGATTGACAGATTCACGTCTTTTGTCTTCAGACATTAAGTTTGATTTGCAGGCATGGTAGCGATCATTACAAAATAGAGAAAACTTAATCTGGGCTTCTGTTTTGATTAACTGTGTTATTTTATGGCGAGTTGTCATGGCTAGCATGTAAGTCAGTTCGATAAGAGAATGAAGTCTTCATGGATTTACCAGATATCCGATCAAATTTTCTTCTGTGTCAATGGAAATTAAAAGTATTTTATGCACATGTTGGTTTACTTTGTTGAAAGGAAAAGAGCATCTGTGCATGCAATGAATATTCGTTTGTCAGTTGAAAAAATAACATCCCACCATATATCACTCAAACCCTTGTATGTGATGATACCTTTGGATTGCTGACCAATGCTGTCACTGGCACAGGTGTGATTATGTGATTTGCAGACAGACTTGCCACTTGTTTGGTATTCAGGCCTAATGTCCATCACATATCTGACTGCCGCTTTTCCTGTACTATTTGCAGTTGTCATAAGTGAAGCATTTATTGGCTATTTTTCGTGAACGTTTCAGTATGTACTAGATTAATTAATACATAAGAGGTAATTGTCAATATAAAATGCTGTTATTGTTGTGGGTTTATTGTCATTTTTCAGCACATGATAGGTTATACATGACGGTGTATTTGGTGGAGGATGAATCTGTGAAAACCCCGGGAAGAACCACTGATCCACAGGAAACAATTGGCAAACTTTCTCACATAACCACACTGGCTGAGCTTGAGACTTGAACCCATGTGGACAGAGGTGAGATCTGCAAAGGCATGCACCTTAGACCACTTGGCCAACTGGGGTCCCAGTTATAAAATTTCCATATTGATATGATGTTCTCTGTGTTAACGAGTACGATGTATTGCTCTGGTATATAGTTGTGTACAGATGTGATGATCAGTGATAATTGATAATGAACATGAGGTCAGATTTGTTGTAATCTAATGTAATTTTTTTCAGAATAATTTTTTTATATTCTGTACGATATGAAGTTTGTAATCACACATGCGTAGCGAAATGCTTAATTTGCATTTATGGAGTGTAAACCAATGGGATCCAACGGTGTTATGGGGTTATGTAATGGATAAATGCTGGAGGTTACAGAAAACTTGAGATGGAGTCTGGAGCCTACATTGCAAGCTGTACCTTTTCTCCATTTTCATTGTTTTACATTACATGATACTGCATTTTCCCTCCACCTCCCTCTTTGACAATTGTAGCAATTTTGGTAGGCAGGTTGTAATAAAATTCTGAAGAAAATATGCAATGAAAAGTGATATTGTAAAATTAATGTACTTCTCCCCCCACTCTTTCTCTCTCCACCCAGCTTTGAATAGTACCGTACATAATAATAATATCCTGGGCCTTAACCGTTTGAATGGAATCATAAATAGAATGCTATGTGCAGAACCTTATCTCCAAATGCATTAATCAGAAAGCAGGTTCCATATTCTCAGAACCTTTTTTGAGTGGTACATTCAAGCTCAAACTCTAAACTCCAATATGATATTTAGGGTGCACATATGTACTGTATATGATAGTGTTGATCAGTGCTGTCCAGCCCATGGCCCGCCAGAGCTCGAGCAGCTATATAGTCGTTGCTTTTCAGTTTTCTGCTGCGGCCCTCTGCGTGAAGAAAAACATTTTTCAGTGGCCCATGGTGTCAAAAAGGTTGGACAGCGGTGATGTAGATGGATCAGACTGCAAGCAGCACAGACCCTGCTATGCCAGTGCATTTTGTGGCAGCAGATCTGGGTCTCTGTTGTTCTACATTTGTTTTCAGAAACTGGAACTCATGCAGACTGAGATGAAATGTGAGTGAACGTGCAAAAATGAGTGCGTTGGAACACTTAGCCACCTGGGTCTGACTAAGCTTTGTGACACTGAGCTTGAAATTTTGGAGCAAAAAATTTAAATAACAAGAGTCCTGGGCATATAATGTTTGCTGCTTTGGTGTTTGTTATAAAGACTTGGGTCCTGGATGGACATTATTTGCCCATTTGGTGTTATTAAGACAATAATGCATGTTTTGATAATGATTAAGTTTATTGATTCTTGAGTGTCTAAGGAGATGGAATTGAGGCAGTGAATGAGTGGGTTCCTTGATCTCTGACACAAGTGGATTGTTAAACATAGTCACTAAACAAACATTATTGCTGGGTTTATTATGTAAGGAATCTTCTCATTTTAAAAGGACACAACTTTGTACTACATGCATTGTTATATCATGCAGAAGAGTGTAGGCATTAATGCAGACAGCAGACAGCAAATTGGCCCTTAACAGATTTTCAAGTCAATCATGGCAAAACATTTAGCTTTGACAGTTGACCTGTGACCAATACTAGTGAATTACTAGTGAATTATTTTAATTAATTTGCTGCCTGGAATTCTGAGAACTAATGGGGGACATTTTCCATCAAATTGCGAATAATAATAATAATAATAATAATAATAATAATAATAATAATGAGGAGGAGGAGGAGGATAATAACAGAATGCAGGTTCAAAAACTATATTCACCGTTGAACTGAGGTAATGTTAGCTGGAGTCAATATATAGCCAGATGAATGATGTTGGCTCATTTAAACATAGCATTTTTGTTAAAATAAATTAAAAATTGTTATCTAGGGGGTCATGTTACAACACAAAGTAGGCAGCATAGTTACCTGAATCTGCATGACTTCAATGAAAACTTGCCATGAAATTGCCTTGGTTTGTGTTTTTATTTTTTGTGTTGCTCTAATGTTTTATGGCACAGCAACACTTTGAAGGTTACCACGATGGCAAAGCATGCAATAAAGTGCCATGTCCAAGGACACACCATGCTTGCCAATCTAGGCTGAGCTGATGGTGGCATCTGAGAACGTGATGCACAAGTATGATGCTTTAAGCGTTGAGCAACTGTGGCTTCACAAAGTCATATGGATCTTTAGGTCCAAGCAAGCCACACAGTTTTGATAGTTTTAGGTGCAAGTGTCATGGATTATCTTGTATTAGGAATACTACTTATTTAGCAAGGTCTATTGATCATACATTTTATTTAAGAAAATTTATTTTTGGAAGAGAAACTTCTACATATACATATATATAATTTCTATAAATGAGAGTCACATATTTTAAAAGTTACCATTAGAATGATAAAACTCGTTGTAATCTAGTGAATTGTATTGCTGACTTAAGAATAAATGTACGAGAACCACTGTAATGGAATAAAATATAGTATAAAAGGAAAAGTTTTTTTTCATATTTTATATTTGGAGAAAGCAACAACATCACATGAAATGTTTGTCATTCATGTACCTAAAGTCATTGAATAAGCTGAGTTTTTACAAGAAATATAAACTGGGGTAAACCATCATAAGTGAGTGAGTAAGCTGCTTTAAAAAAAATGCAACTTCTGCTAAAATATCTCAAGAAATTTATTATTATTATTATTATTATTATTATTATTATTATTATTTTTATTAATATTATTATTATTATTTGGGTTAATCATCCCTCCTTAAGACTGCTAAACCTCTCCTGTTCCTGTCAGGGAGAAGTGACTAGCCCCAGAAATCACGAACTACCTCAACCCCTGATTCTTTAGTCAGAATTTGGGTTTATAGTGAAAATGATATGAAACTTTGTTCAGTGATCAGGATGAACCACAATTTTAATTTGTGGAGTATTGGAAACTGTTGATGTGTGTAACCATGGTGATTGAGGTAAATGTAATAATATACACTGTCAGATCTTATGTTGGTCAGTATAATCAATTTGTGATAACCCATATACAAGGATTACATAACAGATGGTTGTAATTGACTTCAGTTTGGCAGTTTGCCAATTTATTGTCAATGTTTCATTGCACTTTATAAACTTTAATGTTACAACTGTAGTAAAGCTGTTAGTTCATATATGGTTTTCCTTCCTCCAGTTTCTAAGATATACATTTTCTTCTGAACTGGTGGAGGTGGGGTGGATCACTAAGGTTAGGCTGAAAGATTATGAAGCCAGAGGTCATGGTTTGAAATAATGTCTAGCGTAGGCATAGATGGCTGCTGTAGAATTTCACTGGACATGGTATTTTATTCCCCTGGCCTTGTGTAACCTTTTATGTGTTAATTTGTTGTAAAACTTTCCCAGTGTAACCTTTTGTTGCATTTATAAGCCATAAAACTACAAACAAACCAAACAATTTCACATGAACTTGTCTTAATAGATATCATCACATCCATTAAATTTTGTAATCCTTCTCTGAAATGACTTGGTGATAAATTGGTTGCTTAAATTTTTTAAATCAATGTTTTGCACAGATGATGACTAGGTATATGAAAATAAATAACTTGATAGTTTTGCTCAGTGGATAAGCTTCTTTAGTGGTAAAAGATTCCTTTGGAGTCCACACAGGACAGAGTCTGGATAAAATGGGATTTCAGGTTCAAAGAATTTGTATGTCCCAATGGTGTAAGCATGATTTTTTTCTTCATTAAATTGTGTATTTCTCAGCAGAACTTTGTTATTGATACAGCGTCAAATCAATAATTTGCCATTTTTTTCTTATTATCACTAAACTCTTCTTTGTATTATTAGTCTTTATACAAACATTAGATTTTGACAAAAGTTACACCTAAGAGTGAAACCATTAAGTGAAGAATCGATACAAAATAATACTTATACATGTACTTTAATCATTAGCAGTCAAGGATAATAATAATAATAATAATAATGAGGACTTTGTATAGTGCCTAATCTTTAGAAGCTCTAAGCGCTTTACAACATTAGACAACACCCATAAGATAAAAAAACATATAATAATATTATTACAAAAACAAACACCATGAAATTAGAAAAAACATTAAAAAATAAAAAAATACTGAGAATATTTCAGGTAGGAAACATTATTAGGTCTTTAAGTTTGTTCTTGCAGCCGAAATAAGTGAGTTTTGAGAGCCCTTTTGAATGTGATCACTGTGTCTTTGTGTCTAAGTTCAGTGGGCAATTCATTCTACGTTGCTGGGCCCTGGTATGCAAAACAACGCTGTCCATATGACTTTGTTTTCATAGTGGGAATAATGAGTATACAATTGTCAGAAGAGGAGCGTAAGTATCTTGCTGGTGTGTACACATGGGTGAGGTCGGATAGGTATGTTGGACTAGAGTCCGAGAGTGAAACGTTGCACAGAGAACACATTTTTGTGTTTGATTCTGGATCGAATGGATAGCCAGTATAGGGTACAGAGCAGCGGGGAGGTGTGCTCTGATCGTGGTAGACTAAGTATGATCCGAGCAGCTATGTTTTGAACTTTTTGAAGTTTCTGGAGTAGATATTGAGATGAACCAGACAGAATTGAGTTACAATAGTCCAGTCTTGAAACTACTAATGAACACACAAGTGTTTTAGTGGCATAAGGATAATTATTAGTTGTAGTAAAACCTATGGGTGAAACAGTTAAGCGAAGAATCAATACAAAATAATACTTACCTTGTACATGTACAAGTTATCTTTAGCAGACATGAATAATTATTAGTTGTTTCTTTGTATTCTTTAAATTGAGAATTAATATGAGAAAAATTGAGATTGAGAACACCCACTCACCTTATACTCAGTAAGAAACAGAAGGTGACTAACTCGCCTTTGAAATCTGCCCCCTAGCCCCATCCCTGGGCCAATTCTATTCTGATTATTTTATCCAATCAACATGCAGTCGCAGATTATATATATATGTCAAAATGATGAGGACATTTCAGATTTGTCCCCCATGTATTTGGTTAATAAGATCCTTTTTATGAAGTTTATCTTTTTCAGTTTGGATCAGATTTCGGTTTATATCTAATTTCTATTTGGATCAAATTTCAGTTTGGATCAAATTTCTATTTGGATCAAATTTCAATTTGGATCAAATTTCTATTTGGATCAAATTTCAATTTGGATCAAATTTCTATTTGGATCAAATTTTAGGGCTATACTTCCAGTATGTCACACAGTAAAATGTGTTACATTCAGTTTTGATTGGTGGTTATTGTTTATTAAAGTCCAGAGGAAAATAATAACCACAAATCAGAACTATCTAGCTTATTCATTGTGTGACACTTCAGAAATATAATAATAATGATAATAATAATGAGGACTTTGTATAGTGCCTAAGTGCTTTACAACATTATACAACATCTATAAGATCAAAAACATATAATAATATTATTACAAAAATAAACGGGGCCCCGAGTGGCCGAGTGGTCTAACGCGCTCTCCGTTACGGATCACTGCCATCTCACCTCTGTCTGCGTGGGTTCGAGTCTCGGATTCAGCCAATGTGGGTATGTGAGAAAGCTTGCCAGTAGCTTCTCGTGGGTCGGTGGTTCTTTCCGGGGTTTTCCCGGGTTCTTCCTCCACCAATTATACTGGCCGCCATGTATAGCCTATCGTGTGCTGAAAAATGGCGTTAAACCCTACTACAACAACAACAAAAATAAACACCACGAAATTAGAAAAACATTAAAAAATAAAAAACATGCTGAGAATATAGGCAACCTAATAGTTACAAAGCAACGTAGAAACTACTCGCAAAACCCATGTGTCAAGATATATAAACAACACCACCCTACGACTGAGAGAACTTCTTGAAAAGACCATGAAGTTGATGCGTGTATGTATTTTATCATAGGGTGTGAATTGTGAATCTTACTGATTCACCCCTAGTTAAAACTGACCTTGTAGTGATGATAAATTGAATGTACAGTACATAATGTTTGATACTGTATATCAAGCTGTAGCGTACTAATGGTGGGGTGGGTGGCGCCAAAATGGGTGATATAAATTAAATTGCAGGAAAATCATTGGCAGGGCCATCATCATTGCCCTGGGTGCCATTTCCCCTTAGTAAGCCACTGATGTAAATGTTTTGAGTTCTGTCACTGTAGCAGAAAAAAGAGAAAACTGTATTCTCCTGGATGTTATGAATTTAGAATCAACACCTATTGATATCTTGTGTACCTTGTGGATTTTTTTATTGTTAGATATTTTTAGAAATATTACCAAATTATCAGTACATGTATTTTGATTTTTGTTCATTGTTATGAAGAGAACTTTTAGAACTGGTTACCTAATACCTAGTGATCAAAATTATTCTGCTCATGGTAATTTATATTTCATGCATGCTTTCTTCATGATTATAATAACTTGGTATTTATTATAAATCAACAGCATTGATGAGCATGTAGCAAATAAATAATTCACCATAAATGGTGTGAACATATCAAGTTATATATAATAATGCAAATCCATAGGCCTGTGAAACTTTGCCAGAGTGGTGCAGTGAAAACTGGAATAGTGATGATTTTGTGTTGACTAACATGTGGTTTGTATAGTGATTTGTCAGTTATCCACTAAGATTAGCAGTAAGCAGTAATTGATTGGTATAATTCTTATTTCTTAGTTATTTGACTGTTGTGTTGATCAAATGAGCTACTGGTATTCTGCTTCTGGCACATGCTGTGTGCAAGGAATGGCATATAAGCTTTCCTCTCCCCAAATGCTTTATCTTTTGATCAAACAGTCTGTCCAGTATAGGCTTTGAACTTGTTGATTAAAATCAGACTTGGGTTGGATGAATCTGGTTGAAATTTGCTGCCTGGATCTGTCTCCTCTCCTCCAGCAACAATAGAGAAAAGTTTGAAGCTTTCATATTTAATGACATCATGTGTTAAGTGATTGCAGGGAGTTTCATATTCAGGAGTTTACATGGCTGTCAAGGGTGGTACATAAATGTTTGCTTTCAACCTGTAGAAACTTGTCCAGTTTTAAATTGCGCTTCTTTGAGATGAACTGTGAACAAAGCACACAATATTGTTACCATGTATAAATTCTCCAATCACCTTCCATTGTAGATAGACAATGGCTATGCTAAGGGAAATCTGGCAGTGATGCCCCTGTTTCAGCATATGGGCTAGAGACCTTTCTTTCATAGTTGAAAATATTTGTTTTGGTATCTTGTACCTTTGCATAAATTTTATAATGATATAATGGTACTTTGGTTGAATTTCAGTAATGACATATTACAGTACTCTGGTTGAATTTCAGTAATGTCATTACAGTACTCTGGTTGAATTTCATTAATGACATGCTACAGTACTCTGGTTGAATTTCATTAATGACATAATACAGTACTCTGGTTGAATTTCAATAATGACATTACAGTACTCTGGTTGAATTTCAGTAATGACATTACAGTACTCTGGTTGAATTTCATTAATGACATACTTGAGTACTCTGGTTGAATTTCATTAATGACATACTACAGTACTCTGGTTGAATTTCAATAATGACATTACAGTACTCTGGCTGAATTTCATTAATGACATACTACAGTACTCTGGTTGAATTTCAATAATGACATATTGCAGTACTCTGGTTGAATTTCAGTAATGACATTACAGTACTCTGGTTGAATTTCATTAATGACATACTACAGTACTCTGGTTTAATTTCATTAATGACATACTACAGTACTCTGGTTGAATTTCAATAATGACATATTGCAGTACTCTGGTTGAATTTCAGTAATGACATTACAGTACTCTGGTTGAATTTTGTTAATGACATGCTACAGTACTCTGGTTGAATTTCAATAATGACATATTGCAGTACTCTGGTTGAATTTCAGTAATGACATATTACAGCATATTACAGCACTCTGCCACTTGGGTCCCGTGGATAAAAACATAAACCTGCCCTATTTTTGTTCAGACCATTACTGTAACTTCACATCTTTTATATTTGGCCTTTTATTAAATATCAAACATTAACAACTGTGTGATGTTTAGTTTGATTTGTTAAACAAAAATCCTTCATATTTTATATACAGTTGCCCAAAGTAATATAACGTTTTACTTGTCCAGCAAACATTCTGACTTATTCTGATGAAGCCGCTGAGAAATGACAGTTCACTCTATAAAGAAAAGATTGATATTTGAATAATTGTTGTTGTTGTTGTTGTTGGGTTTAATGCCATTTTTCTGCGTAAGATATACTGTACATGGTGGCCAGTATAAATGGTGGAGGAAGAACCCTGGAAAACCCCGAATAAAGCCACCGACCCACGAGAAGTTACTGGCAAGCTTTCTGACATACCCACATTGGCGGCACTGAGAGTCAAACCCATGCAGACAGGTGAGATGGCAGTGATCTGTAACGGTGAGCACTTTAGACCACACTGCCACGCTTGGCCCCGATATTTGAATGATGTGTACTTCATCAAAATACCATAAGGTGAGTCCTGCAGCAAACATAGACCCTAATCTGCTGTTGCATTATTCACTGGAAGGTCAAGGTCTATTTTGCTTATTCTACAGATTTTAACTAAGAGACTGCACAAGGTTTAGTTTTGTTGGGTTTAATGTCTTTTTTTTTCAGCACATGATATGCTATACATGGCAGCCAGTACATTTGATGGCAGAAAAACTGCCAACCCGCAGGAAGTTGCTGGTTGAGCCGTGTCTTTAACTTGCAAGGACAGAGGTGAGCTGTGTGAATGCCTTAGAACACTCATCTTGCTGGGTCCCAACAAAACTCCATAAGACCCAGTCTGTGGGTACATTATGTTATCACAGATCTGGGTCTGTACACTTTGTAGTTGGACTTGAATGGTGAGCAAGTATATGTGGTATTTTATTCTTGAATATTTTTCACACAAAAAAGTGTACAAGTGTCACACCATTCGTTTTTAATGCCAGTATTATAGTGCTCATTAAAACTGTGTTACTGTGTATTTGAAAATTAAACTTTTTTCTCTGTGGAATTTGTAAAATGAGTATCAGTGATTATTGAAATTATAATTGTTTTGTTATTTGATTCATGTTTTATTTTTATACATGCTTATAAGTTGAGCCCAACTGCAAACGGCACATACCCATGACCCGCCTTTGCATCTTTTTATGGCAGATCTGGGTCTTTGCAATTGGTTAGGAGTAATCAGTAGAACAGGCAAGATTGATCTATATCTGCAGGCATATTATATAATGGTAGATCAGGGTCTATATTGTTTACAATAAGTGAATAAAGATAAGTGCACTTCAGTAAATTAGGATTTTGTAGAACTGGCCTGCTAATTATGCATGGCTGGTAATTATCTGGCTGCTATCCCCATTATGATGTTGAATGGCAGCTGTGATTAATGGGATCTAAATAAGAATTTAATAAATTGAGTATATTGCTCACTGGTTTGGAACTAAATGCATTTTTGAAAATTTAATGGGATATTTTGTCAATGCAGCAAAACAAAGTTATGGCACAAAAGTGAGTCTTGAGACTAAAATAGCTTGGTGACCAAGACTAATTCAGGGTGCATTTGATTATCTGGCGCTGAGTGAATTTTCTTACTGTCATTGAGTGCTATAATTTCTAAAGTGCTTGATGCATACAGAACTTTTCATGATACCATCTATAGTTATATTGATTGATTGCACCATAATAAAATATGGAATGTACATAGGAAGGGGCAATTTGCTGACAGTATTTGGACTAAGTTGTTTAAGTTAAATTGTTTCTCATAATTTGAATGTATGCAGTTTGAGTCCATATTTTTGCATACAGATGTCATGAGCTGCCATAGCATATGCTGTTTGTTTGAATGATTAGTCCTAACATCTGCGTAAATCCAACTCTGTTGGTGCATTATGTGAAGTTTGTAGTCGGACCTGACTCATACGTGGGTATATACGGTAGATCCCTAATCAATCACACCAGCAGAAGTATCGAAACTTTATGAGAATTATTCCACTGGGAAAACAGAACAAAAATAATTCTGAAATTTTGGTAATTTTACCTTCCTTTATTTCAGTTTAAGTGCTTACCAATTCAAATTTTGGAAATTGAGTTTCATAATTAAAATTAACATTTTGTTACCAGGGGATCTGATCGTGCTTTTGGAGTTACATTTATTTTTTAGGCTTTTCTCAAGCAATCCTTCTTTCTAATTACGACTGTGTTGATAGCTTTAACACTGCCTGCATACAGCAGATAGAAGTGATAATGCAACAAATGAACAAAGAAAGTTGATATAATATTTTTTGCTCCTTCTAGAAGGGTACTGGTTTCAATAAACAAGATGGATGTTTCTGCTGCAGACAGCTGTTCGTTGCAAATTTTTGTCCAATTTGATTTCCTGTTCAGCAAGTCCGTAATTTAATTGAAATATTTAGTTTGTTTAAAAGGGTAAAGAAGGATTGGAACCATATTCTTAAAATTAGAGTGGATGTCAGCTTTAAGTCATCTTTGAATTGCAGGCATTGTATTGGATCATGTTTCTATTTGGATTGATTGTGGGTCTAGTTAATTACTTGTTCAGAGAAGTCTCATTAGAAACAGAATACCAACCTAGTCTCAGCTAGAGTTCAACTCCCAATTGAGTAATAGAGTCATCAAAGACTTGGGCTGGTTTCTGAACAATTGCATAACAGTTTAATGATGCTATTCAAAAACCACTGAGCCAGTCTCAATAGCAGACTGGAACTAATTATTGAAAGCTGGTCATCATGTATTCTAAATGCTTAGATATGGCAGTCTGTCTGGAAGAAATTAATAATACACTTAAAATCTTGTTATGTACATAGGCACATGGTGTTAAGAAATGGCAGATACTGAAGACATATTTGACTATTGCAAGGCATCATGCTAGCATGGATTCCACTTGAAATCTTATTTGTTTACACAAAGTGAACACTTCAGATTTTTTTTTCAGTAGTTGTGGAGATGAAGTAATGGATGGGGCAATGGAAATGATTTGTTTGAGATGTAACCGAGCTGTAGACAATAAATATTCTACTTAATTTAAGAGTTTAGAGCTGGGATACCAGGTTTGCAGTAAAATGTAATTTAAGTATGTATCCATAAACAGTCCAAAGTATTTCTCTGCAACATGCGTCCTCGTACTTCAAATTTCAGTTGCCTTTATTTCTTGAAAGTGCTGAGTTGTGGGTTATTACAGTGTATGGTGATTTCCAAAGTTCAGAATAAAGCTTAGGAAAAAATAACAATAATAAAAAAAAATTGTGGAGTTTTTAGAACTGTGTTAAGTATGATAAAATTATTTATTCATAGGTTAGTAGATATATATACACCATTATTGATTATTTGGCCTACCAGGACAGAAGAGAGCATTACACAAGATGTCACAAACTATTGTATTATATTTTCTCAAGCTGAGATGACTTTGCATCTTTGGCAGTGCTTAATGATTAATCTTCCATAGAAACGCATTAAAACTGTTTGATACGAAAAGAGTGCCTTTGAAGTGAAACACCTGTTAAAATTCTAAGACCCCTAACAGCTAAGCCATCATTTACTCTTTGTTTTTTATGCAGTCCCCGTCACACACCTGAAAGTTTAGTAACAAAAGGTAACAAGTTCATTCATGAAATTTTAAAATTCTTTTACTACAGATGTCCAGAGCAGGTGTGATATTTTAGTGGTGTAATTTGCATGAAAGGTTTGAATATTTACCTGTACTTTGACTTGTTAATGGCTATTCACAGTGTAACATATCGAGAATTTTAATACTGAACTTACATACTTTATAATCTCCTTATTTGCATAAAAGCTGTAAAGTGTTGTGTAAGACAAGTGTGTGTTATTGACAGTAAATATGGTTAAAGTGTGTGTTACACTGCAAATTAGGGGCTGACCATTAAAGGAGGAGGGGAGCCTGGGATTTTCTTTTCAATCAGGAAGAGGTTTTATCTTTTTACTTGCATGAAGCTAAAGCATTGTATGGTATAAAAAAAAGTCATTTTACATGTAGATTAAAATACATATCTTCAGAAGATTACATTTTTTATGAAAGATATGATAGTGCCAAAAACAAAGTCAACAATTTTGTGAACCTGTCCAGCTGGTTTCAGTTAGTGCAATTTGTGTAGTTAATTGAGATAGGAAGTAGTTATGTTAGAAAGACCAATAAATAGATGGGTGACCTAGTGGAGTGACAGTCTTCATTTAAAAAATATATTCCTCACCCCACAGGAACTGACAAACTGTAAAGTTGTACTTTACTATAATACTGTTGGTGGGGAGGGGAGTGGCCAGGTGGTCTAAAGCACTCACCGTTACGGATCATTGCCATCTCACCTCTGTCTCATTGTGGGTTCAAGTCTCAGGCTCGGTTAACGTGGGTATGTGAGAAAGCTTTCCAGTAGCTTCTTGTGGGTTGGTGGTTCTTTCCAGGGTTCTTCCTCCACCAGTTATACTGGCCACCATGTATAGCCTGTCTTGTGCTGAAAAATGGCGTCAAACCCTACAACAACAACAACAAACCCTATCAGGGAATCCAAGAGGATGGGGGTGCCCATTGCTCCACAGGCGAGCTCAGACATAGTCACCTAACTATTGATAACAAATGGCATTTTGGAATCAGCTTTTTTAGATGTAGGTAGGAGGCTATTGTTTTTCCACACGTCTATACTGTTCAAAATAAACTTGTTCTTACCACACAGAAGAAATGCTTCATTTGGCCAGCTTACAGTAAAATTCCTCTCTGAAAAGAATGAAGGACTTATTATTATTACAATATGTTTATGTTAACAGCATGAGTTTAATTGTATCGGATATATTGTTGTACCTGAATTTTACACAATATTTGCTTTGCAAAAGATCTTGCATAAATTAGCCGCCATGCTATACTCTGTGTAGCATAGTGGTGATTTGTTCACAATAGGGAACACCGATTAACATCAGTAATACCTTTAATCTAAACCCACATAAAACTACTCTTTTGAAGGTCAGAAGTAATGATATTTGTTAGACTGTTTCAGGTGAAATAGTTAATGTAGAAATATTCAATACGGCCCATTTAATGTTGTTAGGACTGAGGTCTACATTCAGTACATAACGTCATAGGGGCCCTGAGTGGCCAGTGGTCTGAAGTGCTCTTTGTTACAGATCACTACCATCTCACCTCTGTCTGCATAGGTTCGAGTCTCGGATTCGGCCAATGTGGGTATGTGAGAAAGCTTGCCAGTAGCTTTTCAAGGGTCGTTGGTTCTTTCCGTGGATTTCCCGGGTTCTTCCTCCACCATGAATACTGGCCGCCATGTATAGCCTATCATGTGCTGAAAAATGGTGTTAAACCCTACAGCAACAACAGCAACAACGTTGTCTTGTTATTAATCAATTTTTATGCAGTATAAATACAGAACAGGTAGGCCTAAATTGATTTATCATATCAATGTATGAAAGACTCGACCATGTAGAGGCAATTTAAGTAATTGACAGGAACACAGTATCCGGTGATCTGGTCTGGCCTGAGCAGGTTTTGAACCTGCAGAATTTTGGTTAACAGTTTGCAGGCTTAACCACTGCAGATGTAGCTTGACAAAACAGTGTTTTGAGCAAAAATCCTCTTTGTAGATGAAAGCATTACTGTTATATCAATTGACCAATGAGAAAGCTCGTTACACATTGGACACAGTTCTGGCATGGGTCTAGAATTCTGGAAAAGGCCTTAAATTTGAAAATTGCTTTTCCAGGTTTTGAAAATTTAAAGAAAAATTGAAATATGACTAAAAGAACTTGAAAAGGTTTTAAATTTTCATCATTACAGCTGTATAGTCAGAAACCAGTAATGTGACTACTCTTTTGAGTTTGGGAAATTTATTAGTATGCAGATTTATAACTCACTGGAACTTTTGGAATTTTTTTGGGGGCCTGGAAAAGGTCTTTAATCCATTCTTAAATTTGTGGCAGGAACTCTCATTTGAGTATTCAATCTGATAATTTTCACAATGTCTTTATGCCTCAATTTACAAACTCGTTTTGGAAAATTAAATTGGAGAAACATCGTATAGATGTATACAGGGTCTCAATGATTATTCCCAGCTGTTCTCTTGTGCATATAGAACGTTCATTGTGATTGGAAGGTATTCTTTCATCTGCATTCACTAAGATTGAAATGGATTGTGGAACCTTGGCTGGCAGAAATTCTTCCAAGATAGAATCAAGATAGACAATCTAACACTACGGTTATAAGCACCCACCTTATTAAGTCCACCTCACACTTTAACAAAATGTGTGCTAATTTAAACCTCACACAATATAATAATACGACAATAGCCCGTCATATCCCAACTAATTTGTAAAATTTATAAGACCTGCTCCCCCCCCCATTCTTACTGGCACTTGAAAAATAAAAATTCCACATACTTGAAAACACAATCAGTTTAATGTTGCCTCTGAGTTAATTACAGTGAAATTTTACTGTGGGGAACTTTATGTAAAGAATTTATAACAATAAAACACCACTTAACCAATAGCCCAAATGTATATTTTTAATTTTTAACAAAACTCTTTTTTGCATTGAATATATTTCTTTACTCCCTGGCATTTTGTTATTGATAGTGATCTACTGGATTATTAGATGATTTTGTTCAAGGCTGTTGTCATAGACCAAATGCAGATTTCCAGATTTCTCCAGTTTAATCGTTTTTTTTTTGGTCAGAAAGAAACAAAGATTGGAAACTTTCTTTGTAAATGATAGTCCTAGAAAAAAAAAAGGATCTACTTAGCTTGGAATTCTTTCTGAAAATTTGCTGCAGAATTTCTCATAAAAACAGGGTATGTGAGGCTCCATCCCTGCCTGGTGGAATTAATGATTTTTCCATTTGGCTGGCTTTAGGTTGTAACAGAGATGGTGAAACAGCTGGACTATTTTTTTTCCCCTCAACAATCCACTATATCTGACTTGTAAATTTGTTGTAAATAATTTTTAGTCTTTTGTGATAGTGTGGCAGCTTGAAAGTTTTATAAAAGAATAAAAGATGAAAGATTTATTTATTATTCGATGCTTTGCTATCAACCAATCTTTATTCAGGAAAACACTAGGAAAAAAATTGATATACAAATTAGGGACTAGGTTTGAAAGGCCACATTTTCTTTGATACAACAATGTTGAAAAGCCGTGATATAATTGTACACTTTTATTCCATATAGATAATTAATACTTGTGTATGACATGAATAGAATGTTTATTTGGCTGGAGGCCTAAATTGGTGAAAATAACATGATTTTGATATCCTTTAGCAGGTTTGAACTTATTTTTCCTAAAGTTATTTTCTTAACAATTGGATGCATATTTTGTCATTATATTATCACACGTTTGCCAGCAGATGTCATAGAGATAAAATTGTCTTTCGAGTTCTACATAATAATTTTAATATCCTTAAGTTCTCAACATCCTAGTTGTTTTACAGTTGAAGAAGGAAAGCTCCCTATTGGGACTTCAGGTTATGTAGATCAGATATCATGGTCGCCAAATTTGTGGAAATTTTCACATAATTGTCAGCATTAATGTTGTTATTCAGTACAATATTTAATATCAATATGACCATTGAGTTAGTCATTCACGGAAATTTTGTGTTCTGAATTTGCTGAATCTGTTGAATTTGTATAAATATAAAAGAGCAATATTGATAAACTGACTCGTACTTGAAAAAACTTTTTTTTAAAGAAGACATTGTCTATTGTTCAGAGTTGGGTCACGCTGTAACCTTCCATTTGCAATATAAAAGGATGACTTTGGGACTAATTTCAATTTTTGTTGTTTTGAAACATCGACATTAAATTAAGTCATTGAATAAGAAGACCAATTTTTTAAAATTCATATTTCTTATTATAATTGGTCAAATTATGGATTGTTTAGACAATGGAATAAGCCTGATATTTTTTTCTAATAGTTGGAGAGTAGGTGCCAAGATAAAGTAAAAATGTATACGACCAATCGACTAAGTTCAGTTTAGGTGTTGATCTTTTGTCCCTTATTTTTTATCCTTGGCACCCTATGGGTCCATTGGATGCATAAAAAGCCCCCATAAAATAATTATAGAAAGGTCATTATGGTTCATCTTTGACTGAATTGAATGCTACTGAGTTGGCTTACTGAATATGTTGTTCTTGCCAAAGAAGCATAGGAAGATTGATTTCATTGGCTGACAGATATGTCTTACTGATTTTGATTGGCTTGGGCACAAATCGGAAACACATGTTCAGTGATCATTGATAGAAGAGATAGGCAGAAAATGATATGTTGGGATTTTCTAGAATAAATCATCAGATAGGTAAGAATATCTGTCACCAGTTTTTTTCCCTAAAGACCCCCTATTTTAAATTACTAGTAATTTATACATGATGCATTTTTACTTATGAATAAAGAAGACCTGCTTCTAAAGACCGCTATAAAATGGTCCCATGCATATATAATTCCATACTTTTTTCCTTATATAAAGACCTCCTGCTAATAAAGTCCACTTTGAAATAGTCTCATTTTCTACACAAAATAATTAATAAATGCACTTCCTTATAAAGAACTCTTTCAGATTGCCATGTGTTTTTCAAACACACGTCTGTTTCTATTGTGTACTATGTTATTGTTCACACCCTCTAATTGTTCATACAGCATCTATTCATCTAAATTATAAAGGCATTTTTTCCACTACATTTTGATACAGATAAAATTTTTGTTATTCAATGTTTGCAAAGTTTAGAAAATGTTACTAATTCTTTCTTTTTATTACTTGTACCTTATTTTGGTATCATATGTACATCTGAATAAATAATGAGTAAACAAATGCATGAAATATTACAAACAGTTCAGTGGGTTTGTGTTTTTTTATTTTGAAACTGCACTTAAGCACGTTATTGACTATATCATGACAAGAAAATGGGAGCTACTTACTCAAGGATACACCAAGGCAACCTTCTCAGGCTGACGTGGGTGGGTATTGAACCTGTGATACTAGGATTTAGAGTGAATGCTCTACCAACTGAGATAATGCCATTTATAATGAAGAAATAACATTTAGTTTGTTGTTGCTGCCATTGCTTGCACCATGTGCTGTGACTCACATGTAGCTCAAGTATGTGCATTTACATTTTGATTTATGCTAATTTTGATGTCAGGAATACATGTATTATGTAAATTGAGTGTCAACTGTGTGTGTGTGTATATATATATATATATATATATATATATATATATATATATATATATATATATATATATATATATATATATATATATATATATATATACACACACACATATATAGTCAAAGAAAACTGTAATTTCAGATTGAAATTGTTCACAAAATGTTTATTTTTCCAAAGTAGAAGGATTTGATCAAATTCCAAATTGTCTCGGACAATTCTTTAGCTGGAGAATACTTAGAACATTTAGCACTAAAAGGAGAATTAGAGCATCCCCCTTGGATGTAAGAGGTTGTGCATTCGAACATCAGTTGATTCATACCAATGACTTTTAAAAATTGTACTAACAGCTGCTTCTCTAAGAGCTCAGCATTAAGAGGTTATTGTTAGGACTGGTCGGCCTGGTGTCAGGATAATGTGACTGGGTGGGACATCATGCTACATATCTACGGCATGATGCCCCAGTGCTAGATATCACTATAAACTGCCACACTGCAGACATTGTAGCAGTATGACTGAAATTTTTTAAAGCTGCATTTAAAATCCAAATCACACACAAACACACTAAAATGAGAATCCCTTGCTTGTGTAACATTTCCATGGTAGACATGTACATTTGGCATTTTTAGAAATGCATAACGGCTACTAATTAAGGATAAACGTACTGTACTTCTATTTTATTTGTTTATATTTAACCTTTATTATCCTAGAAAATTTGAACCTTCTTTAAACTAACATTTTTGTGTTGTTTGAGTCATTTTGCTTTTAAAACCAGCAAATATTCAGGGGAGTGTATTGCAGAAGATGTATAAAAGATTTTAATGAAAACTGGATCATTTTCATGACTTGCTTACAGTCTAATTTTGAAAAAAAAATATTTTAAGCAAATTCTCAGAAATTAATAATACGCATGATGAAGGAAAAAATATGGAGTAGATATAATTTTCCTAACCAGCTTTTAAAGGCAAAAATTTTACAAGCCAGTGCATTTTTCGTTCCTTTACTACCATACGATGAATCACTGCTAGTGTAATTTAGAGCAGAAGGCACCCACAGAACACCCTTGAAAACTAATCAGTATCCAATAAAATATAATAGACAAAATATTAAAGATAGACAAAAATTTGATTTAGCCGGAAAAGAACACCTGACCTTAAAATCAAGTGATGAATATCTGCTTTAGGTCATTCGTTTATTGATTGATTTTTTTGTTGTTTTCTGATCATAGTATGGGGACATGCAGTCAGTCACAGAATGAATGTTTGGCCTGGGATCATTCTGGTTTGACATTTTTTTTACAGATCATCTCAATTTGTGGAATGACTTGGCTGTTAACAGAGACTTTAGATCAAGACGGCTTTATTATTCCATCATTTAGCATTCTGGGATGCAGGACTTGTGGAACCCATTGGTTTCGTATAAAGTAATCAGTTTTCTGAGTCAAATCTCACATTTTTTTGAGTCAGTTTGAAGACACTCGGTTTTGGAGACAGTTGTATAATTTAATGTAAATTGCTGTTAGCTTCATTTTAATAGAACTAATACTCTACCAGTTGCTATTGCATAGCTAGTCCAGGACAAAGATATCCTTTCTGTCCTCGTTAAAGCCAACAAATATGACACAGAGCAGGCCAATGTCATACCCCATCCTTTCGAGTCCCCTCCTCTTTATCAGTCTTTGGTAAAGGAGGCAGAGGAGGAATCCTGGTTGTTTGATAAAGTGTTGACTGAGATTTACTGCCTTTTGCTTAATGATCTGTGTTCCAAACCTTCAGATTCTGAAGAGGGGTGATGATGATCTTTTAAGTCCTGAGTAGCTACAGAGGGGATCTCTGTAGCTACTGAGGACTTCAAAGATCATCACCCCTGCCTCACTTCCACTTATGGCTCTTTGAAGACTGCCAAGAAGCATACTGACAGTTTTCAGGGCCTATAAGCTAATTACTGTCAAAGCAACAACCCCAGTTGTTAGCTCCCTATAGCAGGTGGGCCATAGAAGGGCATGCTGCAAGGCAAAAAGGAAGAATTTCATAGGGTCTTCACTCTTTCATAAGGACAGTGGTGGAAAGCCCTAGGGACTCGTTCCCTCTCCTGCAGATGATGCTTCTTTCTTTGGTTCCCATAGGTTCCAGACTAAATATCTCTTTGCAGGCTTGGTCAGGCAGAACAGTCAATGCTTGGGTACTTTCTATCATAAGAGATGGTTACTATCTTCGGTCCTGGGATCTCCAACCTCTTATAGGGTCCCCAATTTGCTTCCACTCTACATTGATCATCAGGATTCATACCTTCACATTTCTATTTTTTTCTTCGTACAGAATATACTGGTATGTCATATTTTCTTTGCATGGGGAGGTCTTCAGTTCTGCGCTGTGACGTTAAGCCAAGCCTCTGCACTCAGAACTTTACCTTGGGTCCTGTGAATAGTTGCTGCCCATCTAAGGTCATAAGGTATCCCAATTGTTTGATATTTCGGTGATTGCTTTAGCCTCAGTGGCAGTCAGGTTAGATTTTGTTGGTCTTAGTACTCAGGCTTGGGCTTCTACCAGATTTAGAGAAATTAGAGCTCTATCGATCTCAAGATTTTGTCTGTGTGAGATGAATTTTCTCACAGACAGAGGATTAGCCGTGTCCATCAGGACAGAGCAGACAAGTTCCTGTCCCTTTTGGAGATGCTGAGAATAAAGACTGAGTTATCATTTAATCTTTATTCTTTTTGTTCAGGACGTTGAACCACACAGCAGACTTCGCTTGCATCTGCTCAAGTTTACTCTGCATCTACCCTTGAATGCTCTGATATTTCTGGGTTGGTATTTCCACCATCATCAAAATTGGTGGACAAATCATGACCAGATTCTGTTCAGAGTCCCCATGCATTTCTTGGAAATCTACTCTCAGGAGACGTGGGTACATACTCATACCTTCTCTCTGCATGGAGTTTTGGAACCTCATTTGCTGGACAGCTTCAGAAGGAATATACCTTCGAGTTCATGTGCCCCACATTCCTGGCAGGAAGAACTGTTTGGCTGTCAAGGAAAGGGTAGATAGTTCTCACAGAATAGTAACCCCGCCAATCTGTAGGAGATTGCCTGTTCTAACTTTGTGGAACTCTCTTCATAGACTCTTTTGCTACCAAGCTGAACACAAAGCTCCCGTTTTACATTTCTCATCTTTGACCAGAGGGCCTGTGCAGTGGATGTCTTCAGCCTGAAGTTAGAGCTCCCGTTTTACATTTCTCATCTTTGACCAGAGGGCCTGTGCAGTGGATGTCTTCAGCCTGAAGTTAGATTGTCTGTTCACTTAATCCTTTCCACCCTTCAGGATGATCCCACAGGTCCTTCATATAGTCAGGCACTCCACGGCTCAGCTCATTTGGATCACCCCATTTGTAATCATGGTTCAGCGATGTTCTTAATCAGCTGGTGGACCATCTCAGGTCCTTATCTCAGATGAGTGACTTTCTGTAACAGCACAGGAGCTCTCACCTACACGCAAGTATACAGATTCTCCACCTTATCGCTTGGTTCATCTCAAACAGTCTCCCTGCAAAGAAACGATTTTGATCCAAGTTCCCAAGTGCATCATGAATTCCAGGAGATCATCAACCTCTAAGGTTTATGATGTCAAATGGAGAATCGTTTGTGATTGGTGTAGTAGAACATGTCGGTCCTAGCTGTCCATCTGTGAGCACAGTGTCCAATTTTCTTATGTTGCTTTTTGAAGAGAATCAATGCTCGGTTTCTACTATTAATTGCTATGGAGAAACTCTTTCTGTTATGCTCAAATTTTCAAAAGGCCTGTCATCAGGATGCTTTTCACTTAGCAGACCTGATCAGGTCTCTCTATCTTGTGTCTTTTGGTCTCTAAATAAAGCCCGCTATGAGCCTTTGGGTGACACTTCCTGTGAGAACATTACCCTTGAGATGTTTTTCTTACTCACCATAGTGTCAGTGAGACGTACCCTTCTCTTGGTATGTCTTACAGTTATAAATTTGACATTGTTTGAATTTGTAACTGACTTTAACATGGGAACCCTTAAGGTTGGTTATAACAATATCCATTACTATGTATAGTATTTTGCATAGGAATTAGTTTTTGTATGAAAGTTACGAAAAATGTGGAATAGTATCTATCTAGCCTTGATGAGCAGGAAATTCCAATTATTCATGGAGTGAAATGTTTTATAGATGCCATTTCATAGGGGTTACTGAGATGTCATGTGATGAATTTTTGAAAGTAATATCGTAAAAGATGAATAAAAGTGACCCCTATTATCTCTCGTTTACATTGACATTCATTTTGATTAAAATTCTGCCATCCATTGGAATTCCTGGTTAGCTTATTTTGGATTTTGTGTTAGAGTGAGTTATTTTTTAGCATTGATACATTTGAAATGAAAATTTCACTTTATTGTCAAGGCCGATATTTAAAACAGAACAAGACCTTTTGTCAGTGTCCATCAGATATCTGTTATGTTGGAGATCTTAATTTCAATCAGATTGCGTTGACGTTGTTCCATTATTGAAGTCATCCTATTTTCCTTTTATCTGTAAAGGTTATTTTATGCATGAATTTATTATATAGTGAAGTCACATTGAAAGACAGTTGGAGATCAATATAGATACAATATGTTCCTGTGTAATAGTCCTAATGCTAATTTATTAATAATTGATTATGTTTGGGACTGATATTGCATCTTTTAACAGTTATTCCTCATCTGGGGACCTTGAAACCCCTAATGTAACTTACAGTATTTATTACTAATTACTAAAATCAAACTTTGTTCAATCTGTACCATCCATACAGTTAATATTTATTTGTTTATAACCAACCATGAATACTTGTACACACTTTGTTCACTTTGTACTATCCATACATATGGCCATGGTGACAAACTTCGAACTGAATTTTTGAAAAGGTAACTCATCCTTCCCCACCCATCTACCCACCAGTATCCATCCCCCTCTCCTATCTGTATTTTAGCATGTGGTCATATAATTATACATTGGCACACAGTGAGTTTTCCCACTTACCTAGTTCATAAGAGTGTTTGCAGTCAGTTGATTTGTTCAGTGCTGTTGAAGATAGATCAGTTTTGCAGGCAGCTCTCTGAATGTTTCTTGTAAAACTGACATGAATAATTTTGTTGACAAAGGCAAACAAAGGCCTTCAAGAACAGCTAGTCATAAAGATGGGATTGGTGTATATATAGGTAGATGCAACAGTACCATCTGATGAAGTAAATGTACAAAATTCCAGCTCAAATTTCATTACTGCTAACTTTTCTGATCAGAGTGAATGCTGAAAATTTCTGGTAACTACAGAAACTATCTGGGATATTTTGACATATACAAAAATAAAGTACAGCACAGCTAGGTAGCTGGATTGTGGTTTTTAAGAAGAAGAGAATGCTCTTACTTAGCTCTGGGAAATTTGAGATGGGCTTGCTCTAATGGAGGTTTGAAAAAAGTAAATGAATTAGTACTCAAGCCAGAATGAAATAATCTGCCATATGTTGATGACATTTAAAAACTGTTGGAAGAATGCAGAAAGTTTGTTGGAAGGCATGTCTTTAAATATTCCAGAGTGATGAAAAGAAAAGCAACTTTCAAATGCTCATTTTAAGCGTGGAACTTTATCTTGTGCCGAAAATGAAAGGGACATGTTATGTTGAAAGTTGTAACTACTTTCATGTAAATTGTATAGCATCATCCATTTAATTTTGACAGATATCAATTTTTTAACATGATTTGGCAGTGAAACAGACCTATGTGTAATTTTACTATGACATCATTGCTGGCATTCATGCAGTTAAAACAACTCACTGACTCATTCAAGTACGCAATTTACTTGGTTTTTACCTTTCCAGGCCTTTGACAGTGGACAGAATCCTTCCAGATTGTTGTTGTTGTTTTAGAACTAAATATATATTGCTGATATTGAATTACCTTCCCAAGAATTTTCCAATTTTAATTTTGAGAAATTCTGTAATAACAGAATATTAGAACTTTAAGGAAGGATGAAGGTTTAAACCTGATTAATCCAAGTGTTTGAAACTATAATACCTTGGTCTAGCCTGGTGTAGCTTGTGTGTTATAATAGCCTGGTGTAGCTTGTGTGTTATAATAGCCTGGTGTAGCTTGTGTGTTAAAATTATTTATAGACTCAGTAGAATATTTAGAACATCTTACCAGTAAATGGTACCTTGTTCCAGGGGATGTCAATTATTTTAGCCCTCCTTGCCAGGGCAACTAAAAATCATTGTTGGGCAAGTTAAATTTCATGTAAATAACTAAATTCAACATAAGACCATTTTCCCTGCATCCTTGTTTATGGGGCAATAGGTTCAAAATAGAATTGTCACACTCTGCTCATCATTGCAAGCCATGGAAGAAAATCTGCTGTACTCTTTTTTTTTTATACCTATGGCTGACTATAACAAGATGTTATTGTTTCTAATGAATATTCATAAATGTACCAAATGTAATCAATTATAAGTCAAGTCAAATTGCAAACAACAAAGATCCTAATGTGGTGTAGAATATTGCTTCTACAGACCTGGGTCTGTGTTGTTTGTTTTACTGATTACTCCTGTAAGTTGCACAGACACAGATCTACTGGTGCATTATGCAGTGGCAGATCTGTGTTTGTGCAGTTTATAGTTGGACTGTCTTAAAAAGAGTATATATTGTACTTAAAAAGTTGTTTTGAACTTCACGTTGACCCAAAAATAACCTTTTATGCTATTTGAACAAGTCCATTACAGTTTTTCTTCCAAATAGCAACATATCAATCAATATAAAGGGCATTATCATTAAGTGTTCATAGTGTTGTTTAAGGTAGTTATTTATTTATACATCTTTAAACAGAAACAAGGAGATCTTGTTACAGCCAGCCAGGAATGGAAAATGAGTGTTGCAGATTTTGCCTGTGGTGTGTATAATGTCCATTGCTGTCCATACTTCATGTGATGATAATATCACTGTAGTACATGTATCTTTATTTTTGTATCATGCTCAACATTTTCAAAATAGATAAAAGTGTTAAGTTTCAGTTAATTGCATGAACTGAAGTTGGATAAGGTAAAGATTGTATTTCAAAATCTTTGTATTTAAGCAGGCTGGATACATAGAGTATTACTGAAATATATTAAATTTGTTTAAAACTTGTTTTCTTAGTAAAAAATTTCATACAAATGTCATCTTAATTTGCCACTTAAACCAGTTTACTTCATAATGTATTGTGCCAACAATTTGGCATTTCTCACCTAAAGCAGATCTGACAGTCACATACCATATATACTTGCTTATAAGTCGAGTCCAACTGCAAAAACAACATAGATCCTGATCTACCTTAGTGCAGTAAACCTGCAGATCATGGTCTATGTTGATGTTTTCTACTGATTACTCATAATGAACTGCACACAAAGTGCATTATGCAATGGCAGATCCGTGTCAGTGACATTTACAGTTGGACTCGTAAATGAGTACTTAAGGTATATATTCTTTGATAACTTGTAAAAGATTATTTTCTGATTTCTGCTTTCTTAAATTAGCTTTCTGAGATAATTCATTAACTTGAGAATGAAGGGCTTTTAGAGTTACAGTTATCACATTTTCTAATTTTGAATTAGTTACTTTACTAAGGTACAGATCTTGTACAAGTTTGTTATTACAAGTTTTATGGCAGCATTCTATTGTACATAAACAGTTTTGAGTACCTGCTACTACTCAGGGGGAAAGTGGTTTATCAATTTACAATTTAACCTTTTGCTGTTATTAAGTGCTAAAGTTTGCAGAAAACATTGGGAGATTTAAGTTGAACTTTCTACTTTCCTTTTAAAATAACAAAACTAGATATGTGCTTTAGGATAGCTGGGACTAGTGGTACCGCAGCTGTTATAGCATTTTTGCTGTATTATAAGCTCATGAGGACAATCTTGTAAATTGCTGTATATACTCGTGTACAAGTCCACCCCAACTGCAAATTTCATAGACCCAAATTTGCTGACACGTTATGCACTTGCAGATCAGGGTCAATGTTGTTTGCAGTCGGACCAAACTCTGTAAGGGAGTACATACTGTAGATGAAATGTGGTGGTAGCCTGATAATTAGATTCATTGATTGATTAGTTGGTGTTTAATGACACATGAGCACATTAAAGACTATTACTGAGGCAATCAAAGTATAGTGTGTTGCCCAGAAACCAATGACATGATACTGAAACTGAACCATTTTCGGCTTGGCAGTATTTGAACCAGCATTCCGCAAATTGTGATACACCGAGTTTAATCACTGAATTACTGCAGCTGCTTATATTTAATTAGATCAAAGAGACTGCTGCAGTGGCCTTCATGGTTAGAGCTTCCACGTACGATGTGGGAAGTCGTGGGTTCCATCCTCAGCTGAGTCATATCAAAGATTTATAAAATGGTTTAGCAGCTGCCTTGCTTGGCATTCTGCATTAAGAATTAGTGTTAGGAATGGTCGGTCTTGTGTCAGCATAATGTGACTATGTGGGACATGATGCTATATGTGTGTGGCATGATGCCCCAGTGTTAGACATCACTATCAACTGCCACACCGCAGACATCGTAGTGATATGACTGAATTTTTTTAAAAGTTACATTAAAAATCCAAATCACACATATACAGATTAAAAAGTACTATATTAAAATTTTCATAAGTTTTATACTGGTTGGAAGTGGATTTATTTCTGAGAATTGGTTTATTTTTGGTGCATGCATTATGCTATAATTAGGATAATATCAGGAAGCCTCAGTTGGCAACTCAAACTTCCATAAAACATCATTTCTCTGGACTCCTGCTAGCTACACGGAAATTGATTTTTCAAAACTTGTTTGATGATTTATGACTGAACTGTGAACTGGGCAGCAGAGGTCAGTTTAATCCAACAACTGGTTATACTGATACAGAAAATGAGAGATTTGACCAGCTTCACTGGCATATGATAGGTTTTATCTTAAAGTTATGATTGTGGACAAGTTAGTTTTTATAGGCTAATTGTTAAAACATTCTTTGGCCTCCATACAGTGTGCTAAGAACTTTAAGGTGAGGCCCAGTAAAACATATTCTGTGTTTGTTGTAAACTGACAGACCCTTCTAATGTTCCACCAGCTGTTTTCTTTCTGATTTGGTATTTTTGAGTGAATGGTTTTTCCTGAATTTTGAAGTTCGAAATGAGTGCACTGATTTCCAGTTTTTGAGTCAGAATTTTGTTATGGGAAGGAACCCAATAAAAATACTTTACGATTATGTACCAGCAAAGAAAATCATGAGCTTTTGAGGAAATGTTGTTTAATATAATCAGTTGTCACCCAGTATGTTAAGGATATGGTATTTTTCCATTATCTTTTGCTTATATACATTTAAGAGAATGGTAATATCTTCACTGTTTATCTTTTATCTTGTAGGACATTGTTCTTATGTTTATTTGGAAAGGTCATCTTCCTGAAGATTTTTGTACAGTTCTTTATATTGATTGTTCTGTAAATTTAATTTAATTATTTGATTTTAAGTCTTTAATTTTTTTTATTCCATAAACTTGCTACTGTAGTGTAACTTTATTTACTGGAATAGAGTTCAGTTCTGACTGTTTAAAAAAAATATTTTTGACATAAACAACTTTACTGAAACATTGTATCTAATGCTGACTTAGTTCCTGACCTTGATTCAGAACCAATAAGAGTTGTAGTAAACAACTTTTTAAAAAAATTTGTTTTAATTCTTTCTCAGAGTAAGATTAACAAAGTGGAATTGAGGCCATGCTAGGAGTACGTGACAAATAACACATAGCAATTGTTACAAACCTTTTTCCAGAGGATTGATCCACATGGAGCATCTGGTCTGTGTTGTAGTTAGATTTTTTACTGATGTTTTGAGAAATAATAGTTATTCTTGCCTTAACACTTGAGAAGTTAAAAGTGTTTTATGTTGTGACCGGTTTTCGGACTAGTTATTTTATTTTATTTTAAAGAAAAGTGATTCTTTCCCTGAAATACTAGTACTCTAAATTAATTTTTGGACAAAGATATTTGTCAAAATTTACACAGAACTAAAACACTGGAATATTTTTTTCTGTGATTCAGCAAAGAACTGTTGAAACATCAGTACGACACTGACCACAACATACATCATTGCCTTCCATTTTGGATTTCATCGGGATTCGAACTCAGTTTCATTAGAACTTTTTGTTTATAGGACTTGTTTTTTAATTTTTGGATTATTTTTGGATTTAATTCGTAAAAGCGCAAGTTCTTTTTCTCATTTTTAACTTGTTTTTCTTGGGAAATAAATTATTTGTTAAATTTTATAAAGCTTGTTGTCTTCACTTTTTTCTTGTTATGTTTTGTAAGAGCCTAAACAGTAACATGACATTGTTAGAACTTTACTGTTAGTAGGCATCATATAGACACTATTGTGCTGATGTGACATTAAATACATACATACATGTACATACATACTTCTTAAGTTCTTGATTTTTTGGGTCATATTTGTTTTATTTTTGATCAATCAGAAAACTTCATAATTCTTCAGCTTCTCAATTAGAACTAATGAAGAACTTTCATATTCATGTAGTAAAATCAAATTAAAAGAAAAACCAACCTACTGGCCCATCTTTCTTCAAGCCTTTCACAGGAAAGAGAAAAGCTTAAATATTGGCCCATCTTTCTTAAGGCCTTATACAGGAAAGAGAAAAGCTGAAATACTGGCCCATCTTTCTTAAGGCCTTATACAGGAAAAAGAAAAGCTTAAATACTAGCCCAATTTAAAAAAGATGACACAAAGAAGGCAGTGCTAAACAAAGCTTTCAGATGACATTTCTTTAAATGTTTAAAACTTTTAGGCATGTTAAAACATTACTTGTGTTTCAACCTATGATTCAGATTTGGTTTTTTGTGGTTTAACGCCATTTTTTTCAGCACATAACCTTTCACTATCTTGCCTTTGAAAATATGTAATATATCACCAACAGTTACACAATCAAAATTTCTGAAAAGTTTATGTATTTGAAAAGCACTTGTTTGATATCTATATTTTTAAAAAAGTTAAAGCATAATGGTCTTTGACAAAGCTGTTAAAGCTTTTGAATATAATGACCTCATGAAATTTTTTCCCATTTATTGACAAATTAATGACAATAATTTTTTCCCGTTTATTGACAAATTAATGACAATAATTTTTTCCTGTTTATTGACAAATTAATGACAATACTTTTGAAATGATGAAAGGCAAATGGCAAGGAAGACAAGTTTCTTTTGGTCAGGTTTATCATATTTACTATATAATGTAAAATCATGGTTGAAAATTGAGGGTCTGGTATTTGACAAGTGACTATATGAACTAGAGCCCACTTTAACTAGATTCATTACTTTATTGTTCAGGATTCTCTGTATTCACAATGGGCTTCAAATTTTTTTGTAGATATTTCCTGCTAACTTGAAAGTTTTCACCCTTTGTATCTAGTTAAATCATGTATTGTAAATTAAAACAGACCAGTATGTTAAATCATGTATTGTACATGAAAAGAGATCAATATTATAAATCATGTATTGTAAATTAAAACAGACCAATACCTTAAATCGTGTATTGTACATCAAAACAGGCTAATATCTTAAATCATGTATTGTACATTAAAACAAACCAGTTTCTGAAATCCCCTATTGTACATCAAAACAGCATATCTCAAATCATGTATTGTTCATTAAAACAGCCTAATACGTTATATCGTGTACTTTAGATTAAAACAGCCTAATACTTTAAATCATGTATTATACATTCAAACAGACTAATACCTTAGTAATAGTTATGAACTATGTCTCACAAGGAAGGATACAAATTTGTAAATGGTCTGTCATGATAGACTACTTGGTGTTTTGGTAGATAATAATCTATCATGGACTGAACATATCAAACATATCAATAAAAAAGTTAATTCAAGTTCATGGCTTCTCAGTATGATAAGACATTTTCTTCCTGAAAGGTGCAGAAAACTATTTTA
Source organism: Sinohyriopsis cumingii (assembly GCA_028554795.2). Classification (NCBI taxonomy): domain Eukaryota; kingdom Metazoa; phylum Mollusca; class Bivalvia; order Unionida; family Unionidae; genus Sinohyriopsis; species Sinohyriopsis cumingii. The sequence goes on along the minus strand of CM068824.1, from coordinate 116,825,839 downwards.
TAACAGTAACATTCAACCCTATTTAGACTACTGTAATACAGTATGGGGTAATTGAAATGATAAACACATAACAAAGCTGGCAAATCTTCAAAAAAGAGCATTTGGGCTAATATCAGTCTAGAAGGAAAGCAAGGAAAATTTAGCTGGTATTACCTGTTAAAAACCTAATCCATTTGAGAAAAGCCAAATGAATGTACTGGACTGAACATTTACAGTCACTATTTCAGTATAGGCTACCTGGCAATACTCCCCACCTGCAATCTATGTCTACCAAACAGCATAAAATTCCCCAACCAAATAAGGAATTATTTTAAAAAAATGTTTCCAATACTCTGAAACTATGCTCTGGAATAGTATTCCAGCTGAGATTATGTGTGTGTGTGTGTGTGTGTGTGTGTGTGTGTGTGATTTTTAATGTAGCTTTAAAAATACTTCAGTCATATCGCTATGATGTCTGCAGTGTGGCAGTTTATAGTGATATCTAACACTGGGGACATCATACCACATACATGTAGCATGATGTCCCCACTCAGTCACATTATCCTGACACCAGGCTGACCAGTCCTAACACTAACCTCATGATACTGAGTGCCAAGTGAGGCAGCTGTTAGTACCATTTTTTTAAGTCTTTGGAATGACTTGGCTAGGGATCGAACCCATGACCTCCCAGGTGAGATTAGAAATGCCCACTCTATTTCCTTCTTCCAAACCCACTATATCCAGTGGCTTTAGAGATGCAGCTAAAAGAAATAAATTCCTTTGTATGAGGGCCTCAAGATAGATTAGTTCTTAGCTAATTGTGTTAAGTCATTATTATTATCGTTATTATTATTATTATCTTCTTTCAATATTTTGTAGGTTTTACATCACTTTTGCATTAAGAGGGACGTTTGAATTATAATGATCAAATGGACATGAATTCAAAATTCAATTTACTGGTAGCACAACTGCAAAAGGAAGAATTTAAGAAAATTGTTCTTTTTTGTAAGAGAGAAGGAACATATTTCATCACTAAATTTAAAACAGTAAGCCAACATACATATGACTCCATATTAATCATTGGAACATCCTCTGCCTTTTCTGTGAAAATTTCTTAGCTGTGTTTGAATTTCATTGATGAGAACCACGTGATTATTGCATTTTTAGTGTTCCTTTTCATCGGCATCCATATAGTCAGTATGTTGCTGATGTGCTCTTAGACCCTAATGCATATACATACATAAATATCACATGGGGGGATCACTTGATGAAATACAACATCAGTGACTCTATTAATGTACAATACATGATTTAAGATATTGCTGGTTTTAATGTACAATACTTGATATAAGATATTGCTGGTTTTAATGTACAATACTTGATGTAAGATATTGCTGGTTTTAATGTACAATACTTGATATAAGATATTGCTGGTTTTAATGTACAGTACTTGATATAAGATATTGCTGGTTTTAATGTACAATACTTGATATAAGATATTGCTGTTTTTAATGTACAATACTTGATATAAGATATTAGCCATTTTTAATGTACAATACTTGATATAAGATATTAGCCAATTTTAATGTACAATACTTGATATAAGATATTGCTGGTTTTAATGTACAATACTTGATATAAGATATTGCTGGTTTTAATGTATAATACTTGATATAAGATATTGCTGGTTTTAATGTATAGTACTTGATATGGATATTGCTGGTTTCAATGTACAATACTTGATATAAGATATTAGCCAATTTTAATGTACAATACTTGATATAAGATATTAGCCAATTTTAATGTACAATACTTGATTTAAGATATTAGCCGATTTTAATGTACAATACTTGATATAAGATATTCTTCTGTTTTAATGGAAAGTACATGATTTAAGCTATTAAGCTGTTTTAATAACTGCTCTGGTGGCCTAGCGGTTAGAGCATCTGCCTTGGATGCAGGAGGTGGTGGGTTCGATCCCCGGCCGAGTCATACCAAAGACTTACAAAATGGTACTAACAGCTACCTTGCTTGGCACTCAGCATTAGGAGGTTAGTGTTAGGACTGGTTGGTCTGGTGTCAGGATAATGTGACTGGGTGGGACATCATGCTATATATTTGTGGCATGATGCCACAGTGTTAGACATCACTATAAACTGCCACACTGTAGACATCGTAGTGATATGACTAAAAATTTTTTAAAGGTACGTTACAAAGGCCATATCACACACAGGCTGTTTTAATATACAATACATGATTTAAGATATTGGTCTGTTTCAATGTACAGTATATGATTTGAGATATTGGTCTGTTTTAATGTACAATACATGATTTAAGATATTGGTCTGTTTTAATGTACAATATATGAGTTAAGGTATTAGGTTGTTTTAAGGTATTAGGCTGTTTTAATGTACAATACATGATTTAAGATATTGGTCTGTTTTAATGTATAATGTATGAGTTAAGGTATTAGGCTGTTTTAATGTACAATACATGAGTTAAGGTATTAGGCTGTTTTAATGTACAATACATGAGTTAAGGTATTAGGCTGTTTTAATGTACAATATATGATTTAAGATATTGGTCTTTTTTAATGTACAATACATGATTTAAGGTATTAGTCCAGTTTAATTTACAATACATGATGTAAGGTATTTGTCTGTTTTAATGTATATTACGTGATTTAAGGTATTTGTCTATTTTAATGTATAATACATGATTTATGGTATTAGGCTGTTTTAATGTACGATACACAGGGTTCCCACGCTACCAGGAAATCAGGAAAAAGTTGGGAGAAATTATAATTTTTTTCTCACAGTATTTTTTTTTTGTTGAATTTTGCAAATACTAACATAAGTTGGGAAAAACCTGGCAATTTTCCCCCAATAACTTGATGCCTAAAACAATTACTTGATTTATAACTGAACTGATCGTGAGTTACTGGTCATATGTGAACCTTGAAAAAATTAATTTCATCCTGGAAAAAGCCTGGAAAAGATGTGGAAATGCATATTTAGAAAAGCGTGGGCACCATGAATACATGATTTAAGGTATTAGGCTGTTTTAATGTACAGTATATGATTTAAGGTATTAGGCTGTTTTAATGTACAATACATGATTTAATGTATTAGGCTGTTTTAATGTACAATACATAATTTAAGGTATTAGGCTGTTTTAATGTACATTACATGATTTAAGGTATTAGTCTGTTTTAATGTACAATACATGATTTAAGGTATTAGGCTGTTTTAATGTACAATACATGATTTAAGGTATTAGGCTGTTTTAATGTACAATAGGTGATTTAAGGTATTAGTCTGTTTTAATGTACAATACATGATTTAAGGTATTAGGCTGTTTTAATGTACAATACATGATTTAAGGTATTAGACTGTTTTAATGTACAATAGGTGATTTAAGGTATTAGGTTATTTTAATGTATGATACATTATTTAAGGTATTAGTCTGTTTTAATTTACAATACATGAGTTAAGGTATTAGGCTGTTTTAATGTACAATATATGATTTAAGATATTGGTCTTTTTTAATGTACAATACATGATTTAAGGTATTAGTCCAGTTTAATTTACAATACATGATATAAGGTATTTGTCTGTTTTAATGTATATTACATGATTTAAGGTATTTGTCTGTTTTAATGTATAATACATGATTTATGGTATTAGGCTGTTTTAATGTACGATACACAGGGTTCCCACGCTACCAGGAAATCAGGAAAAAGTTGGGAGAAATTATAATTTTTTTCTCACAGTATTTTTTTTTGTTGAATTTTGCAAATACTAACGTAAGTTGGGAAAAACCTGGCAATTTTCCCCCAACAACTTGATGCCTGAAACAATTACTTGATTTATAACTGAACTGATCGTGAGTTACTGGTCATATGTGAACCTTGAAAAAATTAATTTCATCCTGGAAAAAGCCTGGAAAAGACGTGGAAATGCATATTTAGAAAAGCGTGGGCACCATGAATACATGATTTAAGGTATTAGGCTGTTTTAATGTACAGTATGTGATTTAAGGTATTAGGCTGTTTTAATGTACAATACATGATTTAATGTATTAGGCTGTTTTAATGTACAATACATGATTTAAGGTATTAGGCTGTTTTAATGTACAATACATGATTTAAGGTATTAGACTGTTTTAATGTACAATACATGATTTAAGGTATTAGGCTGTTTTAGTGTACAGTATATGATTTAAGGTATTAGGCTGTTTTAATGTACAATAGGTGATTTAAGGTATTAGTCTGTTTTAATGTACAATACATGATTTAAGGTATTAGTCTGTTTTAATGTACAATACATGATTTAAGGTATTAGGCTGTTTTGCTGGACAATACATGATTTAAAATATTAGGCTGTTTTAATGTACAATACACGATTTAAGGTATTAGGCTGTTTTAATGTACAATAGGTGATTTAAGGTATTAGGTTATTTTAATGTATGATACATTATTTAAGGTATTAGTCTGTTTTAATGTACGATACATGATTTAAGGTATTAGGTTGTTTTAATGTACGATGCATGATTTAAGGTATTATGCTCTTTCAATGTACAATACATGATTTAACATATTAATCCGTTTTAATGAACAATACGTGATTTAAATTATTAGGCAGTTTTAATGTACAATACATGATACAAGATAACTCCAGTGAAAGATATCATCTTGACTTGTAAAATTGGTGTATACTTGATTATATCCAAACTCTCCATTCTGTGCTAGTTAATATTTTCAGGCAAAAACATTGCATATTATGAGAGTAAATAACAAACTAGGCAAGATATTTTTGTTTCTCATGTTCGTATTTGCTTGCATTCACTCTTGTTTTAATCCTAATCTTTTGGAAGGTGCTAAATAAATGTTTGCATCCAAGAGAATAATTTAAAAAACATTGATCATTTTTCAGGGATGAAATATCATTAGAAAGCCTGCTGAAATGTGTTCATGATATATGACAAGGTTGTTGTATTCTTAATGATATATGATGAGGTTGTTGTATTCTTCATGATATATGACAAGGTTGTTGTATTCTTCAAGATATATGACAAGGTTGTTGTATTCTTCATGATATATGACAAGGTTGTTGTATTCTTAATGATATATGACAAGATTGTTGTATTCTTCATGATATATGACAAGGCTGTTGTATTCTTTATGATATATGACAAGGCTGTTGTATTCTTCATGATATATGACATGGTTGTTGTATTCTTCATGATATATGACAAGGTTGTTGTATTCTTCATGATATATGACACGGTTGTTGTATTCATGGTATATGACACGGTTGTTGTATTCTTCATTATATATGACAAGGTTGTTGTATTCTTAATGATATATGACAAGGTTGTTGTATTCTTCATGATATATGACAAGGTTGTTGTAATCTTCATGATGTATGACAAGGCTGTTGTATTCTTCATGATATATGACATGGTTGTTGTATTCTTCATGATATATGACAAGGTTGTTGTATTCTTCATGATATATGACATGGTTGTTGTATTCATGGTATATGACACGGTTGTTGTATTCTTCATTATATATGACAAGGTTGTTGTATTCTTCATGATATATGACACGGTTGTTGTATTCTTAATGATATATGACAAGGTTGTTGTATTCTTCATGATATATGACAAGGTTGTTGTATTCATGGTATATGACACGGTTGTTGTATTCTTAATGATATATGACAAGGTTGTTGTATTCTTCATGATATATGACAAGGTTGTTGTATTCATGGTATATGACACGGTTGTTGTATTCTTAATGATATATGACAAGGTTGTTGTATTCTTCATGATATATGACAAGGTTGTTGTATTCTTCATGATATATGACAAGGTTGTTGTATTCTTCATGATATATGACAAGGTTGTTGTATTCTTCATGATATATGACATGGTTGTTATATTCTTCATGATATATGACATGGTTGTTGTATTCATGATACATGACAAGGCTGTTGTATTCTTCATGGTATATGACAAGGTTGTGTTCTTGATGATATATGACAAGATTGTTGTATTCATGATATATGACAAGGTTGTTGTATTCTTCATGATATATGACAAGGTTGTTGTATTCATGAGATATGACAAGGTTGTTGTATTCATGATATATGACATGGTTGTTGTATTCTTCATGATATATGATAAGGTTGTTGTATTCATTATAAGTTATATTTAACTTTGCATTCTTGTTATCTAGGCCCAGAGTGGCCAAGTGGTCTAAATCGCTCACTATTATGGATCACTGCCATCTCACTGCTGTTAGCATGGGTTGAAGTCTCGGGCTTGGACAATGTGGGCATGTGAGAAAGCTTGCCAGTAGCTTCTTGTGGGTCAGTGGTTCTTTCTGGGATTTTCTGGGGTTTTTCCTACTGGCCGCCATGTATAGCCTATCTTGTGCTGAAAAATGGCATTAAACCCTACAACAACAACAGCTTTCTCGTTACGAAGGCTACAGGATGTGCCATAGTGTACACCTTAAATATCATCCTATTGTTCAACGAATGTACATTTAGACCATAAGGTACATGCATATTATGCGACTATTCAAAACAACCAGAAATTACCATTGTTTTATGGTGTGTAGAAATGCAGATGGTTTACAGCTTTCTAATTGGCACCTCATCCCCTTTTTTTAAATTGACAAATACATTTAATTGCATAGCAAAACATTCAAAACAAATGTCATGTAAAAAGAATGTAGCAGCTCAGCCACTTCACCATATGGTCTCTAGTATCTTTGTTTGAAACAGCAATTTTTTTCTTCAGCTTAACAACTGTATCTAGCAAGAATAATTGTTTCTCTACCTACAACTTTATGAAGCAAGAGGAATTTTTCTCTTCTGAAACATATATGCGGCACACAAAAAGTGGTGTCTTCCAATAATTATATACCAACTTTATCACACCACTCCTTGGGTGATAAAGTTGGTCTAGCAGAAAATTACGCAGATTTTTGTTTGAACCTAGAAAGTAACAAATATAACTCCAGCCTGGCTTTCAGTTGATTTTCTTGATCCATACTATACCACTGGCTGGTAAGTCAGGTCCAGCAACAATCAACATCGACTGTAATCTGCCATAGCATACTGCCCTGGTAGATCAGGGTCTGTGTTGTTTGTTCTAAATATTATGCCTAACAAATTGTGTAGACTCAGATCTGCTGGCACATTATGCAGTGGCAGATCTCTGTGTATGAAATTCACAGCAGAACCTGACTTGTAGTGTTAGAATACAAAAGCAGTCTGATTAAAACCAGATATCCACCGTCCCCTATGAAAATCTGACAAGGTCATGTTTTGGTGATCTTTGAATTAGCCAATGGAAATGCAGCTTTAAAAAATCTGAAAGGGAATCAAATCGTTCAGTACACATTCATGCTCTTCATGCAGATTGCTCAGTCTCCTAATGCGAAGATAAAAGACTCTGTCTGATTGGTTGATAAATTTAGAGATTATGGTGATAACATAGGTTACTGGAACATAAACCCATAGCGGTTGCTGTCAGATCTTCATGTATAAAAGTGGAGATCTGATTTTAATCAGACTGAATACAAAAGCAGATCTTATCTATAATAGCGAAGAAAATAAAAATCAGGGTACATGTCATGTTTGGCGACACTTTTTGACTGAGTTATCCTGTGATTACCATATTTACCCAATAACAGACTCATTTCCCACATTAAATGTTTTTATGCAATATAATCTAATTACAAGTCCATCACCCTCTTTCGGGGGTGGGGCAAGGTGGAAAAATTGTCCTAGTATAGCCCTCCTTTTTCTTCAGTGTTATACCTACATCGTGAGCTTAAAAATGTAATTGGGTAAATGCCTTGAGATTAAAATATGATCATAATAATGGCATGGCGATGGCATCAGAAGTTTTACCTCCATGTTGTTTTTGTACATACTGTCAGAGGTAGTTTAAAGTTAAACTTCTTTCTTGGATAAAAAGGAAAATAAACTAAATCCAGAATTGAGCTAAATCTAAATCCAATAAGCACTTTTGGAGTGATCAAAGATCCAGGATACACTATAATCACAAAGCATCTGTAACAAAACTATGTTGTCTTTGATAATCTCTGTGTTTTAATCTACTTTCTGGGACCTTGCCAGCTGAGTCTCCTAGGCTTTTATTATGTAATACTGCGTAATCACTCAGCTAACAACAGCTGGTGGACTTTGTAATGCTGGTTGGTAAAGTGATATGGAGGTGACAAGTTGGAAGGATCCATCATGGAGCTTAGAATGTTTGGCCCAAAAGGACACCTTAACATAAAGGACACATACTCTTAATGACATATGGCCATAAAAGACTCCTGCTCATATTGATACCTTATCATAAAGGATGTCTTATAAATTTGTGAGTGAACACCTCCAAGTAAAGGACACATGCATGATGCCTCACAATTCAAGACAGCTACTCATATTTTTTCCTGGTAATAAAGGACACATGTTTATAGTGACACCTGTTGGTAAGGGAACCCTTATAATTGGCAACTATCATAACACCCATCATAACAGAAAATATTGATAAACTCTTTAAGTTTGTTTACACATTTCACCTGTATAAAAAGCACACCTGTAAAGGACAAACTTGTGTTGTCACATGGGTGACCTTGTTTTTGAAAGTTTTCATTCATATTCATATACAATGATACATGTCCACAAGGACGCAAGTTTGTGTTCTCTTTTGTGTCTTTAATTAAAAGGTGTCCCTAAAGAAAGAAACAATTTTTTTTTCACAGAAGGAGCTCTGAAATTGAATAATATATCATTTTGAATAGGTATTAAACACATTCAAGGAGGAAAGCAAAATGACTGCATCCCAAGCATTTAACTCTATGTTCAAATAATTAGTAAGAATGATAGAAATAACACGACTCAAGATTCATCATCATTTAATAAGGTAAGCATCTGTTTTATAGGAACACTTGTGTAAATGGTATTCTTGACTTAAACTACAGTGTAGAGCATTAAATAAAGTACAGGCACAAACCTCAGTAGTTAGTCAAATTTCCATTTATCACACTGTCGAATTTATCAGATTAATTTAAGTGGGCACCTGAATCACTTTCATAATGGTTTCATTGTGCACCTGTTTTCATGACAGCATAACGACGCTTATTGCTTTTTGAAGTCATTCATTTAACTCTTTTATCGGACTGTCATATTGATGTAATTTAAGTTTCACAAGTTGCAATGATGGCCCTATCAATCTGACCCCAACCTTACTAACATAAATCTTGAAGTCAGGACTTGAAAATATTTCATTGGTTAAAATTTAAATCCGAATCAAAATGTTTAAATCAGATTGCTGGATTTTTTTAAAAAACTCAGTTTTAACTTCAGGCATACATTGTACTGGACATTTTTGTTCTCTGTCCTTTTCTAAAAAAAAATAGCAGAATGCCAGACTTTCAATCAGAAGGGTGCAAGTTTGAATCCTGCCCACAACCTGAATGATCTGCTATTACACCCTACCTTTAAGCATGGTTTTTTACTAACATTGCCTGGGGCCTTGAGTGGCCGAGTGGTCTAAAGTGCTCTCTGTTAGGGATCACTGCCATCTCACCTCTGTCTGCGTAGGTTCGAGTCTTGGATTCGGCCAGTGTGAGTATGTGAGAAAGCTTGCCAGTAGCTTCTCGAGGGTTGGTGGTTCTTTCCGGGGATTTCCTGGGTTCTTCCTCCACCATTAATACTAGATGCTATGTATAGCTTATCGTGTGCTGAAAAATGGTGTTAAACCCTACAACAACAACAACTAACATTGCCAAATCACAATATGCATCAGGAAGCCACAATAACTGTGTGGACATTATGCCTGACTCATGACCAAAAGGGTTCAGGTTCAAGTCCAGCCATTGGATCAGCATGGTTTGGCTACTGTATTCCTGGGCAAGGGTCTTCAATTGTTTGTCCCAGCATTAACTGACCTGCATCTGTTGATGTGCCATAGAACATTAAACCAAACCATACAAAATCAAACCAATTATTATCTTTTTTCTGTGTGTGTGTGTGATTTGGATTTTGAATGTAGCTTTAAAAAAAAAAAAAATGTCATATCGCCACGATGTCTGCAGTGTTGCAGTTGATAGCGATGTCTAGCACTGGGGCATCATGTTGCAGACATGTAGCGTGATGTCCCACCCAGTCACATTATCCTGAGACCAGGCTGACCAGTCCTAACACTAACCTTGTAATGCTGAGCGCCAAGCGAGGAAGCTGTTAGTACCCTTTTTGTAAGATTTTGGTATGACTCGGCCAGGGATCAAACCCACGACCTCCTGCATCCGAGGCGGACGTTCTAACCACTAGGCCACCAGAGCGGAGCGGTTTATCTTTCTTGTGTTGTTGTACCATCACAATGTCAATGAGTCAGTGAGATTATTATATGGCTTCTGGAAGAAAATAATTTAAGGAATTTTTTTTATCAGAAATTGTAAATAGAGACTGTCTGTATTCTCTTGTAAGTCACATACATTTGCAAACAACATAGACCTGGATGTGCAATTTGCATAATATGCCTCTAGTTAGGGATATATGTTGTGTTTTTTCTACTGATTACTCCTAACTGCACAGACTCAGATGTGCTGGTGCATTTTGTGATGGCAAATCTGGGCCTGTGCAGGTTGCATTTGGACTTTTTTTTAATAAGGGAGTATATTTGGTACCTAGACAGTCAAGATGAAGAGAATTTAGATTAACAAGGGACTGCTCTGGTGGCCTAGTGGTTAGAGTGTCTGCCTCAGATGTGGGAGGTTGCAGGTTCAAATCCTGGCCAAGTCATACCAAAGACTTATAAAAATGGTACTAACATCTGTCTTGCTAGGCACTCAGCATTAAGAGGTTAGTGTTAGGACTGGTTGGCATGGTGTCAGGATAATGTGACTGGGTGGGACATGATGCGCATGTCTGCGGCATGATGCCCCTGTGCTAAGCATCACTATGAACTGCAACACTGTAGACATCATAGCAATATTACTGAAAAATTATTAATGCTATGTTAAGAATCCAAATCACGCACACACACACACACACACACACTAAACAAGGCTAATTCACTGTACATGGGATCCATGAGACTCTACTTCATATTACATCTTGCTTGATGATATTCTGTGGTCTGACAAATCATGTGTGCAAAACCCAGGTGATATGAGAATGATGGGGCTAAGCCACCATAGACTGCATTTAAGTAGCCCATTGGGTTACTATATAATATTTTGACTTGCCCCACAAGATAAATAGTCAAAGACATAAAAAGTTAACACTTGATAATACAAAGCCTATAGGACCCCCCCCTCCCCCGCAACAATAAACCAAAAAACCCCAATGAAATAACATTGTTATATCCAAATTTCATAATAACCAGGGTAAAATATTATATAATACACTGGAAGCAACCTTATGATGTGCTTTGTTATATCAAATATTTTGTCACTTCTGACTTGGTTATAAACAAAGGAGTATGATTATGATGCCTAACATGGAGAAAAGAATGCATATTAAATCTGTGCCATGGTTTACAGGCTGGGCAACAAGATATTTTCTAGGTAGCCTGGTTTTTAATGGACCGTGATGGTCAAATCTTAGGTTAAGTGCCATGTTTGTCATGATATTTGCGTATCATTTGTAAACTCATGCAGATCAGCAGATATTGAAACCACCTTTTTTAATTAATGGAAATGTGTTTTTCAGCAAACGTTTGGGATCTCTTTTTGTGTATATCCTAAATCTGCATAAAATTCAGAAATTTAGGAAGACAAGATGTAATGTCTGGAAGTGAAATTATTTCAGTTAAATGTTTTTAATAAAAATTTACAGACAATTTCCATTATTTTGTAAATTTCTTGCAGATTTTTTAACTTGTAACAAAACCATTCCAATTAAAAACTTCTGAAGTTGGTCTTCCAGCAAAGCAATGTTTTCTGAATGTTTGGTACAGTTGTAACAGTGGAGAAACATCTGATCATGAAACTTGTGTTACATTTTCAAGAAACTTCGGTTACATTTTCAAGAAACTTAGGTTACATTTTCAACATATTTGATGCCATTAGGTTTTTGATAATAAACCTGAACTCTGCTGTTTCAAGAACATGAGTGAAAGCTGCAACAAAGATTTTTAATTAGTCAAACTATAGTACCATACCTGTTGTGTGACTGTTCCCAGCAATTTTGAAGTGTGTCCACTTTCTTAATGGCTAAAGGTAATTGTGAGGTGTACATGAAACAAAGTACAAGCCCAGCTCTGGACATGTCAGAGGCATCCATTACTTTAAATTGATTGATGCATGACTAGAGACATGAAAACTCACAAACGTAGGTAAAAAAATTATATATACTGACCTGGGGGCATTAAAGCAGACTTTGATAATGTGAAGACAAGGCAAAGATTTGTGGATCATTACACGACTTGTAACCTGGTCTTTTGACAGGTAGAGTAGAGAAATATGTTAAGTGTGGTCATAACTGGGGCATAGGTCATATTGACAAGAACAACCATTAAATATATGGTCTTTGAATATAACGTTTTTAATGTAGCTGTGGTCATAATTACCTGCATGATAGTGGATGCTATGGAGGTATTTCTTTTAGTTTTTATTGAAATCGGGATATTAAAGCCAAAGATGTGTGATTTATAGTATCTGACATTCTGACTGGTTTGAAATATACATTTTGTGACTTCAGCTGCTCGCAAACATCAAAGATTTGTTGGCTGTTTGAGAATACTTCTTGTTATAATTACATGTATATTGCTAGGGTGGGTGGGTGTTGTAATGTAGTATTTCTTCAATAATAAGCCCAGGAGGCCAGATTAAAGTTTAATATAGTTGGTGGGTTGTTTCAGATCACTCCCCAGATGTTGTTGTACAAGCATAATGGCACAGATTGCACACAAAAATGTTATACCCTGAGGTTAGCTTTGTTTTGAAGTGGTTTTTTTTGTGTGTTTAGGGAATAATTATTTATGAAGACATTAATGAATTTACTACACCTTGTGAAACAAGTATTTTGAACTCTATGAAGAGACCTTATAGCTATATAAATCCTTTGAACAAATATATATATATAATTTGTTCAAAGCATTTTACTTGTTTTACCTTTATTCTACATTTTGTCAAGTTTTCACATCCTTACATATTATTATATTTGATCCTCTGAAAACATTTGTCAAATTCTTCACTTTTTTATTATTTTTCGAACTTTCCTTTTGATTGGTACAGTATATCCAGTATTATACTGAATTATCATTAAATACCACTGGACCCAAGTGGACTAGAGCACTCACCTTTTCAAATCACTGCCATCTCACCTCTGTGCGCGTGGGTTTGAGTTTCGGGCTTGACAAATGTGGGTACATGAGAAAGCTTGCCAGCTGCTTCTTGTGGGTTGGTGATTCTTTCCGGGGTTTTCCCAGGTTCTTCCTCCACCATTATACTGGCCGCCATGTATAGCCCATCTTGTTCTGAAAAATGGCGTTAAACCCTATAACAACCACAACAACAACAATACCACTGGATGCATGAATTTGTTATGCTGGCACTTGAACTGCTTGGCAAATTCTTTAGAAACAACAATTAAAAAGACAAACCCTCTCTGCAAGTTTTTAGCAGACTTAAAACTTGTATCACTGATGGTGTTCTAGCTGCAAGGGTCATTTCAACCAAGTGTGAGGTGTATGGAAGAGCTAACTAACAAGGGTTTTGGAAATTTCTTACAAATTGTCAGGGAATGGATAATGTTGTAATTTAGGTGCAGCATTGATGCACAGATGATGCATGCAATGATTATTAAAATATGGCTACGTCATCAAAATTCACTACTATTTAAAACTGTGGTGGGGGTAGAAGTTTATCATCACACATTCTCTCATCAGAGGCTAAAAATGATGCAGGTGATTGTCATGCCAGTATTTTGTACTCTGCTGTTATGCATGGTCGCTTAACAGAAAACAAAATTGTGGTATTCTCTTTTGGATGTTGAAGTTCAAAGAAAAGTGCAGTTTTTAACAATGTAATTTTAAATTCATCTAGGGTAGAAAAATGAGGAAGGTTAGATAATATTATAGATTTTAAATTTTAATTCATAAAACTGTACCCCGTTATCTTTAATTTAAATTGATGTTTCCACCACATCTATAAACCTCACTAACTGACCTCTTGGAAGTGCCAAGAATTCTTTATCCCCTATCTTCTATATGTTATTTTGTATTGTTCTTCATTGATTTAACAGCACTTTCAGTTATGTATTTATAGGTACAGTAATTACCAAATGGGCTCATTCATGACTGACCACTCAACTGACCAGCAAATGGTCGTAAAAAGGCAGTTGCATGTCTTAAAACATTCCTGTTTGCTGGTTGATTGACCAGCAGGTCATTGGAATGACTCTTAAAAAGAAATTTGGTTGTTACCAAGTCACTAGGGGGAAAGGTTAATTAACACCTACTTAACTTGTTTGCTATGACCCATGCCCTGTGGAAGTGATGATGGGATGCTCCTCCTACATAAATATTAGATCAGAAGTTTGATTTTGTTGGGTTTAATGCTATTTTTCAGCTCATGATGGGCCATTCATGACACCCAGTATATTTTGGGGATGAATGAAACTGGGAAGAACCACTGACCCATGGGAAGCTACTGGCAAGCTTTTTCATATACCCATGTTGGTTGAGACGTGACTTGAACTGTCGCAGACAGGTGAGATTCAAAAGTGATCTATAAAAGCAAGTGCCTTAGACCACTTGGCCACCTGGGGCCTTAGACCACTTGGCCACCTGGGGCCTTAGACCACTTGGCCACCTGGGGCCTTAGACCACTTGGCCACCTGGGGCACCTATTTGTACAGGAGGAAATTGAACCCTGAGAGAAATGGATAATGTTACACCTACTAATTTATTATTGTTTTCAAAGAATTTACAGGTACAGTAATGAGATTCACTATTACCATATATACTTGCTTGTAAGTCGGTTCTGCACAGCCCCATTATGAAATGACAGATATGGGTCTATGCAGTTTGTAGTTTACATAGTATGTATCAGTATGAATGGGTTTTGCAGTAAGTAGCTCATCATACTCTGTTATGCAATAGTTGATTGACATATAGCCACTCTGGACCATGACATCAATTCATTGAATATGAAACTGTGTTGAATTTAGGTATAATAGAAGAGTGAACTTTCAAGCACTGCTCTGTCAAGCTTTATCAGATTGAGTCTGTTAGGAACTTGATATGTGTTGGTAACATATGTTTCGCCCCACTGTATGCTGAACAAATCTAAATCCCCAAAATGTTAAACTCTTAAAAATGTCCACAAAAAAAATATAAAAAGGGAAAAGCAAAAGATGCATGTCAAATTTAATTTGTTTACCACAGGTGGTAGTGGTTTGGAACCAAAACGAAATTTTCACATATGTTCAATTAATTAAAAAATATATGAAGTGTTGAATGGCTAGAAAATCTAATGTAGGTTACATTAATACAAATATGCCTCCTCATGTGTATGATGGATCCAGTGGCAGACTTTTTAGAGCCATATTTGTCATACCATACTGTGCTGGTAGATCTGAGTCTATGCAGTAATCATTGGAAGAAACGTAGATCCTGATATCCCAGAACATTGTGTGATGGCATACAGGGGCCTATGTTGATTGCAGTTTCATCCAACTTGAATGTGAGTGCATTTGATATCATTTGTCACCCTTAAGTGTTTTTTCCTTGTCAAGCTAAGCAGTCCAGGTCCCAAGAGAGTAATATAATATGCAGAAAATTGAAGAAAAAAAATGTCTGAAATAGCCTGAAAATCTAACCTTTTGGTTTACATTTAAATACAAACCCTTTATATACTTGAGTATAAGTTGGTCCAGCTGCAAAGAAATGTAGCCTGATAGGCTGGTGTGTATGTGTCAGCAGGTCAGGGTCTGTCTTGTTTGTTCAATTGATTATTCCTAACAAACTGCATAAACCCAGATCTGCTGGTGCAGTATGCGATGGCAGATCTGGGTCTGTACAGTTTGCAGTTGGATCCCATTTATGCACAAGGATATACATTATGAGTATTATATTTCATTGTCTACCTCCAGTGGTTTTTATATGCCTATTACGTTATGATGTTCATTTGTCTGTCTACTACCAATTTTGTTTGCGTGGGTTCGAGTCTCAGGTTCGGCCAATGTGGATATGTGAGAAAGCTTGCTGGTAGCTTCTCGTGGGTCCGTGGTTCTTCCAGGGTTCTTCCTCCACCATAAATACCGGCTGCCATGTATAACCTATCTTGTGCTGAAAAAGGGCGTTAAACCCCATAACAACAACAACAACAGCCACTTTTGTTCCATAATAACTCAAGTTGTTCACCATCTGCAGGTACGAAACTTTGTGGATGCCTTGCAATTGGAACAAGGTGGAACCCTGATTGATATCTGGCAGTTAAAAGACATAGGTCAAGGTAATACAATTCAAGGCCACCTGACATCTATATGTTGAATAGAAAATGGTAATCTATTTCTGATGTGTTGTATATTTCACTCAGTTATCATTATATGAATAAAAATGTTGCTGATCCTGAATACACTATATGCGCATGTTTTTTTTGGTCACTTATAACTATGTAAAACCATTTTCTTACTAGCAAATCCAGCCTGATCATCAAGTAAAACTTTCTGAAGTTTTGGGGAAAGTTGAGTTTTGAGGACTAAAACCAGGCTTGATTACACATGGTGACATGGAGATGAAAAAGGAGATTTGCTATTTCCATTGAGACCAGATGATTTTCTTGGTTGACGATTTATTATAAATACACTTTGTGAAGTATATCATGTGTTAGGTCAGGCACAAATTGTCTGCTAGTGAGTTATATGTTTTTTTTTCTTCTTAAAAACCAAAAAAATTTAGTCTCAGCTTGGTTGGAACAGATTGCATCCCATCTGACAAATAGATGATGTGATGGAGACAGATGTTCGGTTAAGTAGAGTGTTCACCATTGCAGAATTATTTGATAAATAGTGAGCCCTTGAAATGCAAAATAGGTAAGATTTCTTTTCTCTGATTTTTCCAGAAAACAGTGATAATTAGAAACTGAATTTATTGTTACAGTAATAATATATATAAAAAAACTAAAAATTCAATTGAATTTTGATGGTTATAATGACAAAAAACACGGAATACAAAAGTTTATAATTTTCATTAGAAGTAATTTTCATTAGATGTAATGAACAGAATTTGTTTGTAAAGAACAGAATTCGTTAAATTGTGGGTGCAACTGAACTTCATCATTATACTATATGGATACAAAATCCTTTCACTGTTCATGCTAATAAATGGATTTTAAAAAAAATAAATGTCAAGTGTTTTATGACTTAAAGGTCAATCACATTAAATTTTGCTCTTGGTGCCCCAGTTTAGTGACAGAATCAAATTTGCTTTCATTCATCATTTTCCATATGTTACATCTAAAACACATTGTAAAGGTATTGACGTGTACACATTTTTTCTTTACCATTTAGCATCTCGTTTCATTTTAGAAGTAGAAATATAAATCAGATATTTCTCTTTTATTCATGGCATATATGTAAAACTTGACCTCTCAAGTCTTCAAAGAGGTTTATTAACTGTGTACTGTTAAATAGAGGCTCTGATAAAGAAAAAGAGCCATTTAATTTTTTATTTAGATGAAACACCTTCATAATAAAAACACTTTTTATTAAAGAAAAATCCACTAAAATTCCAAAACATGGTCAGGAAAGCAGCATTTAATCCACCATTTTTGGTAGCAGAAAAACCAGCATCTCCCATACAAAATTGTCATGGATTAAAGAATCTGGAGAATATTTATTTTAAATATTATACATGCATTAAAAATACTTGGTGAATGTGCTGTTTATA
Source organism: Sinohyriopsis cumingii (assembly GCA_028554795.2). Taxonomy (NCBI): domain Eukaryota; kingdom Metazoa; phylum Mollusca; class Bivalvia; order Unionida; family Unionidae; genus Sinohyriopsis; species Sinohyriopsis cumingii. The sequence continues at coordinate 116,807,935 of CM068824.1, read as the reverse complement.
TTATTTAGAATTTACAGACATTGTAATAAAATTAGTTTCGTGATTTTTTTTATGTGAATTTTTATATACCAGACCAGGGCTCGGCATGGCCGAGTTGTCTAAGGTGCTCATCTTTACAGACCACTGATATATATCATCTTGGTCAGCTTGGGTATGTGTAGAAAAAGCTTGCCATTAATTTTCTGTGGGTCAGTGGTTCTTCCAGGGCTTTTCCTGGTTTTTCCTCTACCAGATATACTGGCCACAATATATAGCCTATCATGTGCTGGAAAATGCCATTAAGCAGCAACAACAACAAGAACAGTGTACCAGACCACACAAAGTGAGATCAGAACCATTCTGTTATGGAGATTTTAACTTTACCAGAACAGGACATGTTAATCATGAAAGAATGGTGTTCTGCATTACAGTCTTGTGTTTTGGTATTCACGATATGAAGAAATGCTGATTTCTAATATCCTGTGAAGAATGCTTAGATGATTTAATTGCTAGAATTTGTTAATGGTTTGTTAAATGCCTCTCTGAGTTGAAGACGAATACAAAATATGAACAGCTAATCAAAACAAGTACAGGACACTTAGACCCAGTTCTTTTACTGAACTGTATGATAAATCAGTTTAGAAATTCTTGATAGGTGATAGCTTTATAAATTATTTTTATGTATGATTGGTTTTAATAGTGCAATTTTTTTAAATGATTTATTGAATGAATGAAACTTTTTATTTAATTGGGACTGTGGAATGTAAGAAAAGTATGTTTTTTTTTACTCATTTAAATAAAATTGCAAAACATTTGAATGCTTGCAATGTTGCTCCATGGGTCAGTATACACCACCCCTCTGCAGAGAGTTTCTCAAAGTTGGGGGAGCGGTGGGGCTTACTTTTGGTCATGGTTATTTAATTGGAGAAATATGGTACACACACACACACACACACACACACACACACACACACACACACACACACACACACACACACACACACAAACACACACACACACACACACACACACACACACACACACACACTGAGTTTGTTTGCTGTGGGTAGCAATTTTTATGGTTTTGTGAAAATGACATTCATATTCGTAGTTGAATAAATGGTTTCAGAAAGGTTGCTATACTTTCAACAGAATGATTGCTGTTTATTAGGTTTTCCACAGAAAGATCACTGTTTATTAGGTTTTCCACAGATGACTGTTTATTAGGTTTCCACAGAAGGATCACTGTTTATTAGGTTTTCCACAGATGACTTTTTATTAGGTTTCCACAGAAGGATCACTGTTTATTAGGTTTTCCACAGAAGGAGCACTGTCTGTTAGGTTTTCAATTTTGTGGTGTGTGGCAAGCATGAAATCCATGAAATTCATGAAATTAATAGCCTTTGAATAGACTCAAATTTGCTTGCTGTTTGACCCAACTTATATGTGAGTATGTACATGGTATGCATATATATATGATACATAAGGATTTGTGTGTGTGTGATTTGGATGTTTAGCGTACCCTTAACCATTTTTAAGTCATATCGCAGTGATGTCGGCAGTGTGGCAGTTTATAGTGATGTCTAGCACTGGGGCATCATGCCACAGACATGTAGCATCATGTCCCACCCAATCACATTATCCTGATACCAGGCTGACCAGTCCTAACACTGACCTCTTAATGAGTGAGGCAGCTGTTAGTACCATTTTTTATAAGTCTTTGGTATGACTCGGCCTTGGTATAAACCCACAACCTCCCACATCCGAGGCCGGCACTGTAACCACTAGACTACCAGAATGGTCTCACATAAGAATTTAAATATAAAAGATACACCACTATGAGACAGATGCCATAGTTGTTTGTATAAAAAATGAACAGTATAGGTCAAAGTTTTTAAGATAGGACTATCAAACCCTGCCACTAATGGTTAGATGAGTCATTACAATAGCACACCAACAAACTGAAAATTGATTTTTTGTGTGGAATTTCTAAAATGTATTATGGACTTCATTGTGACATTATATGTAGCTGGACTCATAAATATCAGTAACAATAATGGTGAAAAACTAAATAAAATGGTGGCAGAACTAGGACTGACCCTACCCATACATTCTTGTTTTAGACATGGCAGAACTCAGTGTGTGTGTGTGCATGCATATATATATATATATATATATATATATATATATATATATATATATATATATATATATATATATATATATATATATATATATATATATATATATATATATATATATATATATATATATATATATATGCATGCATGCACACACACACTTGTCTACAAGTCACGTTCAACTGGAAACTGCATAGATCCAGATCTGCTGTTGCCTAATGTGACAGAAGATATGGGTCTAGGCAGTACTGTTAGGATTAGTCATTAAAACAAACATTATAGACCCTGATCTGCCAGAGCATTATGCAATGGCAGATCAGAGTCTGTATTGTTTGCTGTTGGTCCTGACTTGTACATGAGTGTATATGTTCATTGTCAAGAAAAAATGTGTTTGAAAATGAGCACTTTTCATGTCCCAGAGGTGTTTATGGAACTATGTGTTTGAAAATGAGCACTTTTCTTGTCCCAAAGGTGTTAATGGAACTAAGTGTTTGAAAATGAGCACTTTTCATGTCCCAAAAGTGTTTATGGAACTATGTGTTCATTCAGTTTTAGATAGATGACAGTCATTAATTTGAGTGATAAAATAATAGTCCTGATTATCATTGAAGATATATCCTGTTGTGCGATCAACCATTCATTAAAGTAATGAAGAAAGCCTTATACTGAAGGACAGAAGAACTGCACTGTTATCTCTAATAATCCATTGATGCCCCAATGCTTAAAATAAAGCCCCCCCCCTTTTTGTAGCAGATACCATATATATTCACTTATAAATCAAGTCCAGTTGCAAACTGCACAGACCCAGATCAGCCTGTGCATTATACAGTGGCAGATCTGGGAACTGCATTTTGTTTGTAAGAACTAATTAGTAGAACAAGCAACATAGACCTTTATTAGCAAATGCATTATGCGATGTAAGATAAGAGTTTATAAGTCATTTCTTAGTCAAGTCCATCTGTATTGAAGATGCAGTTGGACTTAAAAGTTAGTATATACAATAGTGTCGAATCTCCCACAATAAATGAACAAAAATGGTGGCAAAGATTCCTAATATTTTTTAAAGAGTCAACAGCTCTTTTCCGTTTATCTGTAATGAGTTTTTCAGAATTAACATGGCAGATAAATCACCCATGAAAAAATAGTCCAACTAAGTTTTTTATTCTGTGGCTGATGTTTTTCATTTGCACAGAAATATATTGTCATAAATTAAATTTTAAATAAAAGTTATGGTGTTTATGGTGTTTTTAAATACAATAAAATGTATACTTGATCTTTTCTATATGCAGTTGAATCACTGTTGCATATGTTGTATTTTCTGCCTGTCACATCAACAACTTTGGCATTTCAGCTTTAAAAATGCATTGTTAAATTGCATAAATTATAAATCTGTTTGATCATGTTTGAGATGTAAGACTATCATGGAATCTCATAAATGCCATATATATCCATTATACATGTTTTTTATTTCAAAAAAATTGTTTGTGTTTTATTTTTATCGCTAAATAGATGATATGATCAGTAACATTTTTCTGTTGGCTGCTTAACAATTTCAGCGTAACTAATTAAGAACACAAAAATTGCGTATGGACTACATATTAATACTTACAAAATAAATTCATGCCTTCTGTAGGATTATTTTGATTGGATTTCACAGAAAGCATATTCATTTACTTGACATTAAACTGTGACATTCAAGAATATAAATTCCATGATAAAATTGTCAAATAAAACGGGTCTATTTATGGCATTTTTCAATAGTTGTCCCTATGAGAAAGCTAAAATAATCAATATATTCTGACTTTTCGTCAAAGGATTCAGAGAGAAATAAACATTATTGCAGAAATTATAAAATATTTAACTTCCATAATGTATAACTCCATAACCAGACAGTGAGCACTGTCTCATTCGCAATGACTTTTTTAAATTTACATTTATGGATTTTTTTTCTTCTATTTAACTGCTGAAGATGTCCATTTGTCAGAAGAACGCAAAACATGCCAAATTTCCTAAACTTTAAAATTGAATAATCGTTTTCTAAACTTGGGCCGTTCTTCTGGGATTGGGTGAGTTATGTTTATGTCATTTACATTTTTCAGAAGTTTGGCCTGCCATTAACTTAACAAATTCATACTTCATCCACCAGCCCATATCTACAATATGGCATCATAATGAAAGTGTAACCATATTGTAATATGTTTTTTTGTTGTTGCAATGTGGTGATTCCATACTGGTTTTGCGTTCCTTTCTCATTCTTGGAAAGATCTCAGATGTTGTGAGTGCCATGTAACCCAATCCAATTATTTTAATTCTACAAATCCTCTGAGAGTCTTTATTTCCAAAGAGGAAGACTATTGACATTGTATCATGATCTCATGTTACATGTCTATTTAAAGTCGGAGGGTATTATGTTATGTCGTCATCTGTCCTATTAACATTTGCTTGTCTGGCCCATAACTTTGGTTGTTGTTGTTGTTGTTGTGGGGTTTAACGCTATTTCAGCACACGATAGGCTATACATGGCGGCCAGTATTACTGGTGGAGGAAAGAAAGAACCACCAACCCATGAGAAGCTACTGGCATGCTTTCTCACATACCTACATTGGCTGAATCCGAGACTCGAACCCACGCAGACAGAGGTGAGATGGCAGTGATCCGTAAGGTGAGCACTTTAAACCACTCGGCCACTCGGCCCCCCCCCCAATAACTTTGGTAAATGGCTGGAGAGATTTTCATGAAAATTTGTTCACATATGCATATCATGACTAGAGATAGGTAACATGCCAGGGCCATGACCCCTGCCTCAAGGTCAAGATCACAGCAAGGGCAAATTTGATTCTGTGTTCTTGTCTGGGGTATAATGTATAACTCACAGAGGATAATTTTATGAAAATTTGCCCAGGTTCATTTCATGTCTAAGTGGTATGTTAATACTATAACCTTGTCCCCAGTGTCGAGGTCATGGTCAGGGCAAGGGAAAATGCAGTTCTTTCACATGTATCCCTGTACACCTTTTGAACCATTAAAATTGTTTTGTCGACCTTGTATATTGATTAGACGGTATGTTGCATACAGTAGCCAGGACCTGTCTCAAGGTCAAGGTCATAACAGGGGAATATGTAGTTTTGGGAATTGCATTGTCTACGTTGTAACATTTAAACCATTGCAGATATTTTGATAAAACTGTAGCAAATTATGTATTGTGCACATATGATATATCACATACTACAGCCAGTACCACTTGCCTCATAAGCTGATGGGGCACAACACGGAAATTTTTTACTTTAACTTGTATCCTTATCTAGTGTAGAATTTTTGAACTAATGAAGATATGTTAAAGTTAAATTTGTTTATATCTGATGATCACACAGTGATTCACCCCCATTCCCACCCCCTCCACACACATTCCCTGTATGGATATGACCTTGGAACCAATTAAGATATTTCTTGAGGCTTTATATGTGTCTTGATTTTGACTGTGCCTCTGGCAGTCATAGACATACATTGTCCCTCAAGACCAAGGGCACCACATGAAATGCCTATTTATTTCAGTGGATTTATTTACATATTTATGATGTCACTTTAAAAAAAAATCCCCACAAATACTTTGATGAAATTGTAACCAGGTCACCAATCCCTTCCTTAAAGGTCAAGGGAATTTAAGTAAGAAAAAGGTCAGGAGAATGGTGTATTATGTGTTTTTTGTGTGTTTGTATTGATTTGAAAAAGTTAGAAAAGAAACAAAAATGAATGTTGATAAAACTCTTAACTACCTTCTGTTTGTTGAGAATGTGTTGATATTATCGTATGGATGTTTTGCAATGTCTGATGCCTAGTTCTAGCTCAAAGTTTTAGATGCAGCTGTTTTTATATTCCCACATGCTGATACACCTGTTTTGGAGATTACACCCAATTTTAAAATTATGACAAAAAAGTTGTCAGATTTGTCATGTAAGATTATATTGTAGAACCTTTTGGTGGAAGTTAAGCTGGATTGAATTTGTAAAAAAAAGAGATAACATTCTATCATATATACTCACAGAACAAATCCAACTGCAAACTGCATAGACCCAGACCTGCCAGCACATTATGCACTGTCAGATCTGAGTCTGTGCAGTTGGTAGGGAGTAATCAGTAGAACAAACAACACAGATCCTGATCTGCAGGTGCATGATGCTATGGCAGATCAGGATCTTTGTTGTTTGCAGTGTGACTTAACTTACAAGCGAGTATAGACCCTAAGTACGATTTGATCTATTATAAGCGTAAGCTACTTATTTTTAACTGAATAATGAAATTAAAAATTACATCATGTTGGATAAGAGATTTATATTATATGGAGTCAGTCGTTTGTTTTGTACATTTTTCAGCGCATGTTAGGCCAATGTACATTGCTGGAATTTGGTTTAAACTAATCAGTGCAGTATATACTCGATTGCCATCGTAGAATGCAATGATAGAATTGGTTCTATACAATTTTTGTTGAGAGTAATTAGTACAACAAACAACATAGACGCTGATTATTCAATAGCAGATCAGAGTCTGCATTGTTTGCACTTGGATTTGACTTGTGCAGAAGTTTATATGATAATTTGATGTGAGTAAAGCCAAGCTGAAGCTCAGCTGTTTTTCATTTTTTTTTGGGAGGGGGCTTAATGCAGTTTTTCAGCATATGACAGCCTAAACATAGTAGCAAGTATTACTGGCAGAGGAAGAACCTGGGAGACCATGGGAAGAATCACTGACCCATGGGAAACTACTGGCAAACTTTCTCACCTACCCATATTGGCTGAGCCTAAGACTCAAAGCCATGCAAATATAGGTGAGATGGCAGTGATTAGGAAAGAGACCACTTGGCCATCATTTTGGTTTCATTTTTTTAAAGCATGTTTTGTATTTAAAGCACATTCTTCAGTTTACATGTACATGCAACATCTCTGGGGATGATTTATAAACCGATGATTAAAATCAAGATTTCTGATGTAATAGAAGTCTGTTAGGCATCAATAATAGTGTTCTTGTGACATTCTAGAATGCCTGATCCAAATTGCCATTTGTGATATGGAGAGTCACTGCTAGTAATGAGATATTCCAAATGAGGTTTTTCACTGTCAGAAAACTAATTTTGATTGGTGAGGATAAGGGTCAGCAGAACATAATACCTTGTGCTTGTGCTTGTCGGATCTACCAATAAATAGATCACAAACTTTAATAACCATAGATTTTTTACTTTTTGGAGTGAAGTTTTTGAATGTTCTATGAAGTTAATAGTTGTATATAATCAAGTTCAAGTCAGATCCAGTTGCAGTCTTCATACATCCAGATCTGCCAGCTCATTTTATTTATGGCAGAGCTGGGTCTGTGCAGTTTGCTAGAGGTAATTGTTAAAACAAAAACAGCATAGATCCTGATCTGCTGGTTGATACTGCATTGGTAGATCTGGGTCTATGTTGTTAGTAGTTCAACTCAGTTCATACAGAGAACATCCCATTTAGTGTTGGGGGGGGTGCTTTTTAGGTCAATGTTCAGAGCAGTGTTTTGCAAAGGCCACAGGAACATTACTGGATGAGGCAATAAATGTACATATTATTTAGCATAGATTTCAATAACTGCAGTAAAAGAAATGACCAGTCTTTTTAGTTTTTAAGTTTTTAACTCATCATATGGAATGCTTTTTCATCCATTGTTGATCCATCCATTAGCACACATTTGTTACCACTACTCCTAAACTACCTGGAGGATTGAAGCTTTATACATGCATTCATCCCATGGTCTAGTAGACCCAAAGTAAAAATGATGCTGGTCTGACATCCAGTATGGCCACCATGGCAGTCATTTTGAAAATCTTTTTATCACTGCTCTTGCTGAGTAGAAAGTCATATCAACATTGGGTTTTCACTCCAAGACTTGGTATGATATCTAGCTGCTTCCAAGTAAAATGGTGTTAGTCTAACTCAATATGGCCATTGTGGCAGTCATCTTGAAGATCTTGTAATTGCTGCACCTGAAGGAAGTAATACTGAAATGTACTTTTCACCAGAAGACTTCTTATGACATCATGTTAGTTCTAAATGAAAATGGTACTGATCTTAGCCACCATAGGGAACATCTTGTTGTTGTTGTTGTTATTGGGTTAAACACCATTTTTCAGCACAAGATAGGCTATACATGGTGGCCATTATTACTGGTGGAGAAAGAACCTGGGAAAACCCCGGAAAGAACCACTGACCCACAAGAAGCTACTGGCAAGCTTTCTCACATACCCACATTGGCTGAATTTTGCTATGGCTGCTCCTGAATGGATGGTCATATCAACAAGTGCTTTTGTGGTCGTAAAGGAAAATGGTGGCAGACTGATCTTATTATCGCTATTCATCCTGAGTGGAAAGTCATATTAACATGGGGTTTCCCCCCAGAAGAATGGTGTGCATCTCACATCCAATATGCCCACCATGTCAGCCTTCTTACAATTTTTCTTGTTACTCCAGAAGAACAAAGTTATATTTATATTGTGTTTTCACCAGAAAACATAAGAGAGTGTCTTCTTGATCCTAAATTAATATGGTGCTTATCTGATATCCAATACGGCCACCATGCAGGCCATCTTGAAATTCTTGTTATTTTGCTGTTCCTTCTAATTGGAAAGTCATTTTGACATGGTGTGTCATCAGAAGAGTTTTTATGATGTCTGGTTGGTCATAAATGAAAATGATGCAGATTGACACTCAGCATGGCCACCATTGTGGCAATCTTGAAAATATTATCTCTGCTCTTCCCAATAAGATGATTATATCAATGTGTGGTTTTCCCCAATAAACATCAAATGGTCCCTGGCTGGTCCTAAATGAAAATGTTGGCAATTGGAAATGGCTGTCATGATGTCTTTCTTGAAAATCATCTTGCTGCTACTCTCCCTGAATGGATGGATATACTACCATATTTAAAAAAAAAAAATCAAAGCTATGTAATGATTGTCCACGTGTGCCTGAATGAAAATAGTGCCAATCTCAGGAATCCAGGATCTCCACCACAACAGCTACTTTGAAATTCTCCTTTTTGTTGAAGAATATAATAGATGGTTTTAACATTCAGTAGTTAAAAAGACGAAATGGTCTTATCCTGAATTCTGGAAATTCTTTTCAGTCAGTAGAGCATCAGTCCCTTCCATGGACTCTTGTTTTTATCATTTTATAAATAATGACCCTTACTTGACAACATGTATTCAACTAGTAATGACCCTTACTTAGCAACAGGTATTCAACTAGTAATGAAAAGAAAAATGCACTCAAGCCTATATTTTTTTGGGGTGTGATTGGGGTGGGTGGGGCTCAGCTTGAGCCCTTCACCCATACTTTGGGGGCTCGAATGACTTGTACCTCTACCTACATAAAAATGCCCATATTATTAAAAACAAGTTGAATATTCCATCATTTTATGTTCTTAACCAGAAAGCGTTGACATCATTATGCCATGCACAAGCCAGATTCCACATCTGATAAAAACACTTGTTCAATTAACTTACTAGCTTGTGGTGTATATAAAGAATAAAAACTAACATTACCATGGCAGTGTTATTTTATTTTGAATGTTATTGCAGCAGCAGTATTTATAATCACTGCAGTGGTATTCATATGCCATTAATACATTTTTTTGTTGAAGTTGTTTATTTTACTTTTGCAATAGTATATTGTTGCAGCAGTATATTTTAATGTTAAGTCAGGGTAAAATAAATTATAATGAAACATTGAGATGGGCAAGTAACCCCCCCCCCAAAAAAAAAAAACGAGTAACATTATAGCAATGGCATTTGGGCACAAACAGCTCATTCATCTCACATAGCAATGTTAGTAATTGACCGAATTTCTATACTTTTATGGTAAGACCAGCAAAATATGCTTATAGTTTATGCACAATCCATCCAAAACTAAACAGATGGAGACAATTGTGTACTGCATCTCTCATTTTTGATGAAAATTCCCTTGCAGGTGCCCACAGAATTGGTGAGGCAAATCTCCGCCTTTTACATCCAGTATTACCTGTGTGCCAACAGCGATAAAAATAACATTGTTTTATGTTCAAGCCTACTATTGTTTATAATTTACCAGTACATAAGCTTCTTAGAAAAATTAAATTATTTTTTTCCATTTCGTCTATGTTGACCTTCATGCTTTCCAGCAACAGTTACCTTCATATGTACTGTGATAGGTACCATGGTATACTACAATTATATACCAACAATTTAATGTTCTGTGACATTGGCCTGACACCGTTTTAAAGAAGAATAACGTCAGCCAATAGCTGGACAAAATATCATGCTCTATTTATAGGAAAATAACACCATATCGTATCCATTATATTTGAAAAAAATAATTATCTTGAGATAAAAGAAATAAAATATCTCAGCTTAAAATAAAACTACAGTCCATTCCCCCACAACTTTAAATGGGCAGTACCTTAGATAAATTTGCTATGTGTATGTTAATTGCTGTTTAAGTTGTAATAAAAAACAAAACTCAAGTGCGTTGATTAAGTTTACACTATAGCTGACACCCTGGCAAAGACACTCTGTTGACGTTAGTGAACTTATTGATACAAATAGGAAGTGTTGATGCTGAAGTCTTCAGTTTATTAGCTGTACTATTGATATTGTAGGCAGGGAAACTTTGAGTGGGATGCCAACACCTGGACAAGATTTTTATCAGAGAGGGTCAGTAAACATAAAACACACCGACTCGACAATGAGAAAATACTTAGTGGACATTGAGAAATTACATAAAATTCAAATAGAAAGCTGCTCTTCTGAACATTTTAGATGGTTTGCAGTCTTACAAAAAAGTACTTGGCCTCGATACATTAACATAAACTAGAAAATAACTATAAAATGACATTTAGTTTTGGTGTTTAATCCAAAATTAGTCAAAAAGTTTGGACTTAACTGAATTTCTTTCACAGCATCCCAATTGGCCATCATGCTGGCATAAGTGACACGTCATATATGTTATTAAAGGATCGTAATTATAATTATATTTGTAATATTGAAGATTAATTTGACAAATAATTAGTAAAAAAATTAAATATTTTTAAAAATTGTTTTGTCATATAAAATGAAAACATGCTTTTCATAGCATTACATTTATAACAAGAATATTCATGAATTTCCATGCATTCCTTACTAATGTAAGCTGCCAGAGTACCAGTACAGTGAAAAAGTACCATGGTATGTACTACCGAAGAAATACCGTTGCAACCAGTATATCGGTAATACCATGCACCTCTAGTTTTCAGTAATAACATGCTTTTCTGGTGATCACTGACTGCTTTTTTGTTTTGTTTTTTGAAAGCATCCAGAGAACATCATTATACATTTATTTTTGTTTAGCATGCCTTGGTAGAAGTTCACCATAGAGACCACGTGGACATGTCCGTCTGTACATCCATCCACACCCATAATTTATGTAAATGTTGACATCTTTAGATTAGGCTTATTTTAATGTCTTTTATCATATTTACCCACATTTTAGCCCGTGTTAAATGCGAAGTGCATACATCTCGGATCTGATATCACATAATGTGCTTGCAGATCGGACTGAGTTTATACAGTTTGTTAGGAGTAATCAGTCAGACAAACAACATAGACTTTGATCTGCTGTTACATTATGTGCTGGCATATCTAAGTTCATACAGTTTGTTAGGAATAATCAGTCAAACAAACAACATAGATTTTGATCTACCATCACATACTGTGTTGGTACATCTGAGTCTTGACAGTTTTTTAGGAATAATCAAACGAACAACACAGACTTTGATCTGCCATTGCATAATGTGTGGCAGTTCAGGTCTCTGCAGTTTTTTTAGGAATAATCAGTCAAACGAACAACATAGACTTTGATCTGCCATTGCATTATGGGTGACTGATCAGGGTATATATTGTTTGCAGTTGGTTCCAATTTGTATGTGAGTATGTATGGTACATTTTAATTATATAAATTGCTGGCATAACATAAACGGGGCTTTTTTGTTCTTAGTTTCAATCACCTAGCACATATAATTTTGTGCCACAGGTGTGACATCTGTTTAAAAATAATATATATATATATATATGAAGCATTGAATAAGGTAGTCAGTTATACCTTTTTTATTACAGTTATTTTACATCTCAAGAAGTACAAAAACTGGCGCTTCTAGCTGTGTGAGAGAGATTCTAATTTAATTCTGTTTTGCAATGGAAAAATAGGGTGGCAGATTAAAAATATACAAGCTGCAACTTTCCACTTCATATTGGGTGAACTTTAAGTTATTATTTTTCAATTGTTTGCTTTCCTGAATGTAAATTCATTTACAGTATGAATTTACTTGTAGGTCAGGTCCTGTTGTTAGCAATATAGCTCCAGATCTGTCCTTATATGATGCATTGACAGATCAGATTCTGTGTTCCAGATCTGTCCTTATATGATGCATTGACATCAGATTCTGTGTTCTGCTGATTAATCCCAACAAACTGCAGAACTCAGATCTACCGGTGTATTATGCAGTAGTAGATCTAGGTCTGTGCAGTTTGCAGTTGGGTCTATTTACTCCAACATAGAAGTGAGTATATACGGTATATACAGTAATTTACTATTTAATTTTATAGTCAGCATATATATATATATATATATATATATATATATATATATATATATATATATATATATATATATATACATATATACAGTATCCACATTTTTTTGTACATGATTTTTGTCTAATTTTTGTAACTTTTATTCATGGCTGTAAATTGTAGTGATTAACTTTAGTAGAAATTGTGTATGGGCATAGGGTCTATTTTAAGATGTTAAAGAGAGTAAAATTACATAGGATGTTTAATAGATGCTTACATACATGTTGACAATTACTAATAATAGAACTATTAGAAAATATGTTTATAAGATTCTGCCTTTTTCCAATTGGACAGATCAATCAGGTGGTATCTTAGATGAATTAAATTAATTCCTATTGATTTAGTTAGGTCACATGAATAGGTTTTTGGAAATATTAAATTGGGTAGTACAGTCTATCATGTGGGGTATATTGCGACATAGACACTTTGAAGGTGTATATAAAGGAGAGAACTGAACAATCAGATTTCATTCCTATGTTGGAGTCATTCTTATATCTTGTGTTCCTGTTGTCTCTAGACATGTTTTATGTCGTGCCCTAGATATTATTTGAGAGAAAAATACTTTTGTTTTGACATTTCATTGGAAATAGAAAGTGCTCATATTTTTAAATACTATAATATTATTTCAGAACTATTGTGAATTACCTATTGAAAAGTAGTTCTGGACAATGCCATTTTGACAATGTCTGGATTCTTGGTGACCACTACATTTCTGGTTCTGATGTTTATATGGAACATTATTAATATAACTTTTTCAGGATTATTTTGGATTCACTTTTTAATACTTTTTGTTCCTCTCAAATTTTCATTTTATAACATTGATAATTAAATTGTTTGTTAAGTTTTTAAAAACTTGTTGGTTTTGCATCTTTCTGTTACTTATTTTGTAATAATAGCCAGTACTTTTATTACTGCTAAATAACTCTACTGTAAGTTGAGACTTCATCCTCGTATTTGGGTGAACCAGAAGCTTTCAAAACACTGGATTACCCTGGGACACCTCTGTAATGTCACCCTCTTAGTAAGAGGGGTGGTTAATTGGATTTCGCTGGCATGATCTAAGGAATGACCTCCCTTGATTTTATAGCCCTGTGGGAGTGGATAGATAGAATATCAACTGAGAACTGAGCAAGAGTATTGGGAAGAAGTAATGCAATATGAGCCCCCTTAGACAAGAAAAATAACAAAATTTAATCAATAACAATAGTGGCAACTCCAATTCAATCTAAGTTACATAAACAGAATTTAATAGCAGTGTCTAATTTGGATTTATTTCATCATAATAACGAGTGGTGAAAAGGATGCAATGTCCATGACTGACTGCATCACCTTCCACTTGTGACCTGTGTATCATGTCTTCATATTCTGAATGCTTCATCTCTTCTGGAATTCTTAGTCTTTTTTCTGAATACATTATTTATTTCCAGACTTCCAACTTCTGTCTTTGGACTGTCCTGTCTCTTCCAGAAATCTGTTTCCTTAATGCTGTTCTCTTTCAGAAATTGTGCATTCTAGCACTAATCCCTGTCTTTTACAAGATGACCACATGGTCCCCTTTTCTTGTTTAACGAGGAAAGCACTATTCTTTTTAGGCTTCCTTGAGCTAAACTTCTGTCTCAGAATTTTCAGACTAAAGAATTTCTATCAAGGTCATCACTTTAAATTCACGTTACTTCCAAAGTGTACGCATTAATTTACTCGGATCAGTTGTATCCAGTGGTTCCTATAAATTTTCCCAAGATAATCATTTCTTCCGTCAGATTTTGGACAGCCTAGAATCTCTGAACTATGTTGCACATGATAATTTGACATGGGTTCCTATCAAGTGGTTATGGTTGGTAGCTCAAATGTTTACTTTCTCGGGACAGCATTGCAATTCGCTGGTCAAATATAAATGAGTCGTAGATGTTGGCCTTTCATGTCTAACACTGACATGGGGGGGGGAGCAGAAAGGTCAAGGTGACCCTTCACAAAGACTTTTCTGGCTTAAATGTGATAAAATTAGAATGCTCAATGTGTTCAACTTCAAGGTTCAATACTATTCAAAATTCGACACTTTACACTTTACATGATACCCATTCATACTGCCCTTCATTCTTTCCTGGTTGCATATCTGTTGTGAAAACACCCAAGATAGGTAACTTCTCACTGAAATTATCATATTAATTTAGACTTAATCCACACATTACCTTGTGTTTACCTTCAGTTGCATAGAAGTTTTTTGTGTAAAACTTCTTTTCAGCTTTCTTTCACAGGAACAATGTCTAAGCAGGGGTGTGGTCAAACAAAATCCCACTGGGCAGACACACAATTTCTGCAGCCTGTGGTTGGAATAGGTCTGGGATCCTGCCAAGTGTAGACATACCCATAAAGCAAGGAAGAAGGTTCCTTCCTTGTTGTCTTCAGAGTTTTTTGGGTTCTTGTTCTCTGTATCCTTTGGGTCTCAGATCTGGATTACCAATGTCTTTTTGGAGGTTCTTTGGGTTAGTGGACTCCCTCACAAAGGAGGTTATATATGGGTGGAGAGCAAGTCACACAATCCCATTTGGGAGGAGCATCACCCTCCCCATTCAGTGAGGACAGAGTGAGCATCACTCTTTCCTTCCAGCATGGCATTGAGTTAGTTCCCACCATGAGGGCAAAGCAGCACCCTTTAATCACTGAGCTCGTGTGTGGGCTAAAAGTGAGTGGGTGGAGCAGCACCCCTTCAACCCCTGGGGCCCATTGTTGGTGATGGGATCAAGCTCCCAGGTAAGTTGAGACCTCAGATCTGAAGTCTTTTGGATGTGGGAAGGGTCCTCCCACAGATCTTAGTCACCTGACTGATATTTGCCTTGTCACCAGGTAACAGTCATTGGAGCCCCTATGGTATGGAGATATGGTTTAAGTTGCCTCTCCAACCAACTGCTGTTACATCATGCAAGGGATAGGGGATCAGCTTACAGATGCAAGAATTAGGGATTGGGTAGTGGACACTTTCAACCCGAAGTAAAATTGTTATTCACTAATGCCATTTCACCTTCAGAATGATCCCACAGGTTCTGTACAAGTTCAGGAGCTCCACTGCTCAGCTCATTTTGATCACCCTCTGTGGCCTCAGCAATCTTGGGTTCAGCAATCTTCTTAATCTGCAGGTTAACCATCCAAGGGACATTACCTCAGAAGAGGAACCTCATGTTGCAGCACAGGATCTCTCTCTTGCACTTCAGCCTATAGTTCCTCCACTACTTACTTAATTTGAACAGTTCTTTATTCAGTTTACACTCCAATTATGTTCACTTATTCACAGTAATATTTCTGCCTTTGGGCCAAGTCCTTTTTTGGGGGGCCTAAAATGTCATGGTTTACTGCCTTTGGGTCAAGTCGTCTTTTGGGGACCTAAACTGTCATGGATTCCTGCCCTTTGGTCAAGTCGTCTTTTGGGAACCCAAGATGTCACATATTTATGCCCTTGGGCCAAGCCCTTATTTAGTGGCCCAAAATATAGATTCCTGCTCTTTTGCTAAGTCCTTATTTTGGGGCCCAAAATGTCATGGATTTGTGTCCTTGGGCCAAGCCTTTGTTTGAGGGTTCAGGATATGGATTTATGCCCTTGGGCCAAGTCCTTGTTTGGGGGCCCAAGATGTCATGGATTTATGTCTTTGGGCCAAGTCCTTGTTTGGGGCCCAATATGTCATGGATTTATGCCCTTGGGCCAAGTCCTTGTTTGGGGGCCCAAGATGTCAGAAATTTATGTCCTTGGGCCAAGTCCTTGTTTGGGAGCCCAATATGTCATGGATTTATGCCCTTGGGCCAAGTCCTTATTTGGGGGCACAAGATGTCTTGGACTTATGCCATTTCCTTCAGGAGGCACACCATATGCTTCATAAAACACATTTCTTATTCAAAGAAATCTACAATTTGGCAGATTGTACAGGTAATTGATAACAGTTGTTTTATATACTTTCTGCCCACTATATTGACTCGATGTAAGACAACAAACATATAGTATCAAAGCAAGTAAAGTAAGATATGAGACTTATTGACACATTCTGATGAAATCTATAATTAATATAATTTGAGGAAATTACATGAGACATAATTTAGACCTATATTAAAATCATGATCCATTAAATTAAAGAGTTATTTACCTTTAAACTTTGTTTTGTAAGTATCGACCACTGTGTTAATCCTTTAAAGTTTTGGTAAGTTGCTTGTGAGTTTTTTTAATATGTATAGGATCAAAGTAAAATCAAGCTGTAATTCTAATAGCATTTTATGCCAGCAGGTTTTAGCAGAATCTCCAAATTACCATACTTACTTGCTTATACATTTGATTCCAACTGCAAACAACATAGACCCTGATCTTCTGTTGTACAGTGTGCCAGTCTATGTTGTTTGTTCTACTGAGTGTTCATAACAAACTCTACAGACCCAGAACTGTTGGTGCGTTATGGGACAGAAGATCAGAGTTTGTACAGTTTGCAATTTTGCTCAACTTATAAGCAAGTATGTATGATAATTTCCAATTTGGCTAGACTTATAAGCAAGTATATATGGTAGTTTGCTTGCCTGCTTCAAATTATGAATAAAAAGCACTTACTAGCAGTAGTGGGTGTCTTGATGGTCTCTTTGATCACACAGTGGTCTTGATGGTGTCTTTGATCAAACAGTGGTCCTGATGGTCTCTGATCAAACAGTGGTCCTGATGGTCTCTTTTATGAGACAGTGGTATTGATGGTCTCTTTGATCAAACAGTGGTCTTGATGGTCTCTTTGATCAAACAGTGGTCTTGATTGTCTCTTTGATCAGGTTACAGGCCTTGAATTAATGAAAGAATAAATTATGAATTTAAGAAAGAATGATGAAAAACAGGAATGAAGTATAAAATAAAAGAATACAAAATTTAATGAATTAATTTAAACCTTTTTCTATGGTAAAGCATGTCTGTCCATCCATTAGCATTTATTTATTCGTTAAACTTGTCCCAGTTGTATATCAGGACTAGATAGCATGTCAGGTAACCATAAATCCGCTCCCCTGCTACAAGGACAATGTCACAGCAACGGTAAATGTAATTCTTTGACTTGTATTCTTGTCCAGAGTGTACATTTTGTACAATATATTCTACAGATACATCAGTCACTTGTACATATATAGAAAGAGCATACCATAAAAGCCCACTAACTTAAGGTCAAGGCCACAGCAAGGGGAAATGAAACTCAGATATTTTTTTATGAAACTATAGCATTGTATATAAAGTGTCCTACCCCTTGCCATCAAGGTCAAGGTCACAACAAGGGAGGATGAAAGTCAGTAGCTAGTTTCCTTCTCCAGGCTGTCACTGTCTAATCCCTTCAGATATTTTAATTAGGCTTTATTTAGGTCTGTACCTTATAATAAAGTAGCCAGATCATTTGCTTCAAGGTTATTTGTGAGCAAAGGGTCATGAGATGTACTGATCATGTATCAGTTGTGGTAGTCTTGTTTAACTGTGAATAAGTATTTTAAAGAAAATTTATATCCATGCACATCTTTTATTATTGATCAATAAATGATTTGTCCAGTTAGTGTTGTGGTAAACATCTTGTATAACTTTCATAACACTGTTGTTCATTTAATTTCAGAAAATGTCCTTTTGAAGGTAACTGATTTGATGAAGTGATTAAAAGGTAGGTTTTTAAATTATATGCTGGCCCATAGGGCAGAGTGAGTGTTCTGTTCATCCATCTATCTGTTGCCAAGTTTCATATCTGTACAATAACTTGAGTACCCCACCATCAACAGTTAACCAATTTTGTGGATGGCTTGCACTTTGTTTAAGGAAAAACACTCTTGATTTTGGGCTCAAAAGGTCAAGATCATTGCAAGTGAAAGTAGAACATTGGTTTCTGCACAGTAACCATGTTATTCACCATCTACAGTTAAAAATGTTGTGGATAACTTGCACTTGGGGTAAGGAAGAACTTTCTCGATTTTGGAGTCAAAAGGTCAAAACTTGTTGTCACTGTGACTGAAAGAAAAAATGGTTACTGCACAACAACTCAATTTTTCCACTAGAAACAGTTAATAGACTTTAAGGATGGCTTGCACTTTGGGTAAGGAAGAACTTTCAGGGCCAAAAGGTCAAAAGTCCAGGTCACTGTGAGTGAAAGAAAATAAATGGTTTCTGCAAAGTTTTTGAGTTCTCCCGTATCTGCAGTTACCAAACTTTGTGGATGGCTTGCACTTCGGGTAAGGAAATATCTATTGATTTTGGGTTCAAAAGCTCAAGGTCATTTGCTGAAGAATTAAAATCTTTTGTATACAGACATGAACTGAACTTTGTGAGTAACTCACACTTGTGGGAAGAAAGAAGCCTATCGATTTTGGACTTAATAGGTAAAAGGTCAAAGATCAAGGCCAATGACTTACAGAATAGTAATGGTTTCCGTACAGATATTTAGGTTATCTACATGGAGGTCAATTAAGCATGGGGAGGGCGTTTAATGTGCCACGATCTGCATTCTTGGTATTGTTTTTATGGAACTAGTGTCTGCAGAATTTTTACATAAATTGTTCTCACACTAAAGTACAATGCTGAATGCCACATTGTAGTAAAATGGACACATCCTTTGGCATTCATTGTTATCTCTAGTGGTCATAGACTGCTTGGAGGATTGCCATGGAACTTGAGACACATATTTATTCTAGGGTCTAGTCAGTCCCAATTGAAAATGGTGTTGTTCAGCCATCTTCAGAATCTTGTTATTGCTACAATTCCTTCATAGATGGTCATATCAATGTGGAATTTTCATTAAAAGACATTTTATGATGCCAGAGCGTTACCAAATGAAACGATGCTGCTTAGACATCCATTATGACCACCACAGCAACCATCTTGAATATTTTGTTATCACTGCTCCTCCTGAATGCATGGTTGTATCAACAAAGGGTTTTCACTAAAAACCTTTTTATGGTGTCTAATTAGTCCTAAATTAAAATGGTGCCAATCTGACATCCAGTATGGCCACCATTGTAGCCACCATGCAGTCTTATTATCACCACTCCTCCTAATGACCTGACATTTTTGGAAGGGGATGGGGTGAGGGTGGGTATTGATTTGAAGTTTCTAAATGGGCCAGATTTTGTATGAGAACTGCATGAACAGACTTATATTTCAACAAATGAAAGTGGTAGATAACTTGTATGAAACAAAGATAAAATGTACATCTATCTCCGTTTATTGGCTAGTGGCAGCGATTGTATAGCATGACAATTGCATTGTGTCGTATGAATTAGTCCTGCATTTATTAGCAGAAATGTTACCCCCAAATACTGGAAACCAGATTTCTGCCACTTACAATCACAACAAATACAGTTGGCAAAATTCTTATAAAAAAAACTAGATAAATAATGAAACATCCAATTGCTCGTCTGCAATATATCTGTAAAGTTACCTCTTGATTTTGCAGCCTGATCTTAGATCAAGCATTAACACGATCTGTACATCAAGCATTGACATTGTATGTAGATAAAGTGTTAACATGATCTTTAGATCAGGCATTGACATGATCTGTAGATCAAGTGTTAACATGATCAGTAGATCAAGCATTAACATGATCTGTAGATCAGGCATTGACATGATCTGTAGATCAAGTGTTAACAGGATCTTTTGATTAAGCATTAACATGATCTGTTGATCAAGTGTTAACTTGATCAGTAGATCAAGTATTGACATTGTAGGTATGTAGATAATACATTAACATGATCTTTAGATCAGGCATTGACATGATCTGTAGATCAAGCATTAACATGATCTGTAGATCAAGCATTAACATGATCTGTAGATCAAGCATTACCATGATCTGTAGATCAGGTGTTGACATGATCTGTAGGTCAAGCTTTACTTTACTTTTGGCTGCCCAGTCAAATTGTTTTTAAACATAACTCACCCATTTCTGAGTGGAAGCTTCCATATAATGATTTTAAATGTTATATAACTCAATATTTTTTATATACTTGCCAAAATATGTGGAATAAAAATGCCATAAACAAATTTCAAGATACAGGTATCAGTAAAAAAAATGGACAGTTGCACCCATCATGCGGAAGATATAGGAGAGGTTGGGTGGTATTGTTTCACATGCACCTGGTTCAAGAACGGGGCATAGGGTGGTCAAGTGGTCTAATGTAATTGACCTTTACCAATAACTCTCACATCTCACTTTAGTCTGCATGAATTTGAGTCTTGATTTGACCAACCTGGGTATGTGAGAAAACTTACCAGTAGCTCCACATGGGTCATTAGTTCTTTCTTGGGTCTTCCTGGGTTCTTCCTCGCACCAGATATTCTAGCCACCATGTATAGCCTATCATGTGCTAAAAAATGGCATTAAACCCCACAAAACCAAACCAAACTAAATCAAACCAAACCTGACTCGTGAACCACCTGAATGACAATCCAAGACCATCTTGGGTCTCATTATTCCTGGCTAAACAAGTAAAGAAGTTAGTACCCTTTAGAAGAGATTTGATAAATTGATCACCATTTTATAAAAGCTGACATTATTGCTTACAGTCAAGTTAAAGCATGGTCTTGACCCAAATTTTTTGTATAGAGTAAGAAGCCAGGTTTAACCTTGGGAGTTTGCCCTTGTAGTATCATTAAGCAGTGATATGATAAGTCAAAAGTAGGTGAGTAAAATTTTATGTCAGTTAACTTAATGGAGGAAAAAGAAAATGTACCAGACATAAAACAACTTTTTTTTGTATGTTGCAACTTTTTCATATGCGGGGAGGATATAAACAAGATGAAAGTTCATGTATGGAAGTGACTTGGCAATGTAAATGCACATCAAATGCGAGTTCATTACTTGTGTCACATTTTCTGTGGGTATTTTCCAGACGATTCCGATTTAGATATGTTTTTTTTTCAATCCAAGATATGAAATAGGGTGATAACTGAAACACCATTTACACTGATTTTATTAAAGTACAAAAAACAAATTATATTTTGGACAAATCCATGCTGATGACGATCATTGTAGAAATATAAACTGATAAACTGAGAACACATGTCAATAAGAGAGAGAGAGAAAGAGAGAGATAGAGAGAGAGAGAGACCCTTTTTTAAAAACATAGAACTTTTCCTTTGTTACTGTATGTATGAGGGTTCAAGAAAATCATTTCCCAGCACTTGTCCCAGGGACAAGTGAGTTGACACAGTTACTTGTCCCTGTTCTAACTTGATGCAGTAGAGACACTTTTTCATTACATTGCTTAGACTCTTGCTAAAGAACCACAGGTAGCTGACCCAAGCTTAGTGCAAAATGGGTCATAATCATGAAAATATCATGTTCTAAATTAAGGTTGCTTAGATAAATATATAAAAAGGGACAATGTTTGTAACTCATGAAATTGCAGTTGCACACATAGCCTTCTATTGTGATTTTATTATATGTATGTAGAAATTTCCCTTTTCAGTGAGCTGTCACACATTTTGATGAGCTAAATGTCAAGAGACAATGTCAAAAGTTTGTGATTTTCATCTGGTCAGACACCATTACACTCAGCCAAATCAGTGGTCAGACACCATTACACTCCCCCTTATGACTGGTCAGACACTATTACACTCCCCCCAGATCACTGGTCAGATACCATTACACTTACCCCAGATCACTGGTCAGATACCGTAACACTCACCCCATATCACTGGTCAGACACCATTATACTTCCCCCAGATCACTGTTCAGATACAATTATGCTCACCCAGGTCACTGGAGAGACACCATTGCACTAATCTCAGATCACTGGTCCAACACCATTATGCTCAGCCAAATCTTTGGTCAGACACCATTACACTCACCCCAGATCACTGGTCAGGCACCATTACACTCAGCCAAATCACTGGTCAGACAAAATTACACTCACCCCTGATCACTAGTATCTTCAAGACTGTGCAGCCTTATAAATGCATTTTCAGACCAAAGCAAAGATGCCAACAAATATTTCTATAAGTATATAATTACTCTTTTCAAGAACAATGTCAATAATACGCATTGCAAAGAAGAATTCCAACCATCTCAATTTCCATCAAGCAATCCAGTTCAGTAAAGTCTCCATTCTAGCGAGTTACTCAGGGGCTTTAACAGAGAAGATTGCTGTTTGACCTAAAGATTTTGAATGTTTATAGGTTTTGTCCCAGTAAAAATTTGACCAGTCAGTTGGTATATTATCATCTTGTGTTTTTTAAATAAATCATATATTACAGTGGCATGCACTATGTGAATGTTGGTGGGAGTTGGCTGAGACACATGAAATACTGATTTTGAACGTATTTTAGTAATGTTATTTTCTTTTCTTCTTCTGAAAACTCCGCATACACACAGAAATAATTGCTGACATCTTCATGTTGGTGTGACAATGAATTAACAAAGTTTCATACTGGAAAATAGCAGTGACCTTGGGCAAATCTGACACTGTCTGACCAGACAAAAATGTAAGGTATTTTGTCATTCTTTGTCTCTCAGCTTCATAGAGGTCTGACTCAATATGATGAGTGACAGCTTGTTGAAGGATAGAACTTCTCCATATCAAAATGATGCGTGAATTACAGAAAAGCATCATTATAAATTCAAATATCATGAAGAAATCGAGGGCTAGGTTTAAAACCACAACATGTTATATTCATAAATTTTATCCATTTTAGTATCAAATTTACACCAGGTTCCTGTGTTAAAAAAAAAGATGGCTTCTTTGTGACATGTTCTAGCATAAAAAAAAGGAGGACAAATTAGGCAAAAGTAATTGAGCTAGACGATAAGCAATGCTGAACTTTGGTGTTCATTAAAATGAACTCTGCTTTATTCTCAAGGTGCAGACTGCATCTAAATGGCTCAGGAATGAATTATTATTAATGTTTCACTCTACCTGAACCCTCTTTACTTTTGTGCAATTGTTATTTTTATATTTTTAAAACTATGCCTTTTAATCAGCACCATGCATCCTCGGCAACACAACTGAATCAATATTCCAGTACATGGTCAACCCCACAAATGTAAAAGCATCAGGCGCCAAGAAACTAAATACATGGATGTGCCAGAAACCGTCAAGAATGGGAAAAAACAAACTTTACAGCCATACAGAAAAGGTCTACAGAAAAACACAAAAACATGGACAAAATAAACAACAGATGATTCATTTGGATACAAGACAAAACACAAATGGAGAAAACAAGAAATTACAAAAAAAGATATTCAAAAAGAGGGAAGGAAATAGTTTTAAACTTAATCAGATCAAATTCTTGGTAAATATTTTTGGGTTAAAGGTTTATTATAAAAGAAGCTTATAAAATTTATAAATAGAAGATTAGGATTGAAGGAGTAATTTTATCCACAGATCCCGAGATGAAAGTCTGTTGTACAGAATAAGCCCTTGTTATAAAAGTATCCTCATTTTCACTGTGAGACACCTTGCCAGTAGCTTCACGTGGGTCGGTGGTTCTTTCCGTGGTTTTCCCTTGGTTCTTCCTCCACCATTAATACTGGCTGCCATGTACATGTATAGCCTATCGTGTGCTGAAAAATGGCGTTAAACCCTACAACAACAACAACAACAACAACAACTTAGATTATTGCAAGATGAAGGAATTATTATTAAAAATGCCGACAAGTTTAGCACTAAATTAATAATAAATAAGGAGGATTACATTAACGAGATAGAAATCTTTCTGATAATCTTTATCAGGAAACTAAAGCAATGAAATGTCAGTATGAAATATCCAGAATCAGCTTTGACAATGAATTTGACATCTTCCCACAAACAAGATGCACTCCTCAGTTTACATTGTACCCCAATACACAAGGTTTATAATAAAAATAACTACATATATGCTACCCTGGTATGTTTGTAATTTCTGCATTTAGCTTGCATACTGTTAATATATCAAAAAGTGTTAATCAGATTTTACAACTTATAATAAATCTCTCTTTTTTTCGTATGTCACTCCAGATATTAGTAAATTGAAATCACTTCAGAATTTATCAGACAGATCTTTCATGGTTACACTTGATGTAACTTTTCTCAATACAAATATCGCACACACTGATGGTGTTGAGGCTTGTACACATATGTACTTCTTTAATAAAGAAGACAGTGCATGTAAAATCCAGTAAAATTTTGATTTAACATCACTTGTGCCTGAAAATAACTATTTTCATTTTGATGATACAGTGTATGACCTACCTATATAGGTAGGCACAGTAATGGGTTGTCCTCTGATTCCTTACACTTGTGGGAAAATTGGAAAATGACCTATGTGTGTGTGTTTGTATGTGTGTGTAGGTGCATGCATGCAATCAGGCAGATTAATGATAACAACATCTTTAAGATGGCTACTGTTGTAGCCATACTGTATGTTAGATCTGCATTGTTTACATTAAGGACCAATCAGACAAATTAAGAAGTATTTTTCATGAAAACCCCATGCTGAAATGACCATCCAATCAGGTGGAATAATAGTGACAAGATTTTCAAGATGGCTGTTGAGGTAGCCATAGTGGATGTCCAAGAGGTACCATTTTCATTTAGAAGGAACTAGACCTTGTGTGGAATGTTCCATGGCAAACCCTCAGATGGCTTTGGAAGATAAGAAATAACTTGTGCTAAATCACAGATGATCTGATTCAGTTAGAGCTAAGTGTTGCTAATATATTTAGGGAAGATAAACCCATCCAAACAATTTTAGACATATACATATTCCAATCAGAAAAAAAGGTAATAGATAAAGATGTTAAAATTCTTTAGAGATATAAAAAGTAAACCTTATATAAAAGTAAAATCCTTAAATATAGGGTCAAATTTTTCTGTATTATAAAATTGCATTCTTGAAGAAATTCCAAGATTTTCTTCATCAAATTCATATTAAAATACTTACATGTATATAAAGAAACAGCTTGTTTTATTTCCCTTTATATATGCAGAATTTATTAAATATTATGAATTTATTGGTCACATTTATTTATTATCTATGAGTTTAAACCTTCTGCATTGCTAGGATCCAAACAATGAATCCAATATGTTTTCGTGAACAGAAGTTCAGAATTAGAAATGTCAGATGGCATAAATGAATATATTGCAACCTATTCAAATTGTTATTAAATTTTGAGGCAAAATGAGATGAAAAAGAACGATCAACAAAGCTATTAATGTTGAATCCTTTTGTTATGCATGTGTTTAGCTAGTTGCTGATGAGTTTGTCAAACATATTGTATGCACATTTTTCACAAGTTTATGAAATAAATAAAATCTGCTATTGCACAGTTAGTATTATGATATATCTTAAATTATTTTTAGTATTACTGCTACATATCTTTGTTCATGAAAGAACAACACGAACATTGTCTGTTACCTTTACACAATGAACCATATCTAAATGGTTTCTTTATTAATTTAGAACAAACACAGAAATCTTTGAGAGTCTTAGTATGACTGTAAGCAAGCGTAGGTTTGGATCTTTTTGAGAAATTTAACCCTTCACTTACAAGGTAACTGTAAAAGATCCCAATATCTGTTGATAATTCTATCCAAAATTAGGTAAACACGGATTACACTCAACCAGTTCATTTGATTTTACAGTATTTCCGTCTTTGTTTGATTTTGGATGGCACACAGAACCCTCATCATACTCATGAACATTTTTAACATGAACACTAGTTGATAAATCATTACGTTTGGGTTTTTTGTTGCAAAACAAATTACGTTGTTGTTTACACATGGAAAAGTAAATTGAACTGATGGTCCAAGTTATTTAAACAGACCATGAAATACCGAAATTTGCTAAGGCATTTACTCAAGAAGTCATTTAACGACAGCATGATGCATCCAGTGCTAGACATCACTATAAACTGCCGCACTGCAGACATCATCGCAATATGACCTAAAAATTGTTAAAGCTAAGTTCAAAATCCAAATGACACACACACACACATGTAGATGCACCTGTCTTATATTCTCTATGGTCACTCCAGTGGCTAGTTTGAAAATCGTATCACGGAGAAATTTTTCGAAAGGATTTCAACACTCGCAGTTAAAAAAGAAGAAATGGTCTTGTCATAAATTCCTGAATAGTAGAATATCGTATCATTCTTGAGACTGGTTGTCATTTGAGCTTTAGAATTTTTCTCATTCACCCAATACAGATATAAAAGCATACATTTTCTGAAAGTGTTTAAAAAAAATAGAAAAACTTTAAAATAAAATTTGTCAAAAACTGAAAAACAGAACTTAATTGCACAAAAGATATTACACTACTTAATTACACAGCTGTAATACTGGACTTCATATCTCGTCTTAACAATATTACTTACTGACTAGTGATTCATTGACAGATGTAGTAAAATCAATTCTAAGCATACATGCTACATATGATTCAGGACAGATCAATTAATTCTCACAATTTG
The DNA here is from genome assembly GCA_028554795.2 of Sinohyriopsis cumingii. Taxonomy (NCBI): domain Eukaryota; kingdom Metazoa; phylum Mollusca; class Bivalvia; order Unionida; family Unionidae; genus Sinohyriopsis; species Sinohyriopsis cumingii. The sequence goes on along the minus strand of CM068824.1, from coordinate 116,780,735 downwards.
TAAAAGAGTAATGCATGAAATTATTTCATTGAACGATTTCTATTACATACAAGCCACTAAATCCAAATAAATATTGATGAAATATTGTATGACATTCTTACAATACATGAATCATAGAACAGTCATGACAATGAAGGGATGATTTTTTTTCTGAACTCAAGGAAATTTGAGGTTTGAATTTAAAATGAATAAATCCAACAAATAATTATAAACTTACATCAGTGAGCATATTGTATATAACTGAGACAATACCTTTGTGCCCTTTCGAGACTCATTCTTTCTATGCAGCCAAGTTAGTCTCTGGTTCCAGGTCTCTCAATTTCTTCCAGACCCATGTCCCATGGATGATTTATTTAATGAGAAAAATTACTTGTTAATTTCTCTGGAGTCCATCAGACTTCCCTTTTGGCAAAAAACTTGGACTGACTAATTTCGTGAGGGAAATTATTTAAAACCTTGAATTTTGTCTGGGAAACACACACCCCTCATTTAGCATAGCCAATTAGGATTAACTTTCTCTAACCACCAAAATGTGTAACACGTCCATCGAAGGAAGAATAATTCTCCATATTCTGGCTATGTTAATAACATGTCTAGAAAATTTCACTTTAGGACACTTATTTCCAGTGTCACAGATTGTCTCTGGATTGTCTCTAATTTGTCATTTTTGTCTACTTTACCCTAAAAGTTATTCTCAACCATTATCCTGGCTGGTCCTAATTAAAATCCAATCATAGCCCCAAACAGAGCACAAATCATTCACAGGCAGCACTTTATGGTGAGTGTAGCCCATACGTCAGACTTAATGATTACATGTCATGCTGACCATGACAAAATATGCTGCAACCAAATGTGTTCAAAATGTTTGAACTATTACATGTTATGAGTAAATTCAGCACATACTAATGAGGTGGTCTTTCATCTGTTTGTCTGAGTTTCTTAACATTCAAGAGACATTGTTTTTGACCTGATTGTAATTAAGCTTCAGGTTAATAGGCTGATGAGGCATGTCATGAGCAAAACGTATACATAATTAATTATAAGGTGATCTTGCATCTGATAGGTTGATAATATTGCCACTCAGGAGACCGTATATTTGATGGAATTTTGATCAAACTCGTTAAATGGGCTTGCACCATTAAAATCTGCATTTGGTATGGTTCTGACTGAGATTCACATAAAACAATGACTGTGGAAACTCTTGTATATATACTTATTATCAGATATGATAAAACTTGTTACGTCGTCTTGTATTGACAAGATGTTGGATGAGTTTGATAATAAGCAAAATCAATGTATACATGTATTTATGAAGTAATTCTGTAGCCAATATGCTGAACTTGTAATTCAGTCTGCTTACCTCATCATTCTCTTAGGTTATATAATAAGTGAGACCTGTGGATATTATTGAGTTGTTGCTTTGGGTTTAATGCCATTTTTCAGAGCATGATAGGCTACACATGGTGGCCAGTATAACTGAGGGAGGAAGAACCTGGGAAAACCCTGGGAAGAACCACTGACACAAGGGATGTTACTGACAAGCTTTCTTGCATACACGTGTTGGCTGAGCCTGAAACTTGAACCCATGCAGAGGTGAGATGGCAGCATAAAGTTGATCACTTTAGACCACTGCCACCCAGGGCCTCCATATTAATGTGATAATCTTGCATCTGGTTCCCTGAATTGTGGCTCTACAACCTGTAGAGACAGTACACTATATTTCTCATCCAGTTTCAATTAAACTTTGTAAACTGGTTGATATCATCATTATCTTGGTAGAATTAAATTATGTGCAGGAGAACATGAATTTTGATTGATCATTGTTTGAAAATAAATTGTATCAAACTAGAGAAAAATGTATTAAATCAACATGATATAAAGTTTGGGAGATATTGATGGATGTTACGCTCTTGCAATGCTACCTGTACATAAGCCTGCTTTGTGAAATGGTTAGTTAAGTTAGTAGGCCATGAGCAATACGAGGCTTACTTGGGCCTCTTGTTAAAAACTCATCATCTTGTTCCTGGAGTTGCATGCAAGCGATGTCTTCCTGTTAACCAGCATCCCTGATTTAGACCTTTAATTTGAATTAAAAAAAGGTGAGAAATGTACATGAAACTAATAAAGAATTTCGAGATATATTGTTTATATTTTGGGGATGATAATTTGAAGACGGAGTACTCTACATTTGACAGAAATGTTTGACAGTGTTCGGAATATGACTTTGTTCAGTATGCATTTGCAGTGAATTATATCTGAGATTTTGTTCTTGACTATACAGAAAAGCAGAGGATGTAACGATTGCATTGTCTCACAGTGATGCGCTTTTAGTTTCAGATATTTAGGCAGATAAATTAAATTTACAGTAAATGCATTCCACTGTACAGTTTCTATAGTACTGAGTGTTCTGAGATATCATTCCTATAATGGCTGACCATCATGTGATATGAATATGGACATGTCACTTTAAAATATTATTGGAAATATTTATAAACCACCTGACACATACTCACCCTGATTAATTCATATTGCAAATATTTTGTTCCGTTATGCATTGCTTTCACACTATGAGCTTTTGCAATAAAATTGGCTGTTAGAAAAGCAAAAGGAGAATTTGATTCCTGATGTTTATGAAAATTTCAGCACATGAAAGACTATTTAGTACCAAGGTAAGCATAGTATTTTGCCCAGGGAAACAGCACAACAGCTGACCTGGACAGGTTTTAGCTGGAATTGACATACATTTCACTGTTGTGAATCAAGCATGTGAACCACTGCGCTCCTTGTATACATGGCTCCCAAAAGAATTTACAGATTTTGACTCGTTTGAGAGAGAATATTAAGAACAAGTAAAGGCCCAAGGGCCCATCCTAAATGCATTCTTTCGATTGCTGTACTTGGATAATTGATCAACCCAGCCAGATTATAGAAAGTGACTTTGTTCTAGTGATTCCAGCAAAGTTTTTGCATAAATCAAATTTGAAAAGTTCTAAATCATGCACCAGGGGAAAAGAAACCCACCAATCTGACTACTGACTTTTAAAATGGCAGGTTTAGTGGGGTTAGCAAACCAAGAAATTTGAAACAATGGATTATCATTGAGGCAGTCATTGAATAAGACCATGTCCAGTCCCATATATATTCATTACATACGATCTCATTTTCATGATAAGAGATGGGCACCCACTTTGTAAACTGTTTTAAAAAGTCATGAAATGGACCTATTTTATTGATAAACACTATCTTATCTGAATCTACCAGATATTTCCAAAAGTAATGTTTCAGACTATCTTTAAATATCAGTTTTTAATTGGGAGACATTCATTTTCCCAGAAATACATAAGCCATACATGACTCTGGTTTGATTTGTTCATCCAAACTCCCATTAAAATGTAAATACGTTTTTAATGTGTGCTGAAGAGTCATATAAACAAGCTCCATCTGTAGTTTAAATTCCAACATGTAGTAAAGGGACTTGTGTAAATAAAACATTTTACCATCTATATTTGCTTGTAAGTCGAGTCACACTGCAAATAACAAAGATCCTGAGCTGCAGTCACATAATGTGCCTAGAGATCAGGGTCTGTCTTGTATATTTTACTGATTACTTTACAAACTGCAGACCCAGATGTTCTGGTACATTATGTGGTGGCAGCTCTGGGTCTATGCAGTTTGCAGTTGGATTCATCTTATAAGCGAGTACAGACGGTAACAAAGAAGAAAGTTTTATCCTTTTCGTGTCTGACATATCAAAAACAAAACTTAGGTCTCTCTTTTCTGATGAAAACAGGTAGCATCAGTTAAAGAGACTGTTAAGTTTTTGAAAGTTTTTTATCATCTATATTGTTAAATGTAGCTCGTACCTTGGTACAGTATGTATCTAATTGATATACCATGGTTTATTGTTCCACCTTCAAAGACCCTTGCAGCTGAATCAACATTAATATTTTAGTTTTGTTAATGTTGTTTAAAATTATATTTACTACAGCAGTTACTGTATATATTATACAATATACTGTATTTATTCTAATTTATGAGCCACTCAGAGTTATCGTCATTTTGTTTGAACTTGTTAACATTTCCTTTTAGGTAAGCACTGCCAAATTTTTAAAAGTTTTCGGTACCGGACATTTTAGTATGAAATCAGCAGTTCTAAAATGTTTGTGCTGATCAGAAATCTGGTTATGTGGTTTCTGTGAAGGTGCTTTGTACATGGTTACTTGACAGCTTGAAGTGATAGCAACCGCCAGTAACACTTTACCGAGGAACAAATGGTAATTAAATATCCTTGAAATAAAAGCATACATAATCCAGTGCCGAAGTTACTTAGCATGAAGTAGAGTAGGTATTGTTATCATAGTGTGGAGACAGGAATCTTGGATAGCATTGTTTTACACATATTCAACAAATAACCACACTCATAACAACAAAGTAATATATGTACATGCAGTCATGTAGTTATCATTTTTGCACCTCAGGTGACTTATTGGCCTAAAGTGCTTACTGTACTCTGCCAACAAACCCCTGCTCACATGGGTTCGAATCTTGGAATTGGTTAGTGTGGGTGGGTGAGAAATGGCAGTAAACTCCAAACAAGAAGAACAACAACGCCATCTTATATCTCAGTAAACAGAAACCTCTAATTTTGGACCCCTACCCCCTCTTCCAAATTGAAATCTTTTAAATCTTATTTAATACAGGTGCTCCCAAATTTGAAACGAGTTATTCCTAAATTGGAATAAATACGGTACCTAAAGTTAACTTTTGGATTATGATATTTTAAAGTTTCCAGTCTCCACTGCTTTAACAGAAAGCTACATCACAATAAAACCATAAGCTATAAGCTGAACCCTTGATTTTATTATTTGTGTCCAGAAATCTTACCTTCATCAGCTGTCCAAAAAGCCGACAAATCTGGTCTCCTAAGAAGTATGTGTTCAACTGCGGCACCACTCTCCAAAAAGTTAGGGTAAATCAAATATGAAAGTTGGGGCATCAGTTTATTTTTGCAGACTGAGAATGATTACGTCCATGAAAGAACTATCAGTAGAAAATGGCTAGAACCTATCTTCGGTCATTATGACTACACATCTCTGCCACATTATTGATGTTTTGGAGCCTTGAAAATGACATGTCATGCAAATTTCAGCGATGACTTGAATATCACAAGAAATTAACGTCTGTCTGGTAGGAGGCACTGAATTAAATTATTGGAAAAAGTGGTTTATGTGAAAATATATTTTTCCTAGGGATATGTTAATGAAATTGAAAGCAGCCAGTAAGTTGACGTTGTCCAGTAAGTGAATATTGTCTTCATTTTCATCTGTGTCTAGCCTTAAAGTTAAAATGGTACCAAATTGAATGGTAGGAGCTCATTAGATGAAGACTGTATTATCACACTATATGAGAGAAAGTAGCCAAGAGGTCTTAATGGGTGCCCTTTCCTCTTGATGGGCGCCCTTTCCGTTGCTAAGATGAAACAGATCACATATGGTTTCTCCAGGCTTGATTCTTTACATGGTTAAAGTTGACTTTTGTTTTAGGCTAAGCCAGACAATTCTAAGTTGTCAGTCCTATTTTGTAACCATTTAATGAGAGAATGCGTTTTGGGCTGACATTATTCTTTGTCTCTTGATGTTTTACCTGAATTCTTGTGAATGAAAGATACCTATATAATTCGAGTATGTGTTGATAGCACAGATTATCGGTTTTCCATCACGCAAGGGCATTTGTAACTGGTCATTCAGGGTTGAGAAAATGGCAGGAATGAAAGCCCAAACCAGGGCAAGATACTACAGGGACTGCCTTAGCGTCCCGTTCACTGTAGCCTTTTTCATGCTTGCGCATAAGTAACATATGAGAGACATATATATGACTTTTCTGACAAAGTTGACATTATTATTGGCAAAATAGGTTTCAACATGTTATTTTTTGCATTAGTTCCAATTCTCTGCATTTGTTGTATGTGGTAATGAAATGTGATGGGCTTTGCCCTTATATGGTGCAACTCACCATGGACAAAAGTAGGTCACAGTGACTTACTTGTCACACTCCAGTGACTATGAGGTATTTGGCATGTACCCATGCAGAGCAGGTAAGAGAAAGTATTCTGCAGAATTTGTTTTTTCTTTCTTGTGTTGTAAATTGTGATTGTACATCTAAATTCAATACCCCACTAACAGTACATTGTGATTGTACATCTAAATTCAATACCCACTCACAGTACATTGTGATTGTACATCATGATTAAATACCCCACTCACAGTACATTGTGATTGTACATCATGATTAAATACCCCACTCACAGTATATTGTGATTGTACATCAAAATTAAATACCCCACTCACAGTACATTGTGATACATCTAGATTCAGTACCTCATTCACAGTAAATTGTGATTGTACATGTAGATTGGGGCAATTTAAAGCCCAGAAATTCATGTGGGAAACATGCCCCTTGTTGAGTCTAACCAGTCAGGATCAAATATATTTAATGCCTTATATAACTAGGTACCAAAATTGTGGTCAGCTTGACTTATAGAATTTCAAACAACAGATCTGGGAAATTTCAAATCTGACAGTTCCGATAAAAAATCGAAGGTACCCTTCCCTTTTCAAGTAATCTAACGGCTAAGTAAATGAAGGTTTAATTAAGAATCACTTCCTCTGGCGACACAGACATTAGAAATCATTGCAGTATAGTGATTTAACAAGCACCTGTCCCCATAAATCTAATTAATTGTTTTCTGGCCCCAAGCTAATGCGTTTTTCACAGATCGGCAGAATTTTGCATCCTTACACAATTGTTATTGTACATCTATATTCAATATCCCACTCACAGTAAATTGTAATTGTACAACTATATTCAATGCCCCACTCACAGTAAATTGTGACTGTACATGTAGATTCAATACCTCACTCACAGTCAGTTGTAATTGTACATCTATATTCAATGCCCCACTCACAGTAAATTGTTTTTGTACATATATATTCAGTGTCCCACTTATTGTAAAATGAGAGCATCTGCCCTTGAAGGAGTCATCCATAAAAATATTTTGGTTTATACTTCTAGCTCAAGGGAGAAACATTTCAATGCAAAATCGTGATGGGGGTAATGATGTATGTTGACTAACTAGGAGGGGGCTCAGAGACTCTTCCATAAATCTTCAGATTAAGTAAAGATGGTCTGTAGTAACAGATTAACAGATTATACAGATTATAAGGGTACTTGAAGGAAACTGAACAAACTTTCACTTATATATATATATATATATATATATATATATATATATATATATATATATATATATATATATATATATATATATATATATATATATATATATATATATATATGTGTGTGTGTGTGTGTGTGTGTGTGTGTGTGTGTATGCAGTGAATTTTAAAAAGGGGAGCATTTCCTGAGGTTTTGAATATGTATCTAAATTATGAAACATCAAAAATGGTATGCTATCTAGATATTTTTTTTGTAAATAAGTAAAATACATGCAGGAGAAAATTGTGGATAGTCATACAGTCAAATATTGGCATATTAGTATTCAATAATTACATACATTGATTTAACTCTGAAAGAAAATTCTTCAGTGATAGATTTTCTTTCATGCTCTAGTGAAAAGGGAAAGTACAGCGACGCTTACCTTGAATGTAAATTTTATGTTGTCAATTTTTTCCCACAAGTTTCTGATTTTGGTCCTTTTTGCCGGTGAAAAAGAATTCCTTGAAATGCATGCTTTAATGCAGAAAAAAGACCCCTTGTCCCCAAGACATCTCTTGGACTTTTGGAAAAGTCCTCTCTAAATGTGGACGAGAAAGATCATGACTAATAAGCATCAAACAGTTGATATTTCCCTTGATGAAGGCTAGTTGTTTTTTCCCTCCCTTTCTGACATGAATTATTTTTATTGCAATTTTATGACAAGTATTGTTTGCCATCTATACCAATATCATCATGTATTTGTTTGAACTTACCATTGTAGGTCACCGTTCTAAATTTAAGTCCCAAGTGGGGTTGGTTTGAGTGAGCTTCAATAGAAGATACACCATCACTCAACCAGTCAAGCTTGTTTTCAGAACTGATAGATAGGCAACCTCTAACCTTCTGACTTCCATTTATCTGGTAGTGAAATTTTTTTTCCCCCAGTAGCTTGCTGTTCTTTTTGATGTTCGATATACAGAAATGGGAAACAGTTCAATTTACTTCAGGTTTATTCTGAAGTCTCTTCTGGGGATTTTAAAAACAATGTTACTGAAATTTAGTTAGGTTAAAGCATCATGTTTATTTAAGTGTTTAAGTGACCAATACTGTATTGATCAAAGAAATATCTATAAGGGTTCTCAGGCAATATGAAAAGAATGGGTTATTTTACTACAAAGCCTGAGTCATGTGATTTTAGTTTTATTCCTGTTCACCATGGTAATTAATAATTCATGGTAACAACAGTATAATTCCGCTTTATTAGTCATAAAAAGCCTGTCTAGTTTATCATGGCTCAACAAATAAAAGAATAAAAAATGAATTATATAAAACAAGCACTTTAACAAACATAAGAGATCATTATGAATGGTTCTGCCTCATCCATTTTGTAAGAGCAAAGAGGGTTTGTAATTGATGAAAAAAAATATATGCATGTAATGTTATCTTTATGATTCTTTATTTTCTTAAATTTGTCAAATATTTAAATTTAATTGAAAAATCGGTTTTTCATTGAACAGTTTTAATTATGATACTAGTCTTGTTTCAGTCATTAACAGAACTTTCAAGATATTTTAGGGCAAATAAATTCAGCATCGGTACTGGGACTATTGGGGGCAATATTGTTTACTGTATGGAAATTAAAATTTCTTTAAAATTAACACAAAAAGCCCTTATTGGGGTTTCTTTCCTTTTCTATATATTAAAATATTAACAGAGAATATGTTTAGCTTGTAGTGTGACAGAAAATAGGCGAGCGAGATTACCAGCCCATAGGTCTTACAGGGACAGTCCTGTTTCTTTTGTTTCTGGGTTTCCCACAATTTTTCGGCACATAATACATATTGGCCAGTATATCTAGTGGTGGAATAACCTGGAAAGGCCCTGGAAAGAACAATCAACTCGCTGGAATTTACTGGCAAACTTTCCCACATACCCACGCTGGCCGAGCCGAGACTGGGATCTACATGGACAGGGGTGGGATGCTAATGATCTGTAAAGGTGAGCGACTTAGACCACTAAACCACCCAGGTCCCCAGAGAACAGAATTGCATTGATATGTGTAAGTATTGCAGAGGGATTGAGTTAATTGAAGGTTCAAAATCCTGATAATGGAACCATTCCCAGAAATACCATAAATCATGATATTTTAGTGTCACTGCATTGTTTTAAAAATACATTCAGTTCAGCATGACAGCGGCACAAAATGTTTGGTTTTGTGGGTTTAGCATAATTGTTAGCACATTATATGCTAGACATGGCAGCCAGTAAATTTGGTGGAGGAAGAACCACTTATTTACTGGATACAGTTTGTGTGTGTGTGTGATTTGGATTTTTAACATAGCTTTAACAATTTTGATACAGATGGCAACCCATGTTGACTGAGCTGAGACTCATTGGGGAGAGGAGGCAACACATTCTCATAAGACCATTTCTGCAGACAGGTTCAGGACATACTATTAGGGTAGCAATGACCAAAGTCCGAGGAAGAGCCTTTATACAGATCTGAGTTGCTGGACTGGCCAATGGCAGGTGACCGGTCAAAGGTCTTCAGTCACCATTCCTTCACATCCACTCTGGGCACATCAAAACTGGCCATCCTGACCACCCCCCAGAGGCAGTCAGCAAGGTTCTTCAAAGCCATGCAACCCCAGTCCAAGAAGCAGACCCAAATCAGATCTTCCTCTTGGTACTTGGGCTCTAGAAGGGGGCATCACAGTGGCCCAGAATGCAAGTTTGCATGGCCTTCCCCTTTCTTAAATCAGGAGATGCAACCCCTGGGATTTGCTCCCTTTATTGTAATGTGTCCTAATTACATCCATTCACACAGGTGTTTTAATAGTCCACTTTTCAAGCATAATAGATGACAGATGGGTCTTCTCTTTCATATATCGATGATATCGGCTTCAGTTCTAGGAACTTCTTCCTCTCAAGACAATCCTCCAAGCTGGTTCTACCATTTGGGTCTGGTGCAATAGCTGCAGAGGTCCCTTCTGCTGAAGAGTGCAGTAGTCAGGGTGTTAAATGTCCAGTTGCTATTCTCAGATCTAGAAAGAGTGGAAAGTTGAAACCAATTATCAACTTTTCCACCATAAACAAGTTTTAGCCAGAGGAACCTTTCAAGATGGAGACCCTAACCTCAATCAGGAATGCCATGAGGTACAGCAACTGGTGGTCTCCATTGATCTTTAGGATACATACCTATGCAGACCTACCAGAAGGTACCCCCAGTTCTGTTTGGAATGGGAGGTTTTCCAATTTCGTGCTCTGACATTTGGTCATTCCTCCATACCCAGAGCCTACCACGGGCATGGGAATAGTTGCTGTCCACCTAAGGTCACTGGGGATCCTTATCCAGTATTTTGACATCTGGTCATTCCACAATGGTTGGATAAGAGTCCCTTAGACAAGATCTCTCTTGCTCTTGGTCCATAGTGACCAGGCGTGGCCTCTACCCAACCTTGAGAAATCCGGGCTGATTACATCTGGAGGTTTTGTATTTATAGGGATGAATTTCCTCATGAACAGAGGATTAGTCTGTGCCCCATGACCCTGACCCTTGACCCTGCTGAGACCCAAGACCACATTGTCAGCTGTCATGTATCTGTCTTTCCTGGGAACCTTGAGCTCAATGGCAGATCTGGTTCTTCTAGGCAGATTGCAGACCTGCCAACTCTTAAAATTTTGCCATAAGTCTTACGAAAATTACCCTTAAAATACAGACTTATGACATACTAGCAAAAACTACAGAAAAATGATCATTGTCAAAAAATCTGGATAATTGGTTCATCCGTGTTTTATTTGGATCCAGGTTTCATCATAGAATTAGCGAAATTAGTCAGTTAACCAGACTAACTTTACAGCAGCACCCCAGATTCTTTAAACTGGACCTGTTTGTTGATGCGATGCGTCTGCATGATCAAACTGTTGATTATAGAATTTTTTTAAATGGCATCCAGAAAGCGATGCATCTTTAAGACAATAAGGAAAATAAGCTTCTAGAAAAGTGTTAATAATCAATACAGAACAATAAAAATGAGTATTCAGATTCTTGTGGATAAAAGCTGGAAAGGACACCATTACATTTATTGGACATCACATGCCAATTTGAGTATGTCTCTTGGTAGGAGATATTACCATCGTCATGTGAAATGGAAAAGAATTTCCCAAGAATTATGTCAAATTGAGAGATAACAACAAGCCACTGAGCTGCATAGGGTTTGAAACTAGAGTTTGTGTAACTGTATTAGTGGTAAATAAAGTCTATGGATACTTTACAGACTTTTCAGTTGAACATACTGGTAATGTTTATCATCGGTGCATCAAAGTTTTAATTATGTTTTTCAGCTTTACAATAGCAGATATTGATATTTTGTTACACCTTACTGAAAACTGGTAAATCTTACGGAAAAAACCAACTGCCTTACTGAGACAGACTTGTCAGGGTTGGCAGGTCTAAGATTGCATTTGTGACTCTCCAATTTCTTCTTTTAATAAACCTGAAGTCATATAGGGAACTTCTGACAGTTCATATTTCTCTAGGCTGAGACTTTTGCTGTCATTTGGATTGATTGCTGAATAGGGACTGGTTTCTGTCCATGTGTGCCCTGAACAGGACTCCTGTCTGTTCATAGATGCATCAGAAATCCAACACACTTAACGTTGTGAAAGGCACAGCCATTGGTTTGGACCAACATATTGCTGACCTTGTCAGGTATTTTGAGCAGCAGAAACTGGTGTCTCACTCTCTAATGTCTCTGTTGAATCTCTCATGTGTCTTGTGGTCATTAGCTAAAAGCCTATGTCAGCATCTAGATGAAGCTTCATCGGATAACCTTATCCAGAAGACTGTTTTGGTTGTCTTTCCTTGGCATCTGTGAAACAACTAAGTCAGCTTCATGCCTTGTTATTAGAACAAGTCTGTCTATGGTTTAATAGCAATTATGAGTCAGTGTCTCTCCTTTGCCAATCAGACTGTCTATGGTTTAGTGGCAATTATCAGTCAGTGTCTCTCCTTTGCCAATCAGACTGTCTATGGTTTAGTGGCAATTATCAGTCAGTGTCTCTCCTTTGCCAATCAGGCTGTCTGTGGTTCAGTGGCAATTATCAGTCAGTGTCTCTCCTTTGCCAAGGCTGTCTATGGTTTAGTGGCAATTATCAGTCAGTGTCTCTCCTTTGACAAGACTGTCTATGGTTTAGTGGCAATTATCAGTGTCTCTTCTTTGACAATCAGTCTGTCTTTGGTTTAGTGGCAATTATCAGTCAGTGTCTCTCCTTCGACAAGGCTGTCTATGGTTTAGTGGCAATTATCAGTCAGTGTCTCTCCTTTGCCAATCAGGCTGTCTGTGGTTCAGTGGCAATTATCAGTCAGTGTCTCACCTTTGCCAAGGCTGTCTATGGTTTAGTGGCAATTATCAGTCAGTGTCTCTCCTTTGACAAGACTGCCTATGGTTTAGTGGCAATTATCAGTCGTGTCTCTCCATTGCCAATCAGGCTGCTTAGCAAAACCCAGCTTCTATTGGTAGCTTCACTCCTTAGAGATCTTCAGTCTCATCCATACCTGTGATGGGGTTGATCCCAGTTAGTAGGGCATTATGTTTATGCTTAGAACTCTCTTATGGGAAAAGAAAGGGTAGGAATCACCTTTTCCTTTTCCTGAAGGACAAGGCTGATATTTTGGCTTTTGTTTTTTTGAGATGGGTTGTCTTGACCATCAAAAGAGATTATCATTCCCTGAGAGGGACCTTCCATTCATGAAGATTAAAATCCATGAGGTCCGAGCCATTGGTACCTCATGGGACTATCGAACTCGTTCCTTTGGAGAATGTGATGAAAGCTGTCAAGGGATTAAAAGCTGAGTTGAAAATTTAACTTTCCTGTGGGAAATCAGAGCGTGCTCCAAAAATAATAATCCAACACGAGTGAAAGAAATAAGTAAAATATGGGATATTTAAAGGAAGTTCCTTGTTTTTTGCAGACTCATCAGCTTCATCAACAACAATGAAAGGTAGATTGTTTGGAATGATTTTTATATACACAGAACTGAAGAATTTGAGAACACTTATTTAATCCATTGAATTTACAGTTATCATCTAGTCACCTTGAAATCAGCGACAGGCATCAAAATATTTTACAAGCTGACTTTTGAAATAGAGAACTTATTTTGATCCATGTAATTGCTTACAAAGTAGTAAGTATGTATCGATCTCCTGCAGTTATCACTTAAACAACAGATGAAGAACACTGCTTGTGGGTGCTACATTTTTTGATACATTGATCAGGCTTCAAACGAAATCATTCTGGTGGTTAAGTGTTAGAGATGAGTGCCATTGTTTCCAAACACGCATGTCAAAAGGAATCTTGTGAGTTACATTATAAACAGTTAACACCTAATTGCCTTAAAAATCAGTGACATGCATTGTAACCATCTTTGATAATACAAATCAGTAGGTCTCACGGCCCTGGGCGAGGCTAGGACCTGAAGTTGACAGATCTTGGATATGTACAAATATTATGATTAAAATATAACTGGTAAGTTAAAATATAAATATTTACCGGTATCCTTGTTTGTCAAAACTTGCTTTAAATAGTAAATATTCACATAATCACAATTGTACGAGAAAATGTGAGAATAACTTTGATATTGACTTGGAGTTGGAAATGACAAAAGATAGAAAGAAACTGACTTTCAGGTTATTAATAGAAGAATGTGGTACATTTAAACATTAAAGAAAGGTGTTGATGTATGCACTTTCCCAAGATAGCAGGGTATAAAACCTACAGAACATAAATCAGCATGAACAGAACACAATACCTTTCTCCCTTTGTCTATCAGTTTTTTAAAAATTTCTTTCCCATGACAAATCCCATTGAAACCTATGCTTGCTTTAGCCAAATTATGTGTGTTTGTGTGATTTAGAATTTTAAAGTAGCTTTCACACTTTTGCTAGTATGTCTACATTGTGACAGTTTATATTTATAGTGATGTCTATCACTGGGGCATCATGCTGCAGACATGTAGCAACATGTCTCACCCAGTCACATTACCCTGACACCAGGCCAACCAGTCGTAACACTAACCTCCTGTTTATGCTGAGCACCAAGTGAGGCAGCTGCTAGTACCATTTTTATGGATTTGGTATGACCTCTCACATCTGAGGCAGATGCTCTAACCACTTAGACTACTGGAGCAGTCCCTGAGCCATGGAGCTTGTCCTGGGAATCAGACAGGTAGTTTTGCAGATCCCTTCCATGTTCAGGCAATCTCATTCTACAGTCTCTTCTGTCTGCCTAGGTTTCTTGGCATACCAGAGTAAAGGCATATTTTCCTTAGGGCCTATATTCATGGTACAAAAAGGACCCCTTGAAGATTGTGTGTGTGTGTGTGTGTGTGTGTGTGTGATTTGGATTTTTAACGTAGTTTTAATAATTTTTCAGTCATATCACTACGATGTGTGCATTGTGACAGTTTATAGTGATGTCTAGCACTGGGGGGTCATGCCGCAGACATGTAACATGATGTCCCACCCAGTCACATTATCCTGACACCAGGCCGACCAGTCCTAACACTAACCTCTTAATGCTGAGCCCCCTTGAGCATTATTTTTTTTATATTTTTGTTGCTGAAAGAGCAATTATATCCATTCTTCTCTCTTTTCCATTTATCCAGCAAGAATTCAGTTATGGATATTTCTGCAGTACGGGTGAGAATTTATTTGTTTTGTCTTTTTGCCTTTCCGGTTTTGGGTTCATTGGTCTCCCCTGGAACTGACAAATTCAAGTACGCATTAGCAATAGTTAATATATTTTTATCATTTTGGTGTATGTATGTGTGTGTTTGTGTGTGTGTCTGTGTCTGTGTGTGTGTGTCTGTCAATTTTCATACCCTTTGAATTTTCATACACCTTAAATTGGTAAACAATGTAATTAGGGTCCTCC
This sequence comes from Sinohyriopsis cumingii, assembly GCA_028554795.2. Taxonomy (NCBI): domain Eukaryota; kingdom Metazoa; phylum Mollusca; class Bivalvia; order Unionida; family Unionidae; genus Sinohyriopsis; species Sinohyriopsis cumingii. The sequence continues at coordinate 116,765,585 of CM068824.1, read as the reverse complement.
TCAAGCCAACAGAATTCAAGAGCAGTTATATCCATTCTTCTCTCTTTTCCATTTATCCAGCAAGAATTCAGTTTCTGCAAGTTAACTTTATTGGAAGAAGATGAATTCGATTTGTTGAATTGATTCTGACCAAACTTGACAGAAAACATCCTGGCATGAGAAGCTGTCAAATATTTACCAATGATGCTTATCGATATGTCATTAAATATGGCCACTGTTACTAAATTCAGAAAACATGTAAATAATATATTCTTTCAAAAATTAAAAAGTTAAAAAAATCCATAACTGAAATTGATCAATTTGAATGAAAGATTTTTGGCACAGAGGGTTTTGAAATTTGTTTAACTGATGCTAATCTGCCATCAAATATTGTCTAATAACTGAAAATAGAAAAACCTTTTAATGACTTCTTTCAGCAACAAAAATATAAAAAAAATAATGCTTAACAAAATTTTCCAAATTTGACAAAAAGCTTCTTTTGAGTATGTGCCATCAGATATGTATTAGAAAAGATGAACTATAGAAACCTTGCAGCAATAGTAATCAAAACATAAGCAATCAAAAGCATTGGAATAAATTTCAACAGAAGGCATCAGACTGACCCAGATTTCTTGGCCACTGGTCCTGGATGGCACTATTAGGCATATATCAGGTGAGTGATTTAAGGCACACTTAGGGTTCTTGTTACTAAATTTTGGCAAAATTGTACCTTGGATAGCTTTGTATAAGCCCATCCCTCACGTTTGAGGCTGTTCCATTGGTATTATCATAAAAGAATTACTGTTTGATTGAAGAGTTCTTACATTGTTTACTTTCAAGAAATTTGTTATGACTGTGTACATTTTGATATATTGTAGTTGTGTTTTTTTTTTAATTCTCTGAAAAAAGTGTGATACATAGCATGTAAAAATGATGTAAACTAAATTATGTTATGCTTTCTTTACCAATAATATATAAAATAAATGTAGCCACATTATTAAAAAAATGTTTTGATGTAAAGCTTCATCTTTTGTGATGGTTGCTATGACATCGATGATGTTTTTCTCACTTCAGGCCCATTAGATAGACAAACATCAAATTTGGGAGAAAGAGAGTAATGTACATACAAGTCCTTCACCTGATATTTCATACTGTTTTAAACCAAAAGCCTCCATTGAAAAAGAAACCACTGGGATTTGCTAATACACTGCGTGTTAATTAGATCATTATACAACCTGGAATTTTCAGAGTTCACAAAAACAGAATTTAAAGTAGATCATGATTGTCTTTTAGAGAAAGAAACAAAACAAATAAAAAAGGTATTGATTGCAAGGGAAATGGGGAATTTAGAAAGGGGTTTTTATGGATGGCACATATGGTACATAAATTCCACTCTGTGTATTTCGTTGGCTCTAAGTTGTGATACACAAAAATGTTTTTTTTTATGCAACATCAATCTTTAAGACAATAGATATTTTTTGTTTTCCAAGTTTTGGTCCAGATAACTTTCTTAATGAAGAAAAGATTAGGTAGCTAAGAAAATATTAATTAATAAATTATGTAGCTGAAGAAGACAACAAAATGTGAGAAACATTACAGAGTACACTATAATCTTCATTGTGACTTACATACATGTACATTTTAGCAGGGTCACTCATCCTCACTCAAGGCTGAGGACATTTTTATAAATACCTATATATTAGTTGGGTCCAACTTCATATAACATACCTTATATACTCGCATATAAGACAAATCCAACTGCAAACTGCACAGACCCAAAACTGCCATTGCATGATGTTCTGGCAGATCTGGGTCTGTTCAGTTTATTAGGTGTAATCAATAGAACAAACAACAGATCAGGATCTTTGTTGTTTGTGGTTTGAGTCAACTTATAAGAGAGTATATACTGTATCAGCTGATCTGCCAGCTGATTAGCTAGTAACAAATAAGGGTTTACATTGCTTATTTTACTGATGAGTTGTTGTTGTTGTGGGGTTTAACGCCATTTTTCAGCACGATAGGCTATACATGGCGGCCAGTATTAATGGTGGAGGAAGAACCCGGAAAACCCCGGAAAGAACCACCGACCCACGAGAAGCTACTGGCAGGCTTTCTCACATGCCCACATTGGCTGAATCTTAGACTCGAACCGCCGCAGACAGAGGTGAGATGGCAGTGATCCGTAACGAAGAGCGCTTTAGACCACTCGGCCACTCGGGGCCCCTACTGATGAGTACTAACAAACTCAGTAGACCCAAATCTTCCGCTGCATTGTAGGACAGCAGATATGAGTATTTTGCTTAGGTTTTCGGATCTGACTTGTAAGTGAGTATGGGCGGTATATGGAATACATGGATCATTTTTTCATAGCCTTGCAGATTTTGAAAATCAACATCTGACCATTTCATTTCAAAATCTACTTCTTCTTGAGTTTCTTTTCTAAATGTCGGTTAATTTAAAACTTTGCAAGATGGAGAGATGAAGTACAGAAAAATGCCATATAAATTGCAGATACTGTACATAAATGTGCTGGCTATGGCTTATTGTGTTGCTTCCTTTTATTCTTAACTCAAGATTGGAGTTGGGATTTGTTTTTCTTTAAAATCTCTTTGGTCACCCTTGCTCTTAAACCATCCTTTCTTGTAATGTCATTATTGTGAGAGCCTTCCTCCTAAAGATGAGGACCACTCCAGTGGCCTAATGGTTAGAGTGTCTCCCTTGGATGCTGGAGGTCACGGGTTTGAACCCTGGCCGAGTCAGCTGCTAGTACCATTTTTATGTTTTTGGTATGACTTGGCCTGGGTTTGAACCTGCAACCTCCAGCAACGGAGGTGATTAGTTTATCCACTTAGGCCACCGGAGCAATCAATTCTTTTTGAATCCCCATAAATTTGAATTTAATGAAGCCATTAGATTTTATGCTGCATTGCTGTCAAGATGCATAACAGAGTACAACTTCTCATGGCTGTGGTTAGATGAAGTCTTGAGTGTTGTTTGTGCCCATCATATGGGGTGTGGTGCATCATGGTGTCTTGCCGCAATAGTCACCTGTGGCCAACCAATATGAAATCTGTAATTCTTCAGGCTAAATTAGTACCTACTAAGGGTTTGAGTCTCGAGCTTGGCCAATGTGGTTATGTGCGAAAACTTTCCAGTAGCTTCCTGTAAGTTGATGGTTATTCCCAGGATTTTCCTGGATTCTTCCTCCACCAGATGTAGTGGCTGCCATGTATAGCCTATGATGTGCTGAAAAATGGCATTGATCCCATAAAATGACAAACCATTTAAAGTATATATAGAACAGTGAGGTGGTGCATACACCAAATAGCTTATGCGTTATTCTGGTTACAAGGATCTGCTGCAGAGGGTAGGTAATATTGATCAAAAAGAAGATAATAAAGGACAAACACTTGATTACATTTTGACATTTACAAGACATCTAATTGTAATAGGCAATTCACCCACCCTACATGGTGGCATCCAGTTATGTGTAAGGATGGCAGAACTATACTGTTAACAAGCAACATCCTATGTGACGATATTAAGTTAAATTCCAAGGACCATAACTCTGTTCAGAATGGCATTCATAAGACTTATACAGCTCCCATAGTAAACCTATGCAAAGACCATGATATTAAATTTTCAATATCTATAAATTTCTGAAGGCTTATGATCAAACCTTTATCAGTATAGATGCATCCCGGATAACAGCTTTTGTGTTGAAAACAATATGAGCCGCAGCATTTTCTACATATGTTTGAAACATGTGCATTCAATACCACACCAAGGAATCAGCAGCTAATTGCAGTAATGGTTTTTCCAAACTCAGGTGTGTAAAAGGACTGAAATTCCATCATTAAAACAATGTCTTTTTTTCAGTTACAACTTGGATAAGCTCTCAAAGATTCTTTTTGCTAAAATCTTGCTTCCATTATCAACCAATCCTGGCCAGCCAGACCCATATATCCTGTCTTTTATGTTCACCCATGTCTAGACTGGTTCTGATTCTTTCATATCATTAGTAACACAAGTCCTGAAAAGCACATCGAAAGCTATGTGACCATGTTCAGAAAGTGAATGGTTCCAGAGCTATGCTTGTTTTAAGAGCTGCTCTAATGGAGATGTAATACAGTCCATCAAAACTGGACACAAAAAGACCAGTTACATGCAAGGGTTGCAGGGCTGTACTGGTTACAAGCAGCATCCCATGTCTGGATTCGAGGTTAATTGAAAGGCCATAACGTCATCCAAAATGGAGTTGATGGTAACAAAAAAGTGTGAATGGATGGATTAATGGAAAGATAAACAAAAAACAAAAAAAAGTGATTACTGTGGGTTTAATGCATCTGAATATGGAGCCCTAATAATTATTAGTGCTACTGGTCAGAGACCAAAGAGCTTGTATCATCCATCCTTGCATTAGCACAAGTTTGTTATCTAAACTACTAAGAGGATTGCCATGAAACCTTGCACACACATTCATCCTATGGATGGGCTGGTCTTAAATGAAAATGATGCCGTTTGAACATTTGTTATTGCCAAAACAACAGCCATCTGGAGAGCTTGTTATCACTACTCTTTCTTAAAAAAAAGTCATAGTCACATGGTTCTTTTGATGTCCTAATTGAAAATAATGCTATTGCACATCCAGTATGGCTGCCACTGCTGCCATCTTGAGAATCCAGTTATTGCTACTCCAGAAGAATGGCTGTTTATATTAACGTGGGTTTTTACTAAAATTGTTCTTACGACCACAACGGTGGCCATTTTAAAAATCTTGTTATCGCCACTTCTCCTATGTGAATGATCATATCTGCAAGATGGTTCACTAAGGCATCTTATATTATCTAGTTTGTCATAAATGAAAACGGAGCTCATATACTAATATGACCGCAACAATGGCCATCAGGAAAATCTTGTTACTACATCTCGTGGAGGCAGGAATGGTCATTGTGACATAGTAGTTTTACCAGAATTATGATGTCTGGTTGGTCCTAAATGGGAATGGTGTGCATCTGGTATCCAGTATGACAGCCATGTCGAAAATCTTATCATTGTTACTACTCCAGACTGGAAACATTAACTCCATCAAAACTTTATCAACAGTGATTTTTCACCCAAGACTTCTTATAATGTCTTGCTAGTCCCAAATGAAAATGGTGCTGACATAATGTCCAATATGGTCTCTATGGTGCTGAAAATCTTGTTAGTGCTACTCCTGTTTAATGGAAAGTCATTTGACATGTGTTTTCATCAGATGTATTCTTTATGTGCCATGTTGGTCTTAAGGTGGCGCTATACAGTTTCGCATTTTGCATAGGGTTAGGAATTTAAAGAAAAAGAATGTCCCCGGCTTTCCTCACTGGTTATACTGGCTATTTAAAAAAGACCTTGTGTATCTTAGGTATAATGGAAAGAACCTTTAATTCCCTTTATTTTGGTGTATGATTGATGGGTGTACTATGGGTTATAGAGTATACAGCTTGGCCTTACTTCAAATGTGCATCTTTCAAAAAAGTGCTAGCTCTACTTGGTCATTTTCACTTCCTGAACTTCAGAGGTAAATTGTATAAAAAAGAGCCGATAACTTTTTTTTACATTTTATATATTTGGTAATTCATTCATTGCACTTTCAGAAGCTGGTATTGTCTAGTCTGGCAAAATTCATTTTCCCTATTTTAATAGCTGCTATGTATAGTGTACTTTAGACTAATTCAGACTGATTTTTTAACACAAGGGAGCAGTCATTTTAGTTAGCAGTGTGCTTAAATCATGTAAAATTTCCAAAAGTACAATATCCAAAAGAAATATCATCCACATTACATTAATGTAGCATAGAGGTATGCAAACATTCTCTCCATTGTGCATGTTTTAAATGCGAACTACTTCACCTTACATACGTCACTCTCTCAAAAGTACATATTATCTGGTGAGCGCCACCTAAATGAAAGTGTTATGAATCGCTCTAACCAGATGGCTGCCAATGATGTGATCTTGAGAATGTTCTAATTGCTACTCCTTCAAAATGACAGTTCCTATTCAGCATGGGAATCTTACTGAAAGATGTCTTGTTATCACTGCTTCTCCTGAATGAATGCTCCTATCAGCATCAGGTTTACATTGAAAGACTTCCTATGAAGTCTAGCTAGTCATAAATGGAAATGGTGTGAATCGGACCTCCAATATGGCCACCACAGTGGTCATGTGGCAAATCTTATCATTCCTACTTCTCGGAGATGACTGGTCATTAGATTGACATTGTACTGGCACGAGAAGACTTCTCGTGATATCTAATAGCTCCAAAATGGAAATAGCAAACATATGATATCCAATATGGCCATCATGGCAGCCATGTTGAAAATCTTATTGTTAATAAGATCTTGAAAATAATATTATCTCTTGTCCCAAATGGATGATGATATAAACATGGTGTTTTCACCAAAAGATTTCTTGTGATGTCTGGTCAGTTACAAATGAAAATGGTGTCAATCATACATTCATTATGACTGCCATGATGGTTGTCTTGAAAATCTTGTTCTTACTGAAGAATACAAAGAATGGCTTCAGTGCATAGCAGGTGGGGAAAACAATGGCCTTATCTAAATTCCTGGAATTGTTTTTGCCCAGCAGTGTCCTTCTGAGGGAGTCTTGTTATAAATGAGACAGATTTGACTGGAACAAGACTGATGGGCATTCTTCAATAGGCTTTCCATCTATCCATTGGAAAACCTGGACTGCTTTCATCTTTTCTGTTAAGACTGGTCAGAGCCTTATGTTATTTCTCTTAAATCATTGTGTTAGCCTAGTATTCAACAGCTACAAGACTAATATAGTAAATGTTATCCAGTGTTAGCCTGCATAAGCCATTGTTATCCCAAGTTCAGGAGTGGACCAAATGAAAAACATGGACTGGCTTAGCCAGTCTTAACTATGTATTTGACCTTTATTTTTGACCCACTGATAAACACTTTTACCTCCCTTATAGGTCTTCTCATTACCCACAATGCAGATACGTTAGACCGCATGGTTAAATTCTCCCTTTAAACATGACTTCGAAAAACATAATGGCTGATTAATGAAAAAAAGAGGATATTCTCATACCAAAGTATGTACAACAAAAATAACTGATCTCCTCAACCAGGGCTGGCCTTTGACTGATTGGACCAATTTAACCCAATCGGGCCCAGCACAGGGCCCCATGTATTTTAAATTTATAAAAATATATATATAGAGAGAAAGTAATTTCAGAGTTTATTTCCAAATGCAGTGCTTACAAGGGTCTCTGTGTGTAAATCCAGGTTGCCCCACCAAAATGATCCAAATTGGACCCTGTGTTTATTAACGCCATTACTGTCCTCAACTGAAAATATCATCAAAAAAGTAAGACAGTCTCGATTACCATATGTACTCACTTATAAGCTGGGTCCAACTGCATAGATCTGTTCTACCGTTGCATAATATACTGCCAGGCCTTGGCCTATATTGTTTGTTAGGAGTAATCAGTAGAAGAAAACAACATATACCCTGAACTTCTGACATAATGACTGTTGCATTTTAAAAAGACTTATAAGCAAGTATATACGATATGTTTTTTTTAACACTAGATATGGATTACTGCTTAATCATGTAAGCAATATTGACATCATGGCCTATATATTGACATCATGGCCTATATATTGATATCGTGGTCTATATATTGACATCATGGCCTATATATTGACATCAGGGCCGATCCTTCAAGTCAGTCTACTTCAGATATTTGCAAATAGATCCTTATTTGCTCTAGGAATATGTAGGCAAATCAGTCAAATCCTATGCTGGAGCAGAATTGACTAACCTTTGCCCAGAAGTTACTGGCAGAATTGACTAACCTTTGCCCAGAAGTTACTGGCAAAATTGACTAACCTTTGCCCAGAAGTAACTGGCAAGAATATACTCAGTTTTGTGGAGGGAGCTGAGGTAGCCCAGTTGTTAGTGCATTGGATTCATAATCCAAGGGTTGTGGGCTCAATACCCATCTGGGCCAGCCTGGATCAGCTGCCTCAGTGTGCCCTTGGGAATGGCATTTAACTTCCATTTCCTTTGTATGATATAGCCAGTAATGTGTTAAAAGTGCCATCAGGGCTCACATTAAAGAAAGAAAAAATGTCCCATGGATGACTGCACTGACTGTGACTGTGCTATTAGGGAACGAACAGTCCCTAAGTTTTTAAAAGTCCATATGCTGAATTCATCATTCTCTGCAATCTAAGAATGCTTTATACTTCTTTGTTCAAAAGACATTAAACAATATCTAGTAATACAAAAATCAAATGTCAGAGCCAAAATAAAAAAAAACACTTAAGAGATATGCCTTAAAAAAAAAACAATATGTTGCAAGACAATTATATAAAGGTGACCACTCAAATGAACGTATTCAGTATCACAGTTATTGAAATTGTATATTCTGATGAAAAATCAAAATCAAGCACACAGAAAAGGAGATGTGTATTGGGACATAAGAGTTTCAGGAAGGTTATCCACCCAGGATAAAAAATATTATCATCTAGTTGTATGTTTTCAAGTTTCCAGGCATTTGTTTTGGTTTGAATTTCAATTGTTATTAACTTGCAATGACATAAATACTCAATAAAATGGAAACCCTCCTTGCATTTGGTCTCCTCTTGCACTTTTCCACCATTTTGAGCATTGGTCCCCACTGTTTTGCCCTGATGGGGCCAGGTATTCCCACTGCGAACCTCTCATGGGGTCAGGAAGGTAATTACTTTATATATTTGCTTTTAAGTTGAATCCAACTAAAAACTGCATAGACCCATATCCACCAGTGCATTATATGAGGCAGATTTTGGGCGTATAAAATTTACAGATGGATTCAGCGTACAGGCATGTGTGTATGTTAAGCATGACAGTTCGTCATTTCCTTTATTGGGCAGGGTCAATAATGCACCAAAGATGAAAAAACATTTTATTTATACGTTGACAATAAAATTGTATTTTTTCAAAACCATGTTAATTGATGGTTTGTCTGTATATGGGCAGATTCATTAGTTGCAATTTGAACTAAACAGTAGGTATTTGTGTTATTACCAATCTATGGTCTTAAACTAAGTAATAGAAAGGAATGAAAACTAAGAAGTTTTGTAGAATTCAGCAATTAATGTAAAAACAATTTACGGTATTGCGAATTAAATCCTTTTAATAATCATAGAATTTCTAATACAAGTCCTAATGAATAATGTTCTGAATAAACTTTAGTGATGTTTCAAATAACACTGGTCAACAGTGAAATCATTACTGACTTGAAAAGGCCCTAATCTGTAGTATTTTGGTGTGCCGAACACGAATATAACCGTGAAAAATTTGTATTGGCTCTCGTTTTGAAGATATTCATATACCTCATTTTCTATGTTTCACTGTGTAAATTTCTCCAGTAGGACTGCAGCAACATCCGGAATAATGATGTAACATTGCATAATACCATCATGCTCACATCATCCACAGTTGATTGCAATACTAATGCCATGCGGCTGCTGAAGTAAGTTGACGTCAGCAGTGTACTATACATGTGTAGGCCTATTATACTAATGCCAGGCGGCTGCTGAAGCTGAAGTAAGCAGTGTACTATATAAAGCCCAATCAGATAGGTTCAGCATTTAAAATATTTTAGACGTTGTGCGAGACAGTTCAAGCTACTGTTACATAAAACTTATTATTTTATCCATTTACGTACAATAAAGAACAGTAATGCCTCGAAAGTGTGTTAATACCGCGGACAATTTTTGCTATATTTGTGGGGAAGTGACATTTGCCAACCAGAAGAAAAGTATCAATTCTCAAGTGAAGAAGGCATATCATCTTTACTTCGGATGCAAGGTTGGTGACCAAGACAAGCCTTGGGCTCCGCATATATGCTGTGCTACATGTACAACACAGCTTTCACAGTGGTTGAATTGCAAAAGGTCATCAATGCCGTTTGCAGTCCCAATGGTGTGGAGAGAGCCAAGCAACCACCTAAATGACTGTTACTTCTGCTTGGTTCCTCCTCTTTCCGGCGGAATAACGAAGCGAAAGAAGTCGAGAATAGTCTACCCAAACATTCCGTCTGCATTGAGACCAGTTCCACATGGTGAGGGACTTCCTATTCCAGAACCTCCAGCAGAATATTCTCTTGATTCATCTGACGAAGACAAAGGTGAGTCGACCTGTTCTTCTCCTGGTCCATCAGCATGCAGTGATCCAGATTTTCACTGTGGTGCATCATCAACCCCACACAGAATAACACAGGAAGAACTAAATGACCTGATTCGTGATTTGGACTTATCAAAGAACAAGGCAGAATTGCTAGGATCAAGACTCCAACAATGGAATCTTCTAGAAGAAGATGTCACAATTACTGCATATCGAAAGCGCCACCAGCAATTGGAGCCTTTCTTCAGAAAGGAAAGTAATCTGATATTCTGTTCCGATATTGAGGGCCTCATGAATGCTTTAAAAATCACTCATGACCCACAAGAATGGAGACTATTTGTGGACTCTTCGAAACTGAGTCTCAAGGCTGTGCTTTTGCACAATGGAAACATTCTTCCATCTATTCCAGTAGCGTATGCTGTCCACATGAAAGAGACATACGATAACTTAAGGCAGTTACTGAATTCCATTGAGTATAACAAGTACAGCTGGCACCTCTGTGGTGATTTGAAGGTAGTTGCCCTTTTAATGGGACTGCAGCAAGGATATACAAAATACATGTGTTTCTTATGCAAGTGGGATAGCCAAGCAAGGGAAATGCACTACATGAGGAAGGAATGGACTCACAGGCAGAATGTAGCCATTGGAGAGAAGAATATCCAACACCCAGCTCTGGTTGAGGCTCAGAAAATCTTGCTACCACCCCTTCACATCAAACTAGGTTTGACTACCATTATTACATTAGTACATTAGAGACTGCAGACCACTACAGGCAAATCAACACCTTCAGTATTGGTGATTACACTGGACAACAAATTTTTACAAAAGTCAAGTTACTGAAATAAAATTAGTCAATTCTTATCAATTTTTATGTGCTGAACACGAATATGACAGTCAAATTGCAAAATTGGCTCTAGTTTTTTTGTAATCTGCAAGAAATTAATGTTTACATAACGAAATGCATTCCAATAGTAAAAGGTCAACTGTAATAGCCTACCTATAAAAAATCAAGTCATTGACTACATCTTAGATTTCTTCGCCTGTCTCTTGTACAGCTGTTCGGGAGCATCTCTGAGGAGTGTCCAGCAGTAGTCAGCCAGCATTGTAGTGGACCATTTTCCCTGGTATCTTTGTTCCATTGTTGCGATATCTTGATGAAAACGTTCGCCGTGTTCATCACTAACAATACCACAGTTGCTAGGAAAGAAATCCAAATGGGAATGAAGGAAGTGAATCTTTAGAGACATATTGCAGCCAAGTTTCTTATACTTCATCAACATGTCTTCTACTAGTTCCTTATAGTTTTCTGCCCTAACATTTCCGAGGAAGTTTGTAGAAACTAGGCGAAAAGCATTCCATGCTTGTTTCGCGTCACCTTCCAGCAAGTTGTTGAACCGGTCATCTTTGAAAAGCTCTCAAATCTGAGGACCCACAAAAACTCCCTCTTTAATCTTTGCTTCGCTGAGTCGAGGGAATTTTTCATGCAGGTATCGGAATGCTGGCAAAGTCCGGTCAATGGCTTTCACGAAGTTCTTCATCAAACCTAGTTTGATGTGAAGGGGTGGTAGCAAGATTTTCTGAGCCTCAACCAGAGCTGGGTGTTGGATATTCTTCTCTCCAATGGCTACATTCTGCCTGTGAGTCCATTCCTTCCTCATGTAGTGCATTTCCCTTGCTTGGCTATCCCACTCGCATAAGAAACACATGTATTTTGTATATCCTTGCTGCAGTCCCATTAAAAGGGCAACTACCTTCAAATCACCACAGAGGTGCCAGCTGTACTTGTTATACTCAATGGAATTCAGTAGCTGCCTTAAGTTATCGTACGTCTCTTTCATGTGGACAGCATACGCTACTGGAATAGATGGAAGAATGTTTCCATTGTGCAAAAGCACGGCCTTGAGACTCAGTTTCGAAGAGTCCACAAATAGTCTCCATTCTTGTGGGTCATGAGTGATTTTTAAAGCATTCATGAGGCCCTCAATATCGGAACAGAATATCAGATTACTTTCCTTTCTGAAGAAAGGCTCCAATTGCTGGTGGCGCTTTCGATATGCAGTAATTGTGACATCTTCTTCTAGAAGATTCCATTGTTGGAGTCTTGATCCCAGCAATTCTGCCTTGTTCTTTGATAAGTCCAAATCACGAATCAGGTCATTTAGTTCTTCCTGTGTTATTCTGTGTGGGGTTGATGATGCACCACAGTGAAAATCTGGATCACTGCATGCTGATGGACCAGGAGAAGAACAGGTCGACTCACCTTTGTCTTCGTCAGATGAATCAAGAGAATATTCTGCTGGAGGTTCTGGAATAGGAAGTCCCTCACCATGTGGAACTGGTCTCAATGCAGACGGAATGTTTGGGTAGACTATTCTCGACTTCTTTCGCTTCGTTATTCCGCCGGAAAGAGGAGGAACCAAGCAGAAGTAACAGTCATTTAGGTGGTTGCTTGGCTCTCTCCACACCATTGGGACTGCAAACGGCATTGATGACCTTTTGCAATTCAACCACTGTGAAAGCTGTGTTGTACATGTAGCACAGCATATATGCGGAGCCCAAGGCTTGTCTTGGTCACCAACCTTGCATCCGAAGTAAAGATGATATGCCTTCTTCACTTGAGAATTGATACTTTTCTTCTGGTTGGCAAATGTCACTTCCCCACAAATATAGCAAAAATTGTCCGCGGTATTAACACACTTTCGAGGCATTACTGTTCCTTATTGTACGTAAATGGATAAAATAATAAGTTTTATGTAACAGTAGCTTGAACTGTCTCGCACAACGTCTAAAATATTTTAAATGCTGAACCTATCTGATTGGGCTTTATATAGTACACTGCTTGCGTCAGCTTCAGCAGCCGCCTGGCATTAGTATAATAGGCCTACACATGTATAGTACACTGCTGACGTCAACTTACTTCAGCAGCCGCATGGCATTAGTATTGCATTGCATCAGAAAATGATGCAATCAACTGTGGATGATGTGAGCATGATGGTATTATGCAATGTTACATCATTATTCCGGATGTTGCTGCAGTCCTACTGGAGAAATTTACACAGTGAAACATAGAAAATGAGGTATATGAATATCTTCAAAACGAGAGCCAATACAAATTTTTCACGGTTATATTCGTGTTCGGCACACCAAAATACTACAGATTAGGGCCTTTTCAAGTCAGTAATGATTTCACTGTTGACCAGTGTTATTGACACAGTGTATCCACATTGTACTAGTCTGAATAATATAGCCACTGTTTATTTAATTATTGACACAGTGTATCCACATTGTACTAGTCTGAATAATAAAGCCACTGTTTATCTGATTATTGACATAGTCTATCCACATTGTACTAGTCTGAATAATATAGCCACTATCTGATTACTGACAGTGTATCCACATTGTATTAGTCTATAATATAGCCACTGTTTATCTGATTATTGACACAGTGTATCCACTTGTACTAGTCTGAATAATAAAGACACTGTTTATCTAATTATTGACATAGTCTATCCACATTGTACTAGTCTGAATAATATAGCCACTGTTTATTTTATTATTGACACAGTTTATCCACATTGTACTAGTCTGAGTAATATAGCAACTGTTTTTCTGATTATTGAGACTTTGTATCCACATTGTACTTGTCTGAATAATATAGACATGGTTTATCTGATTATTGAGACTTTGTATCCACATTGTACTTGTCTGAATAATATAGACATGGTTTATTTAATTATTGACATAGTCTATCCACATTGTACTAGTCTGAGTAATATAGCCACTGTTTATTTAATTATTGACACAGTGTATCCACATTGTACTAGTCTGAATAATATAGCCACTGTTTATCTGATTATTGACATAGTCTATCCACATTGTACTTGTCTGAATAATATAGCCACTATCTGATTACTGACACAGTGTATCCACGTTGTATTAGTCTATAATATAGCCACTGTTTATCTGATTATTGACACAGTGTATCCACATTGTACTAGTCTGAATAATAAAGACACTGTTTATCTAATTATTGACATAGTCTATCCACATTGTACTAGTCTGAATAATAAAGCCACTGTTTATTTTATTATTGACACAGTTTGTCCACATTGTACTAGTCTGAATAATATAGACACTGTTTATCTGATTATTGAGACTTTGTATCCACATTGTACTTGTCTGAATAATATAGACATGGTTTATTTAATTATTGACATAGTCTATCCACATTGTACTAGTCTGAGTAATATAGCCACTGTTTATCTGATTATTGACACAGTGTATCCACATTGTACTAGTCTGAATAATATAGCCACTGTTTATCTGATTATTGACATAGTCTATCCACATTGTACTAGTCTGAGTAATATAGCCACTGTTTATCTGATTATTGACACAGTGTATCCACATTGTACTAGTCTGAATAATATAGACACTGTTTATCTTATTATTGACATAGTCTATGCACATTGTACTAGTCTGAATAATATAGCAACTGTTTATATGATTATTGACACAGTGTATCACATTTTACTAGGCTGAATAATATAGACACTGTTTATCTAATTATTGACATAGTCTATCCACATTGTACTAGTCTGAATAATAAAGCCACTGTTTATCTGATTGACACAGTGTATCACATTTTACTAGGCTGAATAATAAAGACACTGTTTATCTTATTATTGACATAGTCTATCCACATTGTACTAGTCTGAATAATATAGCAACTGTTTATCTGATTATTGACACAGTGTATCACATTTTACTAGGCTGAATAATATAGACACTGTTTATCTAATTATTGACATAGTCTATCCACATTGTACTAGTCTGACTAATATAGACACTGTTTATCTAATTATTGAGGGAGTGCTGTACTATGTATTCCAGTATTAATTAGTTTCACCACAAGATGGTATACTTTATGGCTTAAGCTCAGCATTAAAATGAGCGAGTACTGTATAATATACATCATTATAATTCAGTCTGACTATAAGGTGGTATACTCTATGGATCTATTGATGAGCATTATAATGAGGGAATACTGGTTAATGTACTTCATATTGATTCACACACTAGAAGATGGCATACTCTATGGCTCAAAGAGAGCATTAAAAGGAGGGAGTACTGTATATTGTACTTCGTTATAATTCATTTTAACTATAAGTTGGTATACTCTGAGGCTCAAGGTTAGCATTATAATGAGGAAACACTGGTTAATTTTATTATAATTCAGTCTCACTAGTAGATGGTACACTGTATGGCTCAATGTTAGCATTATAATGAGGTAGACTGGTTAATGTACTACATTATAAGTTCATCACAATAAGACAATAAACTCCGTTGCTCTCAAGGTCAGCATTATAATGAAAGAGTACTTTATAATGTACTTCATTAAAAGGTAATCACTTTGAGGCAATATATTAAGGCTTCTTTGGTCAGCATCATAATGATGGAATGCTGTACAATGTGCTTTGTTATTAGGCAGTTTCACTATAAAGTGTTATTGCCTTTGGTTCCCATGAACAGTGTGTTATAAAGAGTGGTGCTATAGCTGTAATATCTTTGCCAGTGAGTGCATTTGTATTATGTCAAAATTCATAATGGGGTCTCAGAGATATTCAGGGATTACATAAATTAAATATATATTTTTTTTGTATTTGTTCACCAGACAAGTATTTTAATGAGAACAAAGGCTGCAGTAGCTTTCAAAATGCCTGTAAAATTTTTACTGATTCATGTCTATGGCAATTGGAAAATTTTGGCTTGATTATGTAGCTAAAAGCTTTGAGCAATTATATTAATTGTTTAAAAGTGATCAACAAAAGAATTTTTCTTCCTGATAGAATTTCTTAATTAGTTTTTGATTTTCATAATATTTTTAGTTTCTCTTTTTCTTCCAGTTGATATAATAGCATATAATTATGTTATCTACATTTTGCAGTTATTTGAGGCATTTAAATTATTAAATTATCTAGGAATGTAATGCTGACATTAAATAGGAAAAGTTTGACATTTGAAAAACTGGTTGTTAATGCCACTTTGAAAGCAATTTATAATGACTTGAATCACTTAAAAGAATGGTTGAAATTGAAGATTTTCCAGAATTAGAAAATTGAGTTTATAACATCAATGTGATGGTTTTCAAGTGATTCAAACATCATCAGACATTTTTTCAATCAGAGAGGTTTGAATTGCTGCAGCCCACATTTGAGGCTTGCAGTTTGGGGAAAATTATTTTTCAATTAAACAGTGATGATGGCATTGCTGAAAGAGTTGAAAAGAAAATTTAATGGTTAGCAATCATTGTTCAAAATGGGATTGAGCTGTTTCTCTTGTGGTTAATTCAGAAATTAGTTTTAATTTCCTTTCCTTCAAAGTCAGTTTTATCAATTAAGGACTGGAAGAAACTAATGCAGTCTTCATCTAAAATAGTGGTCATTCCAATAATCTTCACAGCATCATCTATTTTTATTGGTAATCAGTGATTAAAAATGCCTTTGAAGAAATGTTTGAATTTGTTGACATTTTTTATCTGATTTTGCCAAGAGAGTTCAAGTGAAGATTTGATGTGACTGTCTTGCATTGAGATGGTCAGATGCTGTAGTAAGCATTTGGTGCATTTGTTTTGTGTTTATCAGCATAACTGCCATCTTTGAATTTTTTTAGAATGATGGCGTTAATGGGCTGTTATTGATATTAATTGACTTGGATTTGGATTTTAAACATGTACAAATAGTTATCTCCCCTTGTGCTTCAGTTACTTCCCCACAAACAAGATATTGTCCATAGAGACACTCTTCCAGTTTTGTTTTAAACATGCTCTCTCTCTCTCTCTCTCTCTCTCTCTCTCTCTCTCTCTCTCTCTTCATGAAGGACAAAATTACATGAAAAGCTGTGGAGTGAGAGAAAAAAGAATTTTAGCTGGATGAAAACCATGGACTTGAACTTGAACCAAGTCCTTTTAATTGCATGTGTACACTCTGAGTGGGATGTTCTCTATATTGTTACACAGTACTAATGGTATCATCATCTAGTTCTTATTTCAGTGGAAATGATTTAGATAGAAAGAAGAATGAATAATTTTCTGACAAATGCTGCACATTTAATTTGTTGAGCATAAAAAATAGTCCCAAACAGCGTTGAACTAGTATTAATGTTTAAAAGTATATTATACTTTTCTTACAAACTATAAATCAAAGAACAAACGTCCTTCTGAATAAGCAGAACATTTTACACAGATAAAATCATTTTTCAACACAATGTTCAATGCGTGTGATGTCACGTAGTTTGATGCAGTACAGCTGACTATCCATGTTTATGTAACCTGAACTATCACTTTCACAACTAAGCATCACATTGCTGTGATATTCATGTGAAAGAAAGTTTACTGGATGCAGAAATTCCCATATTTACTGTAATGCATGTGTGACTGGATATTTGCACTATCTGATTTGGAACAGTCGACTACAGAATATGTAAAGACAAATTCATTTTGAGTTGGAATTGCATCACATTTTTAACGCATAAATATGCAGTGGTTGGATAAACTTCTTTCAGTTTGGAGACCGGTTTCTGTCCACATTCTTCTGTGAACGGAGGTGAGCTTATTTACTTTATGTTAACCTTTAAATTTCGCATGTATATCGGATAGATTCCATGGTACAGGAATAACTCCACCCTCCCCACCCCCCACCTGCTATCAACTGATTAATACACTTAATTTTACTTGTTGTTTTTGTCTTGGGGTTTTAGCCATTTTTTTTTATGTTATGATATGTTATACAGGATATAACAAGTTCCTTTGGGGGTAAATTAGCCATATTCAGACAGACAAATCCATTTTTTCCCCAATTCCTTTCATGGCTTTAGTCGAAAAATGGCAGCCAGAGTGTTCATTGAAAACAAAATTTTCCAAAAGTTGGGGTTAAAAAAGTAAATGTAAGCATGACCCCATCATAAGAGAAATTTTGTTTCATCTGAGGGACGTAAGTCCACATTTACAGTTTGAATAAGTTGTTGTTGTTGTTGTTGTGGGGTTTAACGCCATTTTCAGCACATGATAGGCTATGTATGGCGGCCAGTATTAATGGTGGAGGAAGAACCCTGGAAACCCCCGGGAAGAACCACTGACCCTCGAGAAGCTACTGGCAAGCTTTCTCACATACCCACATTGGCCGAATCCTAGACTCGAACTCGGGGCCCCATTTGAATAAGTAGCAGGTAAATGGAACTGTCTTTTGAGTCAGACATCATTATGGTTCTACCTGAAGCGTATTGGACTCATTGACTGTTGTTGAGGAGGTATTGGTTGAAATTTAGTTTCTCCAATGATAACCAAGGAACAGATGCTGTAGAGGCTAGATCATTTTGTGGGCCACAGGATATGGCTTAGTGGTCCGCATGTTGCCTGTGGGCCACATGTTTGATACCCTTGCTGTAGAGGCCAGAAATACAAAAGTCCCTTTGAAGGACTTAATACAGAGAAAGATTTACAGAAAAATTTAGAGGAACAACAATTTGGAAGAGAAATATTTGATAATAATAATTTATAGATAAATTTCTGATAGGATCATTTGGGTCACTAAACTGATACGAAAGGTGACTAATGTGTCTACTTTCCATATATACTCACTTTAAAGTTGAGTCCAAGTACAAACTACACAGACCTTGATCTACCATCACACAATGCATGGGCAGATCTGGGTTTATACAGTTTGTTATGAGTGATAAGACAACAGTATAGACCCTGATCTGCTGATGCATTATCTGATATCAGGGTGTATGCTGTTTGCGGTTTGACAGATTAGCAGGTTTATGCAGTAGTTATGGGATTTCATTAGTTTTGGACCAAAAAAGTGCTTGTTCTGATATGGTAAGGCATAAAAAAAATGAAAACCATTAATACCTATGTTTCTGAGTGACAGCTTACATTGACTTTGTGTTGGAAAGAAGAGCTATGAGTGATATATAACTGAAAATACATTTCTATTCAACATGGAAACAGATTACTATCCATGCCATTTTTTTTTCTTCTGATATTTTCACATTGTAGGAACCATTCGCTTTAGAAAAATACTTTGTAGATCAGTTACTATCAAACTTCAGTAACTTGTCCTACCTTTAATAAGTTGGTTCCACCTGATGTGCAGGCTAAGGGAGACAACTTTTTAGTACTGATTATGGGCTGTGCAGAGAAATGTACAATTATTTGAACAATACTCATTCACTGACAGTTTTGTGTCAGAAGTGTTCATGCAGTATCATTGGAAAATAAAGGTGAAAAATCAGCTCCAGAGAGTTGAGTCAACCCTTGAACTCTGTTACTGTATATACTTGCTTACAAGTCAAGACCAACTGCAAAGTGCATAATGTGGTACCATATATACTTGCTTATAAGTCAAGATCAATTGAATAATGTGCCAGTATATCAGGGTCTATATTTTTTGTTCTACTGATTACATGCAGTAAACTGCATAGACCCCATATATGCTGGCTCATTATAAAACATCACAAATCTGGGTCTGTGCAGTTTGCAGTTGGACTATAATCAAGTATAAACTGTATTCAGAATTTTTTGTACAGATTAAATAATTATTTTTGCAAATTTAAACTCCAATTATAAAAAAGTGTGAAAACAATGATTGACAGTCATACGATGAGCTGATAAAGCTTTGAAAAATTTTAACTTAAAATTGTAAAAACTGTAAGTTTCCGTTGGTGAAATCACTTTATTATAATTTTGTTGTAAACTGAAACTTGTTCCTGATGGGTGGATGCAAACACAAGTTTTGAAATCAAGGTGGAATTTTTGTTTTCACTATTTCAAAAAACTTAAAATGCAGTAATTTATCATGTTCTTATCTCATTTACACACACACACACACACACACACACACACACACACACACTTAATAAATGCTAGAAAACTAAGTGAACAGTAGATGCCTTATGTTAGGGGCCCCAATTGGTCTAAAGCGCTCTCTGTTATGGATCACTGCCATCTCACCTCTGTCTGCATGGGTTTGAGTCTCGGATTCAGCTAATATGGGTATGTGAGAAAGCTTGCCAGTAGCTTCTCGTGGGTCGGTGGTTCTTTCCGGGGTTTTCTCGGGTTCTTCCTCCACCATTAATACTGGCTGCCATGTATAACCTATTGTGTGCTGAAAAATGGCCTTAAACCCTACAACAACAACAAACATACATCTTTGGTAATCTTGCACAAGATGCTTTTGTGGATGCACAACCCAATGGTATGATTGAAAGACATGGTCCTAACAGCAGCCCAATGATGTTTGGCAGCAACCTGAATTTTAACATTGGCTTTGGTACACACCGAAAGCAACCTAACGTGCATGGGAGTTTCCCTGTGCAATTTCTTGTTTCACGTGTATTTGGATTTTGCAGAAACTTTTGTAAGGTTATTTTCTTGGCCAAACACACAGTTATGTTAAACTATAAAGGTGATGCCAATTTGGCATGATAATGTTGTTATCAAGACTTTTACTTTGTTGGCCCTCAGTGAAACCATCAGTGGACACAGTGGCATTTGACATCATATATGGCTTCTGTGGTTTCTTTTCTCATGGTGACCACATACTTGAAGCAGAGTGTTGTCTGAGGAGAATTTTCATGGCAGATAAGTTCCTGACAAGGTGTTAAACACCATAGCACATGTAGGTAGCTTTTCAAATAATAATTTGAAGAACCACCTGAAAAGTCCAATGATATTTGTAAATCTGAGGTCTTACTGCTTAACTTCAGTTAAAAAGCATTGAGGTACCTTATAAGAAACCTGACCGAAGCAGGACATTTGAGACCTTGATGTGTTGGTTTCCTGTATCAAAGATTATGTGAATGTAAAGGTGGCCAAGGTGTACAGTAACTTCATTTAAAACATACTTAACACTGCTGAGCAGTGAAAGATAGGGAAAAAAAATCCTTTGGCTCAAAAAGTAGAGACATTTGTTGTATTGTTGTAGTGGGGTTTAACGCCATTTTTCAGCACATGCTAGGCTATACATGGCGGCCAGTATAAATGGTGGAGGAAAAACCCCCGGTAAGAACCACCGACCCACAAGAAGCTACTGGCAAGCTTTCTCATGTACCCACGTTAGTCAAATCTGAGACTCGAGCCCATGCAGACAGAGGTGAGATGGCAGTGATCAGGAACAGTGATCGCTTTAGACCACTTGGCCACTCAGGGGCCATAAAAAGTAGAAACATTTGTTTTGTGAAAATCAGTTAGCGTTGAAAAGCTATTTTTAAAATTTGTTTTCGTAAGTAAAATTTTGATGCATAGCCACCATCGATAGGTGCTCTGCAAGGTTTTCCCCATGTGAGACACTCACAGGCTTACATGAGTACCTTCACCAGACCCATGCCTTCCCTCGGATTGACCCGTGATGATGTGGGGTCAAAGTCATGGGGCTAGAAGGCACTGACCCTAACAGAAATCTAAAACAGACATTTTGACACTACTTCATTTTTATGGTTCCCTTGGTCTGGGTTATAGTATGAAATCCCTGTATAAGGTTCCATTGGATAAAAAGCACCAGCGTTCCCACTAAGCAAATGGTAGATGTGCATGCTATGCATGCTGCATTGTGCAAACAATACAGTGACTTTAGCAAAATTTTTAGATCTTTGTCGATTGCGATGTGCAGGGATGTCTGAGCAGCTGCACGGTCGTGCGCATGTGCAGCTTAGAGGGTATGTTGGGCTGCACCTCTAACAAGATACACTTTTATGGCTCCATGAATAGTGTTGTTGTGAGGAATCACTATATTCGATATGCATGCTCCACAAAATGTACATGAATAAAGTAAATCAGACAGCTTCATTGGATGAATAACAAATGCAACTTTGCTAGAAAACTATGATATAAATGTCATAATAAATGGATGGAGTGAATTGAGATTATCCTGCAAGAAAACTGTTCTTTTTAAGGAAATCAAACAAACTAGTTTAAACTGAGGACATTAATCAAAACAAAGACACTAGAACTCTTTGGGAAAATAATAATGAGTGACATCCCAAATAAAATACCCGTTTACTAACTAATGAAATAGGGCAATAAAATTTCTATGATACTAATGGCATAACTGAACATCTAAAAAAAAATCACTTTTGCAGTTGTGCTGAAAATATTAAAATAAATAAGCTCACACAAAAATTATTAAAATAGATAATCCCACACCAAACTACATGTATACAAAATCAAAAGAAGTTGTTGGCACAAAAAAACCCCACCTTGAAATAACATATTAATAATGAAGATAAATGCATTTACTTCAAAAATATTAATATACATAAAGTTTCAGACTTGGATAGTAGAAGTTCATGTCAGTGGGGATTGTAAGCATTAGTCCCAAATGTAATAAACTGGCATGTGTTTTTAAGAGGGCAGAAGTAACACATGATAATAAAGAGAATGAGGAAGGTCTTGTAGCACACATTGTAGACATTAGTCCCAAATGTTATAAGTTGGCTTTTGTTTTAAATATGGCAAGAGTAACACATGGTATAAAGGGAACGAGGAAGATCTTGTGGCACACACTGTAAACATTAGCCCCAAATGTAATAAATAGGCCTATGTTTTAAAGAGGGCAAAAGTAACACATGGTATCAAGGGAATAAGGAAGATCTTGTAGCACACATTGTAAGCATTAACCCCAAATGTAAAAAAGTAATAAAATGGAATATGTTCTAAATAATGTAAAAGTAACACATGATATAAAGGGAATGAGGATGATCTTCACAAAAATGACACGCCTATTTTAGACTTACTCACCATATTTATTATTAGAAACACTGAAAAAAATGTTAGTATTTCCCTACCAACAGTTTTGACCTGGTAGATCAGGACAAATCAGGTTTTCAATCAAACACATCATGTCATTGTATACCAATAAAGATAATTGATAAATGGCTTGAAGGCATCATTAAAGGATTAGAAGTCTTTTGACTTGGTTGACTATAATATGCGCATAAACTCTTTTGCAATTCAAATCGTACTGCAGACAACAATCTTCCAGCACATTATGTTATGGTAGATCATGATCTATATTGTTCTGTACTTGATGATAAGGATTATATATATATATATATATATATATATATATATATATATATATATATATATATATATATATATATATATATATATATATATATATAACACCATTTTTTAAATTAGATATATGGAACCCCATTTTATAATTATATAAATTATATTTATTGAACCATTTTGTATATATACAGAACCATTTAGTAATTATATATACAGAAGCATTTTGTGTGTGTGTGTGTGTGTGTGTGTGTATATATATATATATATATATATATATATATATATATATATATATATATATATATATATATATATAACCATTTTGTAATTTTGAGATTTTGAGGACACTTCCTAAAGATCTTTATCTGTATAAATAACTAATAAAGATATAATTTCTAATTTTCAGTTCAGTCTGAACTGTAAAAAGTTTCAAACTTTGACAAAGAAAAAAAATATTTTTGTTTAAAATATGAATGTGCAAAATATAGCTAAAATATGCTGCATGTAAAGCACTTCTTCCCATATTTCCTCATTCCTCAATTTGACTTCCATTCAGAAATTTGAGCCTGTGATCACTGATAACAAGGACAGTGTCAAAGGCAAATGTCAGTGTGCATTTGTCTTTCAATGTCCAATAAATATGTACACTGTTATTTTACAGGGATCTAGCCTTTCTTGTGCTGAAAAATGGCATTAAACCCCACAACAACAACAACAATATTATAGGGATCTCAATATTTTCCAATCTATGACCCAGGGGCTGAGTGTAAGTATGGACCCTGGGGCTAAAGCACATCATTCACTTTTAGAATATTGATTATTCATGGAAACAGCTGTGAGGATTTCAGATTCTTTTCTTTTGAACCTAATAATGACTCCTCTTTGACTGTTTGACAGTAGTTATCATTCTTAGTGTGATATATATATATATAGTCATTCAGTAATAGAACATTATTTACCATTACCTTGGCAGCCAAATATGATATAGATTCCCCACCCACATTCACCATTTAAAAACATTATAAATCCTAGAAAGGTATTTAAATTTGCGATGAAAATAGGTTTCATAATTGTGATAATATGTAATACCATATATCCTTGCATAGAAGTCCAATCCAGTTGCAAACAGGATGGATTTAAATCTTCTGTCACCTAATGTGCCAGCAGAGCTGGGTTTATGCAGTTTGTTAGCAGATCAGGGTCTGTGTTGTTTGATTTTATACCTGGCTTATAAGCGAGTATTGATGGTAAAAGCGTGACAAAATAGCATGGGTTCCATCAGTGATAAGATTTCATCAGAAAGTTCACCAAGATGTGGATTTTCATCAGTAAAGCAAATTTTAACATATTAACCCATGGAGCTTTTTGTCATTTTTGCCTGAAAATCGAGTAGGAAACACATTCTGAAAGCTATTTCTGAATAGACTCGAAAACACCAAATCCCCGGTCATCTTTCAATAACATACTGCCTAGTGTTGTTAGAAACATCAATTTTCATTGGCTATTTGACTCGTGAATGAGCAGAAGGGTAATAATTGGACTTCTTTTTTTTTTTGCTAAACGGAGCCATTATTTTTGTATGGAGACCACTCTTTATTCCAAATGCCCATCTTATCCTACTTTTTGCAAAGGCTCATCTGTCTGTTTGCAGTTCATACCGGTTTGCCTTAGATCTGAGACCAAAAAGTCTAAAATCCAGACACAAAATCAGATTCTGCCCACGGGTGAATTTTGGGTAAAAAAAAGTTGGGTAAAAAAAAATGAAGTTTTTCTATCTGTATTTTGTAGTGCAACTAGATATTCTAGATTATTTGGTATCATTGTAGAGCTACATCTGTCTACCTTTCTATAATACCACCCAATTTAGTGTATCATGCATGACCATGATGCTACAGAGCTCGGCAGTAGGCTACTACCTCATGCCCCATAAAGTCATTGCCTGGGGTTAATGTGTTAATGCAGTAAGACATCAGGACTGAAATCTAGAATTAAATGAACTTTCTTTGAAAAATAATACAGTTTTTGGACCTAATTTTTCCTATTAAAGAAATCTACTCATTAGTTCACCCACCCCACCCCCAAGCAAGGAAACCCCCAAAGCAAATGAATCTTGTAATTAGGTACAAGGAGTTTTCATACTGAAGTTATTTTACTGTTACAGATGAAGAAAAAAAATTCCTGAGGAGAACATCTATGGCATCACGTTTTACCATATCTTTACAAATTTGCATGTGTACTCAATAACCTTGTATGTAGGACATCTAGTGCAGTTACATTTAACCAAAAGTTGAAACAGTGTGAAAAACCTGGCATCATGTGTGGTCCCCCAGTAAAATGTCAATTTTTTTTTAATTCCGCAGAAATTAATTGCACAAAAATAATTTTCAAGACCATTAAAAAATTTAATTAAGTTTGATGTACAAGATGCAGAACTAGAAAGTCATAAATGATTAAAGAAATGCAATATGTTACATAATTCTCTTATTTATAGCCAGTCATGTCAGTGCACACACTTAGATTTTGACAGGAACAGACTCCCATTAAATAATTTTTAGTATACCAATCTTCCATCTTCCTGTTTTTAAAAAAAATATATTTTAAAAGTTGGTGATAATGAAATCACTGGCCAATGTTGTTGAATTAATTTTTTAGGAGAAAATATTAGCTCTTTATTATTTTTTATGCCAGCAGTTTGTGTGCATTATCTGCAACACTGAAACAAGCTATTATTACAAAGTGATGCGGAGCCCCAGTTGGCTGAGTGGTCTAAAGTACCTACCTTTATCAATCACTTCCATCTCACCTCTGTCTGCGTGGGTCAGAGTCGTGGGCTTGACCAGTGTGGATATGTGTGAGTGTGTGTGTATGTTTGTGCATGATTTGAATTTTTAACATAGCTTTAATAATTTTTCAGTCACTTTGCTCTGATGCCTGTATTGTGGCAGCTGCAGACGTGAAGCATCACGTCCCACCCAGTCACATTATCATGACACCAGGCTGAGATGTCCTAACACTAACCTTTTAATGCTTAGCGCCATCTAGTGCCATTTATATGTCTTTTTTTATGACTTGACCTGGGTTTTGAACCAGTGACCCCGTTCATCTGAGACAGATGCTCTATCCACTTAAGCCAATAGAGCAGTGGGTATGTGAGAAAGCTTGCCAGTAGTTTCTCATGGGTCATTGGTTTAAAAACCTCAGGGTTATACTGGCCGCCATGTATAGCCTATCATGTGCTGAAAAATAGCAATAAGCCCGCAACAACAGCAACAGCAAGAACATCAGTGCAATGTAAATTTCAAGTTTTTATAGTTCATAGAATTAGCTGCCTTTGCCTTATGGAAACCATTATTGTTTTATGGTACATCATTGCTACTAAGTTATTTAGTACCATGGCCAGTGGTTGAGTGCCATGCTCATGGTAGCTGACATGAGATAATCCAGTATTAGGATTCAAGCTGGTACATTTCTGGTTGCAAGTTGCAATCACAGTGGCTCCTGGCTCTTGGGACAAATAGGGACATACCTACATGTGCATAGTGACTCAAGTTGAACAAACCCAAACTCAGTTTTTGCAGCATCTAGCTTGCTTTCAGTAACCAGTATTAATTAGAATTACTTTTAATTAGAATTAAAATCTGTTTTATGTCCCACTGTTTGAAGCAGGGTCATCTTGATTTGGTCATCATCATCGTCTCTACATCCATCCATCCATCTTAAGAAGCTTGTTAGCAAGATTATATAAAAACTAGTCATCCTAGACAAATTCAGATTTTCTTAGATTATTTTGTATGTAGTTGTCATGAATTGATTTTTGGGCCATTACAGCAGTTTTTCAATATTAATACGAACTTTGGTGACTTTGACTTTTTGGCAAAAAGCTTGTTTGCACTATTAAGTAAAAAATACTCGAGTTAGAGAAATAAAATTTGGTTAATTTTTTTTCTCATTGAGAAGTATATAACCTAATTTGAATTTTAGGCCATTATATTATTTGTTATATGTTGGTCACAGACCAGGAGAGCTTATGGCATGGTCTGTTTTTCATTCGTCATCACCACTCCTCCTGAACTACTTGGACAATTGCCATGAAACTTTACACACAATTCCATACCCTGATGTAGTTGGTCCTAAAATAAAGCGGTGACCATCTTGAAAATGTTGCTATATCTACTTCTGAATAGACTTCTTCTGATTTCTAGTAAGTCCTAAATGACAAGGGTGCCAGTCTGATGTCCACTGTAGATGCCAAAGCAGCCATTCTAACAATCTTGTTATTGTTACTCCTTCTGAATGGAAGTTAGTATTAACATGGGGTTTTCACCAGAAGACATTTTATGATGTCTAATTATCCCTAAATGAAAATGGTGATGCTTGTGCATCAGTATAGCCACCATCATTTGAAAAAAACTTATCACTGTTCTGCCAAATTCTTGTATCAAGATGAGATTTTTACTAAAAGACTCATTATGATGTTTAATTTTTCTTAATGAAAATGCTGTTGCTCAGACAACTAATATCACTATCTCAGTGGCTATCTTAAAAATCTTTTTTATCATGACTGCTGCTGAATGGCTGGCTGGTCAAATTAATATGGGGTTTACCATTTTCACTGAAACATTTTTTTGTATGCCCAGTTGGCCATAAATGAAATTGATATCGATTGGACCTTTAATATGGCTACCACAGTGGTCATTTTAAATTTTTTTGTTATTGATCACTTTTTGATCGCTGGTCATATTGACATTGTTTTCACCAAAGACGTAGATATTTTGTTGGTTCTAAATTAAACTGCTCATGATAAAATCTCCAATATGGCAGCCATTGTGGCCATCTTGAAAATCATATTATAGCGTCTCCATCAAAACAGAAAGTCATTTTGACATAGGGTTTTCACAGAAAGAGTTCTTAAGGGGTCAAGTTGGTCAAATTAAATATTTTATTAACTGACCCTCAGTTACAATTGCCACCATGGTGGCCATCATGAAAATCTTATCTCTATTCCTTCCAAACTGAGGACCATGTTAGTATTGGTTTCTTTTGTTTACACTTCTTATGTTTCCAAGTTGGTCCTAATTTTAAATTGTGCCAATTGTGAATCCAACATAGCTGTCATGATGGCTGTTTTAAAATCTGGTCACTACTGACCCTAAATGGATGGTCATATTGACATTAGCTTTTCACAAAAGACTTCAAGTATTTCCTGAATGTAAATGTACCAGTCTGACATAGAATATGTCCACTACTGCAGCTAATTTGAAAATCTGTTTATTGGCCACGAAGATCAGAAATGATTTCAACACTCAGCTTTTAAAAGGAAGAAATAGTCTTATTTTAAATTCTTTGTGATTTTCTTTGGCCAAATAGAGTGTCAGGTCACATCAAGGGGCTTGTGTTTTTACTTTTTGCACACTTTTGAATTTAGAGACAGTTTTTAAAGAGAATTTTATTTGTACCATTAACCTAAAACTAGTGACAAGAAACAAAATTTCTTATTTGACTGAAGTAAATTTGGTTGGATGACCTATCTCAACAAAATATTGGATAACTTTGATTTTCCATCTACATTGGTCAGAGTTATGTCCCTTTTTCAGTGTACAAGTCCACCAATGTTTTTAAATCGCTATATTGCCTTTTAGATTTCAGCCAGTTTTTATATAAAGATGTATTCTAAAGAGATCTTAATAATGTTTAATAACAATAAATTGTTGTCAATGTTTGACAGAGTTATTACTGTTTCTCTGTGTACATGTTAAATTCACCCCAATCTTGTTAATACCTTGTAATGTACATTTTTTGGGCACCTGCCATAATTATTATGGTATAATCATCTTATTCATCTATTAGCATTTTCTGGGGGTTTTTTAATTTATCTTTTTTAAACTAACTTGATCTACAGTTAAGAAATTTTATGGATGGCCAGCACTTGGGATAAGAAGAACCCTAGACGTCTATAGATTTGAGGTCAAAGGCTTAAAGGTCATGGTCACTGACTGAAAGAGAAAGATGGTTTCCACACAATAACTTGAGTTTAGAAAAAAAGTTGGGATTGCTGAACCAGAAAATTGGGATATGACCGATAAATTAGGGATTTGACATCAGGTACTAGAATTGGGATATGTCTCTTTTAGAAATGAAATAATATGAATAAATTAAATAAAACAAATAAATAAGATAATTTTGAAGAATGACTTGTGGTAATTGCACCTTTTATCATTATTTTAAAGTTGTTGTTTAGGGTTTAATGCCATTTTTCAGTGCATGATAGGCAATACATGGTTTGGGTTTAATGCCATTTTTCAGTGCATGATATGCAATACATGGTTTGGGTTTAATGCCATTTTTCAGCAAATGATAGGCAATACATGGTTTGGGTTTAATGCCATTTTTCAGTGCATGATAGACAATACATGGTTTGGATTTAATGCCATTTTTCAGTGCATGATAGACAATACATGGTTTGGGTTTAATGTCATTTTTCAGCAAATGATAGGCTATACATGGCAGACAGTATAATTAGTGGAAGAAGAACCTGGGAAAA
Source organism: Sinohyriopsis cumingii (assembly GCA_028554795.2). Classification (NCBI taxonomy): domain Eukaryota; kingdom Metazoa; phylum Mollusca; class Bivalvia; order Unionida; family Unionidae; genus Sinohyriopsis; species Sinohyriopsis cumingii. Next base: position 116,735,802 of record CM068824.1, on the reverse strand, counting down.
CCTTGATAAGAACCAACAACCCACTGGAAGCTACTGGCAAGCTTTCTCACATACCCACATTGGCAGAGTAAAAAATTTAAACCCATGCGGACTGAGGTGAAATGGCAGTAATCAGTAAAGACTAGCACATTAGACCAGTCTAACACCTTGGGCCACATTTATTTTAAAGACAAAACAGTTTTATTTCAGTGTGGAGGCTACTTAACTCCAATAAAATATTCACCAGATAATTTTAATTGACAAACAACATATCAGTTACTTAAGCTAGGTTATGCACAATGCCCCCCCCCTTTAACCATAAATCCCCTAAAATGATGAGAAACCACCATACCACCATAAAGTCAGTATTGTGCTGTTGTGCAATTAAACACACACACACACACACACACACACACACACACACACACACATGCACACACACATGCACACAAAATGGCACAATAATGTGATTATCCTGCCAATTCGTCTACTTCAGACAGTGAAGTAGATGTTGTTTAAAATAAACAAACCATTTCATAAATCTGTTTCATCATTCCTAAGAAATGATATGTTCCCATAGCCATTGACCCCCACCCCACCCCAATGCACAGTTGAGTTGTACTCTTCTTCTTAGTATACCTTTGGTAACAATCTTGGCATCAAGTTTATTTTGAGGGGATATTTTGTTCATAAAAATGTCCTGTAGTCTTTAATATACTTTATGCAGACACACAGCTCACAGTCCATAACATTTGACACTTAGATACTGTTACACTTTATGCAGACATACAGCTCACAGTCCATAACATTTGACACTTAGATACTGTTATACTTTATGCAGACATACCACTCACAGTCCATAATATTTGACACTTAGATACTGTTATACTTTATGCAGACATACAGCTCACAGTCCATAACATTTGACACTTAGATACTGTTATACTTTATGCAGACATACAGCTCACAGTCCATAACATTTGACACTTAGATACTGTTATACTTTATGCAGACATACCGCTCATGGTCCATAACATTTGACACTTAGATACTGTTATACTTTATGCAGACATACAGCTCACAGTCCATAACATTTGACACTTAGATACTGTTATACTTTATGCAGACATAAAGCTCACAGTCCATAACATTTGACACTTAGATACTGTTATACTTTATGCAGACATACAGCTCACAGTCCATAACATTTGACACTTAGATACTGTTATACTTTATGCAGACACACAGCTCACAGTCCATAACATTTGACACTTAGATACTGTTATACTTTATGCAGACATACCACTCACAGTCCATAACATTTGACACTTAGATACTGTTATACTTTATGCAGACACACAGCTCACAGTCCATAACATTTGACACTTAGATACTGTTATACTTTATGCAGACATACTGCTCACAGTCCATAACATTTGACACTTAGATACTGTTATACTTTATACAGACATACAGCTCACAGTCCATAACATTTGACACTTAGATACTGTTATACTTTATGCAGACATACAGCTCACAGTCCATAACATTTGACACTTAGATACTGTTATACTTTATGCAGACATACAGCTCACAGTCCATAACATTTGACACTTAGATACTGTTATACTTTATGCAGACATACAGCTCACAGTCCATAACATTTGACACTTAGATACTGTTATACTTTATGCAGACATACCGCTCACAGTCCATAACATTTGACACTTAGATACTGTTACACTTTATGCAGACATACCGCTCACAGTCCATAACATTTGACACTTAGATACTGTTATACTTTATGCAGACATACAGCTCACAGTCCATAACATTTGACACTTACTGTTATACTTTATGCAGACATACTGCTCACAGTCCATAACATTTGACACTTAGATACTGTTACACTTTATGCAGACATACAGCTCACAGTCCATAACATTTGACACTTAGATACTGTTTTACTTTATGCAAGCATAAAGCTCAGTCCATAACATTTGACACTTAGATACTGTTATACTTTATACAGACATACAGCTCACAGTCCATAACATTTGACACTTAGATACTGTTATACTTTATGCAGACATAAAGCTCACAGTCCATAACATTTGACACTTAGATACTGTTATATTTTATGCAGACATACAGCTCACAGTCCATAACATTTGACACTTAGATACTGTTATACTTTATGCAGACATACAGCTCACAGTCCATAACATTTGACACTTAGATACTGTTATACTTTATGCAGACATACCACTCACAGTCCATAACATTTGACACTTAGATACTGTTATACTTTATGCAGACACACAGCTCACAGTCCATAACATTTGACACTTAGATACTGTTATACTTTATGCAGACATACAGCTCACAGTCCATAACATTTGACACTTAGATACTGTTATACTTTATGCAGACACACAGCTCACAGTCCATAACATTTGACACTTAGATACTGTTATACTTTATGCAGACATACAGCTCACAGTCCATAACATTTGACACTTAGATACCGTTATACTTTATGCAGACATAAAGCTCACAGTCCATAATATTTGACACTTAGATAATGTTATACTTTATGCAGACATACAGCTCACAGTCCATAACATTTGACAGTTAGATATTGTAAGAGCTACCGGTAATGTCAAGATAAAATGGGGCGGCTCAAGTTAGGGATTGATTATTTAATGGCAGGAGGGGCCTGAGATTTTCGTCAGAGCTAGGACTTTTTTCTTGTACCTCAGGATAATGTTTTTAAAACTAGTATTATATGTACTTATTTCTATCAAATATCATAGCAAGAATATTTGTTTCAGGCTATTTGAAGCGCAGAAGTTCAAAATTAAAATTCCAATTGTACCCCCCTGCCCTCACCTCCCCTAGCTCAAAAATGAAATTGTTTCTTAAAAACACTGCTGCTGTAGGTGCATTTGCAATAGCAATAATATGTTGTCAGGTATAAGTGTTACACTGACACATTTCAAGGTAGTGTAGTTAGGTAGTATGTGTCAGCAGTGTAATGCATGGAGGTATTTAATGTTGTGCATTTAGGTCTCTTGTTTCACTAGTGTAACATATTGTGAGGTAGTTTTTGCTATCTGTTATTCCATTTGTTTCATTAATGTAATGTATTGTGAGGTATTTCATGTTTGCACCGTTAGGTCACTTGTGTCAATAGTGTTATGTATTGTGAGGTATTTCATGCTATCATGATTATTCCATTTGTTTCACTAGTGTAACATATTGTGGGTTATATTTTGCTATCATTAATATTCCATTTGTGTCTCTATTGTGATGTATTGTGAGATATTCCATGCTATCATGGTTATTCCACTGGTGTACTTCATTATGAGGTATTTTATACTGTCATGGTTATTCCATTTGTGTCACTACTGTGATGTATTGTGAGGTATTTCATCTTTGCAGTTTGGTCACTTGTGTAGGTATTTTATGCCATCATGATTATTCCATTTGTGTTACTAGTGTGATGCATTGTGAGGATTTTCGTGCTATCATGGTTATTCCACTAGTGTACTGCATTATGATGTATTTTATGCTATCATTGTTATTCCATTTGTGTCACTAGTGTGATGCATTGTGAGGTATTTCATGCTATCATCGTTAGGACATTTGTGTCTTTGTTGTACTTTTAGTGGTGATGGACTTGAAGAGCCCTTTGTCCATCATCTGTTGTCCATCTACCTAAGTTTTTGACTCCAGTTGGCATTTTTCAGCATTTGAGCTCTCGTCATCAAAACGATCCAGCAGTTCAAACACCAGTCGATAAATTGATATAACAGCATACATGAATAGTAGACAAGCTGATGATAAAGATACAATTTAATCAATATTTTTACAAGATAAAGAAACAAGAAATATTTTCACATTACCTTGTCAACTTAAATGACTCAAGGACTTGTTTGCTTTGATGTGATGTAGCTAGTAATTATTTGTTATTTTCGTTACTCAGGAGATGAATATTTATATAATGCGGATATATTTTATGTATATACCCATTGTCACTAAGATAAAATGGATGGTATTCAAGCCATAACTTGAATTCCTTTGACATTTGAATCTAATTTAATATATTTCATATGTCACTGGAGTTTCTATTCCAAGTGTACAATACCATCCAAATATTGGCAGCTGAAATAATTTACAGACATTGAGTTGCCAGAGATAAGAGGGCACAGTACAGCAACCAATATCTGAATTGACATTTAAATTAACTCCCCTGTGACAGCAATATTACATCTTAGTGTAGCTTGAAAAACAAAGATGAGTGGCATTTACATTGCTAGTTCAAATAAATGGATGTAAAATTATGATAATTTGCATACAGGATACAGATAGATTTGAAAATATTGAATGGAGTATATGCTTTTATTTTCAAGTTGAACTTCTACAGTAATTTAACATGATGCATCCATCGGTAGAGGTTGCATATTTACCATATCAAACTGAATATTTTATAGTCTTACATATTTACCAGATTAAACTGTATATTTTATTCAATATCACATATTTACCAGATCAAAGTATATATTTCATACAATATCACATATTTACCAGATCAAACTGCATATTCATACAATATCACATATTTGCCAGATCAAACTGTATATTTCATATTTACCAGATCAAACTGCATATTGTATACAATATCACATATTTACCAGATCAAACAGCATATTGCATACAATATCACATATTTACCAGATCAAACAGCATATTGCATACAGTATCACATATTTACCTGATCAAACAGCATATTGCATACAATATCACATATTTACCAGATCAAATTGCATATTGCATACAATATCACATATTTACCAGACCAAATTGCATATTGCATACAATATCACATATTTACCAGACCAAACTGCATATTGCATACAATATCACATATTTACCAGATCAAACTGCATATTGCATACAATATCACATATTTACCAGATCAAAACAGCATGTTGCTTACGATATCACATATTTACCAGATCAAAACTGCATGTTGCTTACGATATCACATATTTACCAGATCAAAACTGCATATTGCAAATCACATATTTACCAGATCAAACTGCAAATTGTATACAATATCACATATTTACCTGATCAAACTGCATATTGCATACAATATCACATATTTACCAGATCAAACAGCATATTGCATACAATATCACATATTTACCAGATCAAACAGCATATTGCATACAATATCACATATTTACCAGACCAAACTGCATATTGCATACAATATCACATATTTACCAGATCAAACTGCATATTGCATACAATATCACATATTTACCAGACCAAACAGCATATTGCATACAATATCACATATTTACCAGACCAAACAGCATATTGCATACAATATCACATATTTACCAGACCAAACAGCATAGCATTCAATATCACATATTTACCAGATCAAACTACGTATTTCTTACATTATCACATATTTACCAGATCAAACAGCATATTGCATACAATATCACATATTTACCAGACCAAACTGCATATTGCATACAATATCACATATTTACCAGACCAAACAGCATATTGCATACAATATCACATATTTACCAGACCAAACAGCATAGCATACAATATCACATATTTACCAGACCAAACAGCATATTGCATACAAATCCCTATTTAAAGAATAGAATGTCTGTAAAAAAGTAAAAGCCAGATCAGAACAATATTTATGTAATTTAATCTTTGGTGATTGGTGTTTATTCTAAATCTGAAAATGTAGGAAAATTTCCACCCTCTATTTGAGAATTGGGGTGGGGTGAAGGGGAGTTTATTGAACATAGGAAACAAATGAAGAAATAACGATAGTGCTGGAAAGCATGACACATAATTGTGTGCATTCAAATGATTTTTTGGCATGAATTTTAGAAATTAGCATGAAACTCGCGATAATGTATCTTAGAATGGACCCAGGATGTTTTAGAATGGATTCAGGGTGTCTTAGAATGGCCGCTGACAGTCACTCATTTAGGAACAAAACAAGATTGATAATGAGTGAATTTTATGTCTTGAACTTCTGTTTTTTTGTTCAAGCCCATGCATGCAGTTATTTTGCTTAAAAAAGGTACAGGAAAATCTGTGTGTACTTATATAGATTGGACAACCTCTCAGTTTGTTAAATCATTTTATCTATAGTTGTTCTGTCTTTCCCCTGCTTGATCATCCAGGCTTAACCATGATAATACAAGTGTCAGGTAGAGAAATTTTTTATTAGTTGACCAAATGCATAAAATGTTTCTTTCATATGTTATTCTTAATTTTCTGTAATATTGAAATTGATTATAATGGTGTAAGGCAGTGAAAAAAATTGAGTCAGTACTCAGCAAGTGAACATTTTCCTTTTACTCTCAATTCCTATTTAAAAAAACAATAATTACATGAATCAATACTGTAACTTATTCCATGTGAACAACATCAGGTCCACTTGGTCTTTTGTTTTTCTCTATTATTACTTAATAACACTAGCTGACTATTTCGATTTGTGCAAAATGGAAGATTTGCAATTAACAAGTAAATTAAGAATTTTTTACAATAAATAGATAAAATTGAATTCGATAAATTGAAGAAAAAAGTTATTACAAAAATAATAATATTGATTTGCTTAAAATTTAGTCTTGATAGTCTGATGCAAGTCATTCCATTTACAACCACTGCATCATTCTGACACAAGCAAATAAGCATGTGGCTGGCCCACAATAAATTACTCCCCACATTTCAGCTGATACATTGTGGATGGCCCACAAAAATCACATCCCACATTTCAGCTTGGATGGCCCACAATAAATCACTCCCCACATTTCAGCTTATACAGTGTGGATGGTCCACAGTAAATCACTCCCCACATTTCAGCTTTTACTTTATGTAATGGTTGGACAAACAGATAACTAAGTTAGCAGGTAGCAGGATTAGACTGAATTATTGCTATTTAAGGGAAGAATGTGTCAATTTTAGATTATAGCCAAGATTTTGTTTCTCAGATGTGGTTGATAAGGGTACCTGGACCCAGCATTTTGGAAGAAAAAAGTACATCACTTGAAAACAAATTCTTCAGGAGTAAATTGCCTAAATTGGGAATTAGGCATGGTTTTGTAATATTTTTCATGTTTAGTTGGAACCCCCCAAAAATCCAGTACATAATGACTTAATGTTTGGTTAAATATACCATTATCCACTTACCTTGTCCTGTAAACTGTTGTTGTATTCAAGATTGATTGACCAGATACAAGAGAAATGCACTATGCAGTTGCATGCAGCATCCACTGGTATCTCTGTGCACCATGCATGTGCTTGTAGAGTAAGTTTATATATTAACACTGCACCTTATGCCAGTGAACTGGACTTTCATCTGTTGTTCTTTTTGAAGAGAACAAATAATACTATTATATGGCTATGTAATGAATTAAGAAAACATACATTAAATTGAAAATACAGTTAGTGTTTTGATAACTTGGGGTATTAAAGCTTTCTTTATGCCAGTTAAAAAGAACAGATTGGGAAGTGGATATCACAAACAAACTTTCAATTAATTTTTGAAAGACAGTTTTCATTGAAGGTAAACAGGAGAATTTAATTAGTAATTTGCGAAAGCAGGTTTTAGTTTAGTGTGGGGCCTTTGATCAAAGTTCTGATCAAACAATGATATGAAAATGAATGTGTTTACTCAAGTTCAGGCCAATAAAATGTTGTTTAATCACACAAAATTTGTTCAAGAATTTTGCATGATCAAATAGAATTGCCCCTGATCTCTACCATGAAAGGACCTTTCAGCAAGAACTGTGAATCTGAGTCAGCTAGCAGCTTGAAGGAATGTAGAAACAAGATATTGGCTGCCTGAAGAAATGGATACATACACATTGTTTTTTCTTTACAGTCCTGGTGACTACCATTGCTATATTACTATGGATACCTTGTAGAGAGGGATGTTGAAGAACTTTAATTAAGTACAATAATTAATTAGTAATTTAAAAAAATAAACTATTTCATGATGGTGTCAGCATTATAAGAGGGGGTGGCTTTATGGTTGGGGACTATGATGGTGTCAGCATTATAAGAGGGGGTGGCTTTATGGTTGGGGACTATGATGGTGTCAGCATTATAAGAGGGGGTGGCTTTATGGTTGGGGACTATGATGGTGTCAGCATTATAAGAGGGGGTGGCTTTATGGTTGGGGACTATGATGGTGTCAGCATTATAAGATGGGGTGGCTTTATGGTTGGGGACTTAGTGTTAGGCTTAATGGTGGGGGACTACCTTGTATGAATGCATTACAACGTTTCTAGGCTGCATCAAGTTTGGGCATCCCATATGATTGTGTTCAGACTATTTCTGTAATACAGCGTGCAATATAAGAGAGGAATCACTATAATGGTGGCTGTATTTTGAGGGGCACTGTATGTGGATACATAACAACTCATAACATCATGTTTGAATTTCCCGTACTAATGTGTTATGTTGTGAAATTTCTCAGAAGTGGAAGTACAAAGGATGCTGGTGACAAGTTAATCCAGCCTAAAATGTTTATCAAAACTGCTTCTTTTATTCCAGCATGCATTATAAGAGAGGGGCACATTATAATGAGGCCTGTAAAACAAGGGACCACATTATGTATATACACAGTTATTCTAGGTTATTTTTCCCCCAAATTTTTTATTTTCCTGTAACATTGTGTTATGTCCTGGAATTCCAGGATGATCAGCATTACTAATACAATGAAAGAGACATTTAATAACATTAATCCAGCTGTGATGTTTATTGAAATGTATCTTGAATACAAAACCCAATAGGTATATTGGATGGCTTTATTGAAAGTCAATCAAATTCTTGTTCAGTTTTGCCAACACTGAGCAGCTGGACCAGTCTGCTAATTTTCCGTGACAAAGATGTATGTCATTTTAAGGAGTCTAGATTAGTTTGTTTCGGTGTTTTATGGTACAGCAACACAGTTAGGTTATTTATTTATTGCCAACACAATAGGAGAAAAGTGTCTTGCCGTAGAACATACAATGGTAGCCAACCTTGGCTGATCCATTGGTAGGATTCTAACCTGCACCCTTTCTGTTTCAAGTCTGGCATGCTAACCACATTCGATTCTGCAGTATACTTGTCCCTAAACACAATACATGATTACTGTATATACTCACTTATAAAGTTGAGTCAAGTTGCAGACAACAAAGATACTGATCTGCTTAGTATATTGTTCCTGCAGATCATGGTCTATCTTGTTTGTTCTACTGCTTACTCTTAACAAAATACACAGACCCAGACATACCAGCACATTATGTGATGGCAGATCTGGGTCTGTGCAATTTGCAGTAGGACTTGACTTAAAAGCAAGTACACATGGTATTTAACACATTAAACCCTGGAGGTTTTTGTCGTTTTCACCTGAAATTCGAGTAGGAAACACATTTTGAAAGCTATTTTTGAATAGATCTGAAAACACCAAATCCCAGGTGATCTTTCAATAACATACTGCCTAGTTGTGTTAGAAACATTGTTTTTGGCTATTTGGCTCGCACATGAGCAGAAGGGTAACAGTTGGTTTTTTTTGTTCTAAATGGAGCCATTATTTTTGTATCGAGACCACACTTTATTTCAAGTGCCCATCTTTTCCTACTTTTTGCAAAGGTTCATCTGTCTGTTTGCAGTTCATACCGGTTAGTCTTAGATCTGATACCAAAAAGTCTAAAATCCAAACACAAAATCGGATCCTCACCATGGGCCAATTTTGGGTAGAAAAATATCGGGTCCAAAAAATGAGGTTTTTCCCTCAGTATTTTGTAGTGCAATTAGAAATTCCAGATTATTTGGTATCATTGTAGAGCTACATCTGTCTACCTTTCTATAATACCACCCACATTAGTGTATCATGCATGACTGTGATGCTTCAGAGCATGGCAGTAGGCTACTACCTCCTGCCACGTTAACTCGTCACTAGGGGTTAATGTGTTAATAGAAGTGGAACATTTGATGTTGTTTAGGAGTATGCCGTCCCTGAATCTTTATGTCTGTTTGTCCCTTGGTTCGAAATCTGCCTTTTAGTTATGTATGTTGTCATATATTGCCGTTGTGATGTATCATTGTTGGACATGGTACAATCACAATATCAGTCAAAAATACTGATCAGTGATATTGCATAGGCTCGAAATGCCAGTCCCAACATACCCTACATAAATATGTGTTCATTTCATAACAATACGCAAAGCTTGCCAGTAGCTTCTTGTGGGTCAGTGGTTCTTTCTGGGGTTTTCTTGGGTTCTTCTGCCACCATTTATACTGGCTGCCATGTATAGCCTATCTTTTGCTGAAAAATGGTATTAAACCCTACTACAGCAATAACATAACAATACAAGGCACTAATACAGAACTACATATCCACTGTACACAATAGTGTCCTTGGCATTGGTACGTTTAATTGGTTACATGTTCATCCGATTTCAATGGCAACACTCTACAGGCATTGATAAGTGGAAATTGTTTGAAACATTTTTCCACAAACTGTAATTTTGTCCCAGGCACTTGGTCAGGCATGTGTCTTCGGAAGGCTTGGTAGAGAATGCCTTGTTGCTAATATACACGTAGTGTTAATACTGCAATAATGTTGTAAAAACATTGGTGGCAGTATTTTGATACAACTGCAGGGTCATGATAACATCACTACTTTCATTTTGAATATTGATTGTTCAGTATACGAACTTAATAAGTTACAGATGCAGTGTAAATCAGGGGTCGGCAACCTAGGGCATGCATGCCACAAGATGGCATGTCAAAAGTTTTTTTGTTGTGGAATGCGAAGGGCAACCAAAAATCATGATTTTAACCATGTTACTCTCTTTATGGTGGCACCCACTCGTTCATCTGGTAATTAGTCAGGGACAAAGTGGCACACTTTGAGAAATAGGTTGCCAACCACTGGTGTAAATTAAACTAATGATAGCTATAGTAAAACAAAAGTTACCCTGTACAGTGAAACCTGTCCAAATAGTCACCTTTACTCAGTGGTCATCTGTTCACAATGGTCATTCTAATTTCCCCTTAGCAAATTGTTTCTATAAATGTCCTATATGTAACAGTCACCTGCTTTCTGTGGTCAGTGGTGAGGTGTTTCCCAACCAAACAGTGGTTTATTACTGCCTTATGCAGTACATGCATGCATGCATGCATCCATCCATCCATCCATCCATACATACATACATACATACATACATACATACATACATGCATATATGCATGCATGAAAATGAATAAGTCTGCTAGTAGACATATTATTATTAATATTATTATTATTAGTATTATACATGTCCCAATTTGTGAATGTAGCCACTTCAAGGGGATTTTTGCAATTTGAAACATACAACTTAATTATACTTCAAGAAAGACTATTCTGGCTCCTTTGTACTTTTAGATCTCTGTTTACTCGAGTCAGGGATTTTTCAGTCAAACTTGAAGCTTAATGTCTTTTAAATTACAGAGATGTCATTTTGGCTGACATCAAGTCCTACACTTTAAGAACTTCAAAGTAATTACAGTGTCAAGTTCTCTTATCAATCTTGTTGTAAGAGTGACATTTACCTGTGTAAGAGACTGCAGAATGTCTGTAATTGCAAGTTTCAGCATTTAGCTCTACTGTTCATAGATCAGAAAGCTTTGGAATGGCCTGCTGTCTGTCTTCCATCTGCCAATTAGTTCTCCCAACTCCTCATAAACTACTGGGATGATTGCATTGAAACTTTACAAAGACATGTCTATTCCACAATATGTCTATGAGTAGTCTTTCAAAAATGCTTGGATTTGCAAAACGTGTTCAGAAGGAGATATTTTGAAAAACATTTAAAATTTCAAAAGTAAACAACATATCCAATGCACTTTGAGAAGTATCGTGAGAGTGTTTGTCCTAAATGAAAACTAAGCAGTTCTTACATCCGTTATGGCCATGTAAACACTAGTTATTATCATATTAGCATGTGGTTTTTCAGTAATAGACTTCTTATGATGTCTAGTTGGTCCTCAAAACGGTCTTATTCGGACATTCAGTGTGACCGGCAAAGCAGCCATTTTGAAAATCTTAACACTACTACTCCTAACAGAAGTCATGTTGACGTGAGATTTTCACTAGAGGTGTGTGGTGTTACTGGTATTTTGGTTTACCACAGTATATTTTTCTGGTGGTATGTACCATGGTACTATTTCACTGTACTGGTTCTTCAGGAGTGTCCATTGGTAAGGAATGTGCGGAAATTCCAGAGGAATGTTGATATAAATGTAGTGATGTTAACAACATGTTTTCTTTTTTTATGACAAAATAATTAAAAAAATGTTTTTTTTTTGCAAACAATTGTATTTCTCACAAATTTTGAACATTAGAAGTGTGTGTGTGTGTGTGTGTGTGCACATATATATATATATATATATATATATATATATATATATATATATATATATATATATATATATATATATATATATATATATATATATATATATGTATGTATATATAAGCCTTTATTCACATATTTGAAATGTGTTACTTATACCTCCATGTTGGCCAAATGGAATGTTGTGAAGGATATGCCAATCCAAATTCTGGAAACATTTTGGATTTAAACAAACAGACAAAAATAAGAACATCATTTTTTACTTATTTACCAGCAGATGTTAACATATTCCTTTGTGTGACTGATTCATCCTAATTTTCTAGAGAGCAGTAATTTTCATAATTTGTCATGTCCATCAGATATTTTCTTGTTTGTTTCCCTGCCTATTACATTAATAGAATGAGAGTACTCCAGTGGCCTACTGGTTAGAGTGTCCGCCTCGGTTTTGGGAGGTTGTGGGTTTGATCCGCGGCTGAGTCATACCAAAGACTTAAAAAAATGGTACTAACAGCTGCCTTGCTTGGTGCTCAGCATTAAGAGGTTAGTATTTGGACTGGTCGGCCTCGTGTCAGGATAATGTGACTGGGTGGGACATCATGCTACATGTCTTCGGCATGATGCCCCAGTGTTAGACATAACTATAAACTGTCACACTGCAGACATTGTAGCAATATGACCGAAAAATTGTTAAAGCTACATTAAAATAATAAAATAAAATAGTGACAAACAGTCATATGTATAATTATATTGTTATAAAGGATATACAATATATCACTTTTTAAAAAAATTAAATTTTATGTAGTGCGTTGACATTAAGGCCATTAGGATACTCTTACGTTGCCCTCTTAATAAGAGGGGTGGTTAATTATATTTGGCTGGCGTTATCTAGGATGACCTCCCTCGATGTTATAGCCTGGTGGGAGTAAAAAAAGAATACAATTTCAACATAGAACTGAGCAAGAATACTGAGAAGAAATAAAGCAGTACGAGCCCCCTTAGACAAGAAAAATAACAAATTTAATCAAACAAATTAAATGTGGCAATTCCAATTTGATCTAAATTATGCAAACAGAATTTAATAGCAGTGTCCAATTTGGATTTATTTCATCATAATAATAAGTGGTGAAAGGAACGCAATGTCTTTTAAACCCTGTCTTTTCTCACAAGACAGCCAGCTGGTCCCTTTCTTGTTTAACGATGAAAGCACTATTCTTTTTAGGCTTCCCCCAGAGCCAAAACTACTCTCTCAGGAAATTAGGACTAAAGAATTCTGACTAAGGTCGTCACTTTAAATTCACATTGCTTCTAAAGTGTACTCCTTAATTTTTTCTGCCCAATCATAGGCAGCGGTTCCTAAATTTTCCCCAAGATAATAATTTCTTCCATTAGATTTAGACAGCATTGAATCTGTGAACTATGGGGTATATCATTTTCCCTTTGAAAATGATAACTTGACATGGGTTCCTATCAAGCAGTTATGGCTGTTAGCTCAAATGTTTACATTCTCAGAACAGTGTAGCAATGCCCTTGTTCAAATCTCACTCAGTCATAAATTCTAGCCTTTCAAGTTTTAACACTGACATGTGGGGGGGGGAGAAAAGAAGAAAAGTCGAAGTGACCCTTCGCAAAGACTTTTTGGGCTTAAATGCTATAACATTTTAATGCTCAATGCATTCAACTTTAAGGTTCAATACCATTCAAAATTCAATACTTCGCAGATATAAGTATCTAACTTATAAATCCAGTAAGTTTCTTTTATGAGTCTAATCATGTCACCATGCGCAATATCTATTGCCATGAAAGAAAAATTGAGTAGAGAGTGATTATTGGTGTTAAAGTGTGTTGAAATATTAGAGGAAAACTGAGGATCTCTATAATTTTTTATATGAGAGCAATGATTATTCTATCTCTTAGAAACTTGTTGAAGTGTTTGTCCAACATATTGCATGCTACATTTTTTACAGGTTATCAAATAAATAACATCAGTTGATATGCCGTTAGTGTTATCACGTAGAGAAAATACGTCTTTTGTACTAGCGCTACTAAAAGAAGTACTTTCTCTTATGTTTGCACATTGATAACATCTGTGTCTGTTACATTTAGGTGACGAAAATTGTCTTTTTTTATTTTCTGTTTGTTTAGTTCTAATTAGAAAATCTTGCAAATTCTTGGGTCTTCTATAAGCGAGAATTGGTTTATTTTTGTAAGGCGATTTTACACTGGTTTTATTTGATAAATTTAGGAGACTATAATATTTATTAATTATCAACCTATTTAACTGTTTATCTCTATTTTATTCTATTATTTTACTGATTCAGGTTTCATTAGAGACTCATGTATCTTTTAGATCCTGTCACATATACATACACTGTATATATAAAATTGTTATGATGATGCATATAATTTATGATGTTTCGTGATTGTTATTTTAAAATAAAAGTGTCATTCATTTCTTTCTAAACATTTCGTGCTTGAAGAAGCATAAATGTGAAACTAGTTGTACAGAACTTTTGGCGTTTGTGTTGTTTCTTTTATCCCAATTTTAAAGCTACATTAAAATTCCAAATCACACAGACACATTCTTTGTAATGAAGAGAAGTGGTTCAAATAACACACTGAATACAATTCATCTTCTAAGACAGTAAGTAACGTCTGACTTGGAATATTTCTTTTAGCTGATGACTAGTGCTGTTTTCAGCAAGAAGGTAGAACTTTTAATGAAGAGAAAAAATGTTAAGAAACATGCATGAAAGGAAATAAATATTTTGAACTTCAAAAGGATAAATTATTTTCAGGGAGAACTATTACAGGAAAATATATGATACTAGTTAAAAGAAAACCTCAGTGAACTCAGTAAAGCCAATTTATGGTGGCTCCACACTGTCTGAAGTAATTTCCACATGTTTCACTTCTACTACAACCAACTCAAAAGTCTGTATGGTTATAAAATAAAGTTAAATTTCACAGGTATGGATTTGCTTTGCATAAGTGTGGAATGGTAGATTCTTCAAGACATGAGAGAAAACATTCTTTTGTGACACAGTGACTACAAAAAGGACAATATCTTTGGTGTTCCTGAGATGAATAAAAAATATTAGGGCCATTTAAAGATGAGTTAAATGGTATGCCCTACAAAATTTTGTGTAGCCTTCAGAGTACATGTATATGATTTTATCACTGACGAAGATGAAAAGAAAGCATCCATGGAATCATAAAGGTGTTATAAAAAAAATAATCTAACCTTAGAGACATGTTATAACTATTTAGATCGACCCTACCATTGTGAAATATGTAACATTACATTGAATAAGGCTGCATTAAGTTCCGAAGATTATAAACATTATATGTTGGATTACATGAACATGATTCCAGATGGTTTTCTTCAACTGACAACTTTGCACTGAGAAAATCCAAGCATAATCAAAAGTTTATTTCTTTTGCTTTGTTTAAATTTTTCATCTATTTCTTCTTTCACTTAGAACAAATTTCTGTCGTAAAGTATTGGTCTGTTAAACAGTAATCAATCATTCTTACCATTTATCTAATTGATCACCAGGATATATCAGGCTTTCCATGGTATCTGAAAATACAGAATGAAATTGGTGAAATTATGAAGAAAACGAAATTGTTATGGAAAATAATGGAAAAGGTTAGAAATTTTAAGAGTCCCATTGCTTGTCGGTCTGTAATGTTAAGGTGGGTGGATCAGATGTCTTTAGTGGGAGAAGGAGACCGTCTTGACAAGAAACACTGATTATTTTTTTGGTTATCGTGTCTATAATGTTGATTAACACTCAATATTTCCTGTCTCCAGATTCAGCTTTCAAGCCGTACCATTGTAAACTTAAAGAATTTAGTCATGGAAAAAAGAATCAGATTTGGATAGGAAACCTGATGTATCGCTATTATTTTGTCATCTCTAAAAATAGAAACAAACATATTGTAATGCAAGTCTTTTACATAAAAGACACATTATGACAGATGGACAGATTATGACAACAAAGTCAAATACATTTTATATTCTGTTTTGATAAAATCTGGTGCAAGTGTTATCATCACATAGTTTGTAACGCCACATAAAATCAGTTACATAGTCGTGGAAAATATCTTGTTTCCAAAGTAGGAGTAGTATGTGTTTTGTTTGCCATATCAGAATTGTACAAAATTAACAAATGATTTAAATACCATATCAACTGCTGTTGCTGCCTTTTAAAGTTAGGTGTGTTCAGTTCTGTTACGTTATCCCTTTTCATTGATTGTGCAGTAGCCTTAATTATTTAATTTGGATGTTGCTTTGGTTGTGGTCATCTCATTACATTATTAAAGGGATTTTATTTTTTGCTGACTTGTGATATTTGCCTTTTAATTTTCTTCTTGCTTTTAATTATGACTAATGAGGTGATATTACATGTATTTGGCTGACTGATGATGTGATCTTGCATGTGATAGGCTGACTAATGAGGTGATCTTGCATGTGATTGGCTGACTAATGAAGTGATATTACATGTAATTGGCTGACTAATGTGGTGATATTACATGTGATTGGCTGACTAATGGGTTGATATTGTATGTGATTGGCTGACTAATTGGGTGATATTACATGTGATTGGCTGGCTAATGATGTGATATTGCATGTGATTGGCTGGCTAATATGATATTGCATGTGATTGGCTGACTGTGCTACAACTGTAGAGGTTTGTTTCTGGTCCAGTGCTGATTGGACTTAGTAGGCTTAACTCAGAAAGATCTTTGATGTACAAAATCCATTCATGTTATTGAGGTAATTTTGGATCTGAATACTTGACCTTTTCAACACATCAGCAACTCTGTTTCTGTTTCATATATTTATTTATATTATATCATGTACTGTTTTGTATTATTAGCAAGCAAGAGCTGTGCATATTAATGAAGTAATCTTATATATGACTGGCTGAGTTTCTTACTGCTTGAGTTTATTTCTGACCCAATTTTAATCAGATGTGGTAAATATTCTAATACTTGGCAAGATGTTTTAATGATTTTGGTTTTGAATGAGATGTATATTTTTGATTCATCTTATATCTAACATGGAGATTGTTTTTTTCTGTCACCATTCTTGAGACAGTATTCATAATCTTGGTTGAGTATAATTATGACTGAAATTCATGCATATTAATGATGTAATCTTTCATCTGATTAACTGAGCTTGTCACCAATCTAACAATTACTTTTCCTTATATCTCATGGGGGGGGGGGCCAAGTGGTCTAAAGTGCTTACTGTTATGTATCACTGCCATCCAACCTCTGTTGGCATGGGTTTGAGTCTCAGGCTAAGCCAGTGTGGGTATATGCAAAAAGCTTGCCAGTAGCTTCTTGTGGGTTGATGGTTCTTTGCAGGGTTTCCCCTGGTTCTTTCTGCACCATTTATACCGGCCGCCATGTATAGCCTATCTTGTAATGAAAAATGGCATAAAACCCTAAAACAACAACAACTTTATAGCTCAAGCAGGCATCAGAAATTTTTGAAAATGGCTGTTCCAGGCCCATCAATTGTAAAGTGCTGCATTCCAAGTCATATTTATCCTTATAATTTAATTATTGTTTTCTGTACATACAATATAAAACTACAACTCACCACATGCCTTTCTAAAGAGTCTGGCAGTTGCCATTATTGGCACACTAGCCATAGATTGCCAACACCTGATCTATAGACTTTTATTTCTCATGTAATTTCTGTCAAACTTGTTATTGGGTTTATACCATCAAGATCTTGGATAACTTCAGGTATGAGCAGTAGACTGCGTATTATCTTATCTTTTAAAATATTTTTATCAGGATATAATAAAGTGTGGTTGATAGTGTACATAGGATATTTGCAATACTACTTAAATCTGTTTAGTGAAATAGTCATCTGTCAAGCTGTGTATTGCTGGTAAGTGATATCAGGTCTGCTTGGTTGTCTTGTTACATCATAGATCATAAGGTTCTTTTATTGAGTTGTTGTGAACAAACTTTTTATCATTTACCACAAATATCAAAATTAAACATCGCAAAAGTTTAAACATTTAAATTATAGAAATAATTGAATATAAACCTGATTATTAAAATTATTTTAATGGTAGCATGATATTAAATAAGTCCTACTTGTATTCAGTAAAACGAGATGCAGCATGATTAATTCAGTAAATTATAGCTGATATTTGGGACATGTTATGGGCATCAGATTAATGATAGCTGATATTTGGGACATGTTATGGGCATCATATTAATGACAGCTGATATTTGGGACATGTTATGGGCATCAGATTAATGATAGCTGATATTTGGGACATGTTATGGGCATCAGATTAATGATAGCTGATATTTGGGACATGTTATGGGCATCAGATTTGTCCAACAAATTGTGTTTTATTATTATTTCCTGCACACCATTTGGTTTTGAATATGTTATCATTTTTATTAACTATAATTTCATCTCATTCATTTCAGTAAACAATGCACAGTTAATTCATCCAGTTTATTTAATGGGTTTTTAATTTCATCAACTGTAGTATTTATTGCATTTGTTTCAAGCCTATATCTCTGTTGACCACTCTGATGGCCTAGTGGTTGGAGTGTCTGCCTCGGAAGCGGGAGGTCATAGGTTCAAATTCCGGCCAAGTCATACCAAAGACTTACAAAAATGCTACTAACAGGTGCTCAACATTAAGAGGTTAATGTTAGGACTGGTTGGTCTGGTGTCAGAATAATGTGACTGGGTGGGACATCATGCAACATGTCTGTGGCATGATGCCCCAGTGCTAGACATCACTATAAACTGCCACACTGCAGACATTTATTACTATGTTAAAAATCCTAATCACACACACGATATCTCTGTTTATTTAAATTTGTAAATGTCTCTGTTTCCAGGCTTCTGTGTCCGATTTAACTAAAATTCTTCCATGTAAGGTAAGTCATTTTATCTACTTCAGCATGAAATCTATTTCTGTTTCATACAATTAAAATCTTTCCTTATTGTTTAATTCTTTTAATTAGTCAATATTTCATTGTACCACTGATATTTTTTACCAGTAAAATTTTTAAAAATTTTAAACAAATTGTTTCATCCCTGCAGTATGTTCTTTTTAAGTCATTTATTTATATTTTGTCAATTGAGTTGTAAATAAATCATACCTCATTCTCATAGGTCTAATCATGCTTTCACTTTTCACGTTTTTTTTTTTTTGTTTTGTTCAGTTGTTCATTATTTGTAACTTTGACAATGTAAACATTAACAGTGATGCTACTTTCCAGTTTTATTACAGCACTTCAATAATCACTCATTAGGTTTGCAATCTCTATCATTTGTTTCATTTTTTAAGTCTTTCATTAACTCGTCCAACTGTTGTTTATAATCATTATATCCTTACACGGATTTCTTTATTTTCTTCGTATCACACCTCTATTCATCAAACTCCAAGTTTATCCTTTGTTCAGTTGGTTTCACTCTAGTGATCACTATTTGTTATTTCATTGATCCTTTCTAAAATGTTGCATGGTTTTTATAACATTTTAGATCTTAATTTAAACAACACCTGTGCATCAAAGATCTTTTCTTGTTTTCATCAATCTTTTTTTTTTTGGTTGTAAGTTTTCAATAGTAGTAGTTTTTGTGAGCACCACCGATCCATAACTGGTTATTATCTACTTCTTCTTGCCAAGTGGTAATATCTTTCAGTGTAATTTTCCAAAGCCTTGCATTACCGAGCATTTTTCGTTATAAATTTTACTAGATAAATCATTTTTGTACCAAATCTGCTAAATTTGTTAACAGATTTTATTTAACAGATTGGTCTGGTGCAGAAACTAGATTTTTTTTTATATCTCTAGATTTTAAAACATGATCTCTGTGACCTCTTAATGATATTTCTTCCATAATGTACTTAATTTGAAATGTGTTAAGTCATACTGTAAAAATGTACTTTCTGTCTTTATCTTATTTGCTGATATTCATTCCGTTTTGTTTGAAACAAAGTCACTGTTAAAAATATTTGAACAGATGAAGACCCTAGTAAATTGAATAATATCAGTTATATGTGTAATTGTTGCTTGGAGTTGCTAAAATTCTTGAATTGTGTTTTTCGCACTTTTTAAATGCTTCATTGCCATTATTAACAGTCATTCCCACTTTGATGTTTATGTAAATTTAAAGGTTATAGACTCTGTCAGGAGATAAACTGTTTTTATTTCTTTCTTATCATTGAGGGGCCCTGAGTGGCCAAGTGGTCTAAAGCGCTCACCATTACGGATCACTGCCATCTCACCTATGTCTGCGTGAGTTTGATATCAGGCTCGGCTAACGTGGGTACGTGAGAAAGCCTGTCAGTAGCTTCTCGTGGGTCGGTGGTTCTTCCCGGGGTTTTCCAGGGTTCTTCCTCCACCAATTATACTGGCCGCCATGTATAGCCTATCTTGTGCTGAAAAATGGCGTTAAACCCTACAACAACAACAACAACAATCTTATCATTGATGTAGCAAAATATATTGCTTTATTATATTTTGAAATATTGCAGTATCCACTACAAAATATTTTACTGCATATACTCGCTTTAAAGATGAGCTAAACTGCAAACTTCACAGACCCAGATCTGCCAGTGCATCATGCACCAGCAGCTCTGGGTCTGTGCAGATTGTTAGGAGTAATCAGTATAGAAACATAGACCCTAGTCTAAAGGTGCATTATGCTATGGCAGATCGGGATCTTTGTTGTTTGCAGTTGGATTCGACTTAAAAGTAAGTATATATGGTATACTTTTTTCAGCTGTACGCAGAAACTATCAAATTCAATTTCTCCTGCAAATGGTAGGCACTATTATGGTTGATTTTCGTAAAGCTTTTGATCTTGTAGACCATGAAATTTTGCTTGAAAAAGTAAAAATCTATCAATGCAGTGAAAACTCCCTAAACTGGTTTACTTCTTACTTAACCAATAGAGTGCAAAAAGTATCTTTAAATGGTCAACTTTCTGAAAGTAAAAATATTAGTTGTGCAGTACCACAAGGCTTTATCCATGGGCCTCTGTTATTCATACTATTTATCAACGATTTACCTCTTAAGATTGGAACTTTAATTTCTTCCACTGACCTTTATGCAGATGATACTACACTGTCTGAGATTGGTAAAACCAAAACAGTACTTGAAAATAACTTACAAGATGCTCTCAACAGACTTCAAGTATGGTGCAAGGGAAACAGTATGATCATAAATACAGAAAAAACAAAAGCCCTACTAGTTACAACACAACAAAAATGAGTAAGGCTAGATAGCGACAAACTCCAGGTTCTGTTTGACAATGTGAGCCTCAATATGACCTCTCAAGATAGAATTCTCGGTGTATTCGTGGATAACAATCTTACTTGGTCTATTCACATTAAACATATTTCCAAAAAGGTTAACTCTTATCTTTGGCTACTGAGGAAAATCAAAACATACATTCCTCTTCAGTATAGGGTCATCTTTTATAAAAGTTATATTCAGCCAAATCTGGACTACTGTAATGTAATTTGGGGTAATACCTCTAATCCAAACATAACAACACTTTTAAGACTCCAAAAGAGGGCTTGTCATTTAATTCTAGATCAAAGTATAGACAATTTTCAGATGCAATGAATAATATAAAGGTTTTAACAATACATGAAAGAATATTTTTTAGAAAGGCCAAATTGATGTATAAAGTATCCAGAAAAGACATTCCTGTCTATCTAAACAATATCTTT
Source organism: Sinohyriopsis cumingii (assembly GCA_028554795.2). Lineage (NCBI taxonomy): Eukaryota > Metazoa > Mollusca > Bivalvia > Unionida > Unionidae > Sinohyriopsis > Sinohyriopsis cumingii. Next base: position 116,713,646 of record CM068824.1, on the reverse strand, counting down.
CACCAAAGAGATGCTGATGGCACTCCAAATTTAAGGTCCATAAGAAGTAAAAATTACATTATACCAAGGCCAAAGAAGGAATTGTTTAAAAAAAGTTTTCAATATACTGGTCCAGTGGTATGGAACAACATTCCCAGTGACATAAGGCAGGCTCCTAGCATTTCATCTTTTCACAATCAGTGTCTTAAATGGATGAAATCTTTAGAAAATTGAACAGTTCTAGTATAAAAAATACTGCCTGCTTTTCTGTAATTTTACATCATTTTCATAGCTGAATTTTTCAATGCAGGATTATATTTTATGTTTTATATATGTTTATGTTTTCACTGATGCCTGTGCATGTGTTCCAGGCTTGATACTTTGAATTTTAAAATTACTTAATCATTTAGTGTCAAGCCAGACTCTTCACATCATGTTGTATATACTGTATATATTGTACATAACAGATAGAAGGCTTCAAGGTAGATTAGTTCTGTAACTAATTGAGTTACCTTCTCTAAATAAAGTCTTTATTATTATTATTATTATTATTATTATTATTATTATTATTATTATTTCCTTATCACCTATTGCCTGACTGACCTTACTGGTATAAATACAGCATTAACCTTGCAACGAAGTAAGATTTAAAATATAATTTTCATTTGTGATCATACTGCACTTTAAGTAGAAATCGAGACGTATTGAACAAACTAGTACCCACCTGAACAAGGTTAAAGTATTAGGCACACATTTTGTTGGTTCTCCTGACAATGGAAGAATGTATGAACAGAACAACAATATAGCAAACTTGGATGCAAAGAGATCAAGTTGCATCCCAGTCTTGACTTTTTTGTGTAACATGGCACTCTTGACTTTTGTGTCACATGGTACTGCTGACTTTTTGTCCCATGACTTAACTTTTTTGTGAGATGGCTGTCTTGAAATTTTGTGTTACATGGGACTGCCAACTTTTTGTGTCACATGGCACTACTGACTTTTGTGTAAAATGGCATTTGTGACTTTTTGTCACTCCAGACATTTTGTGTTACATGGCATTTGTGACTTTTTGTGTCATTACAGACATTTTGTGTTACATGACACTTGGGACCTTTTTGTGTAAGTACAGACATTTTGTTACATGGCATTTGGGACATTTTGTGTCACTACAGATATTTTGTGTTACATGGTATTTGTGACTTTTTGTGTCACTACTGACATTTTGTTTTACATGGCACTAGTGACTTTTTGTTAAATGGATGCAAGTTGTCTGATTTGATTTTTTTAAATCCAGGATGCAAACAAGCATAATATAACAAGAACAGTAATCTATTGTCTGTTAGAAATAAAACTTCTATATTAATATCTTGAAGACACTGCAAATAGTAAGCTTTTGTGTTTTCGGCAGCCAACAATATTAGTGGCTTACTCTTATCATTTGTAATATTTCTTCTAGTAATGCTTGCTGTAACCTACGTTTTTAAACATCAAAACTTAAGTCTTCATTTCCAATCTAAGGTCATCCAGCAGTTATCACTAGTCCATTGTACTCCATTTGTATATGAATCGATGTGACAATATTCCTTTATAAAATATTTCACAGCCTTAATAGATAAAAGTTCTTGTTTTAAATATCAAAATGTCATTTTCAGTGACATTTTGCTTCAAAGGTCACTGAACTGAGGATATCATTTCTGTTTTCCATTATTGTTGTAGTTGGTACATACATTTTGATAGAATGTTAATGTTTGTATGTCATTAGAATATGACCCTATCACTTCCATTTTCTTGGGATCAGATTGAAAGAAATCAATTTATACCAGTAAACAATTCATCTGCAGAGGGGCATTCATTTCTTGTCTTATCAAGTTTTGTCCATGGCAGATGCATTTGATCAATACATCAATCATTGACTGGATCAGAATACTTCCTCCATCTCAAATGGTTAACCCTGTCCTAATTAAGGTTATATTAACCCTTTATTGTGCCATGACCTCTTTTGATATGAGGTCTGTGACCTCTTCTAATATGAGGCCTGTGACATGTTCTGATATGAGGCCCGTGCTGTCTTCTGATGTCAGTCCCGTGATATCTTCTGACATGTCAGTCCTGTGATGTCTTATGTCATGTCAGGCCCATGATGTCTTCTGACATGAGGCCCATGATGTCTTCTGACATGTCAGGCCCATTACGTCTTCTGACATGAGGCCCTTGACATCTTCTGATATGAGGCCTGTGATGTCTTCTGACATGAGGTCCTTTCACTGCACAGTAATGCCTTCTGACTCTTTTCATGACAAACATGATTAAGATACCCATTGATATTAAGCTTGACAGCCATAACTATCCTTTGTATCATTGACAAAAAAGAGACTGATAGTAGATATGAAGTAAATCTGTAGTTTAAGCGTACAATTCATTGTTTAATAGTTTAATTGCACAGCTGGCCAGTTCAGTCTCCACTCCTCCATTCCATGTTCTAGCTTATCTACATTTTCTAAAGATGTAGTCAACATCATGTGGTATCGAAATAATATGATTTGAAAAGTATAATATTACAGTTGGGCAATTTTTGATAATAAAAACTAAAACAAATCATTCTTTAAACCAGTTATGTTGTTGTTGTTGTTGTTCTAGGGTTTAACGCCATTTTTCAGCACAAGATAGGATATACATGGCTGCCAGTATAACTGGTGGAGGAAGAACCCAGGAAAACCCAGGGAAGAACCACTGACCCACGAGAAGCTACTGGCAGGCTTTCTCACGTACCCACGCTAGCCGAGCCTTGGACTCGAAACCCACACAGACAGGTGAGATGGCAGTGATCCGGAACTATGAGCGCTTTAGACGAATCGGCCACGTGGGGCCCCCAACCAGTTATGATGTTATTATCAAGGTTTCTCCAACACAGTGATAGATGGGAACAAACTATGAACTTTGGAAAGAGACTGTGTACTAAAATTATATACTAAAATTACTTTACTGGTGTATGTTCACAGATGAAGTTAATTGGTGCAATTTAGCATGCCGATATGACCAAGAACCACGGATCTCTCAAACATTTTGATTATCAATATTTTAAATACATTTAGTTGCTAATTTTGTGTTCAAGCAGTATGATAAAAATCTAAATTGAGTCACTTGAATATTTGTCTTTTTGTTTTTAGAAACAAGGACAAATCATTATACATGGTAAATTCAGTTTAATTTTTTTATTGTTTGGTAGAGCATGGCTGTCAAAGTATACAATAGGATCTGTTGTTTGAAAAATGTTTCCATATTTTAAAATCTTGATTTAATGTCACTTTTCAGTTATAAATCATCGTATATAATTTGTAGAATTTCACAAGAAAGTTTGTACGTGATTGCCCAAGCCTGTCAGTGAGTGAATCAAGCACTGCGCAGTTAAAGAACCATAAAAATCATTTTGTATAAATGACAAATCAAGAAATTTTCATGCTCTTTTAGGTTCCTTTTATATCCCAACTTTTCAAAACTCAGCCAAGACTTATCTTTTTATCACAAACATTTTTAAATTACTGCTGCCAAGAACACATTTTAAGCTGGATTCCGCTGTAATACGACAGAGGTATCCATGTATCAAGATTATTTGCATGACGGATCTGTACCTGTTGCAGGGACTATCCTTGCTAACTGATTACAACAAGGTTGAAATATTCTAAATGATCTAAAAATATCAAGCAATTTATCTTTGTTTATTTTGAGTGTATTTAATCCTGCCACTCAAAGTCAGATGAGCCAAGTTATGTGACCTTGTTACATATTGTATGAAATATTGTTCCATATTGCTGATACATACAGTAATACTCCATTTCAGTGATGTTTGTGTCAGATTCATTTAGAATTATGACATGCACGCTTTATTGTATGTAGTCAGGTATTTAAGGGCAACCGTTTCAATAGATATTCCAGATGAAATTCTTATTGGCCATGCAAAAGTCTCTCCCAGCTAATGTACATGGCAGTTGTATGTATAGTTTTGCCAAGCGATAATGAAGGTGTTGAGGGTTGACAGATTATCAGGTAAAAAAATACATAATAATAGCCTAATAGTTAAAAATAAACCTTTTCATTAAAAAAATTATATACAGATGAGTTAAATTAATTTGATGTTGGTCTTTTAAGAAATAATGTAGAAAAACAACGTTGATCACACTGCATGAAAGCATAATAAGGTGTATGACACTTCATCGTTTATGATTTAGCTGCTTGGTTTTGCTGGAAAGAAAATTTGTGGAGCTTTTGATTAGCAGAATATAGTGCCCAAAAATTCCATCAGTCCACTTGAGAAAAAAACATTTGTCTTCTTTATGCAGTCATTATATATCCCATGATACCTTGTTAATGATTTAAATAGTTTTTGAGGTAATTTGAGCTATCCAGTCATTATTGGACCTTAGTTTATGAGTTTATGAGGTTGATTTTTTAATATATGTTTCTATTATACCCTTTTTATCAAAGCTTTAATTGACAGTTTTTTTTAAAGAATATTTACTTTTGTAGCTTTGTCAACTTTGAAATAGAATTTTTAGCTCTGCTCAGTATGTACATCTCAGAGAGGGACTGCTATAATGTGAAGTTGCTTGCACTGGCAGCATGCATAAGAGACAATTTTGGCATAGCTCTGGGCTGCTTTTATGTAATGTGAAATTTCCTTACATGTGGTAATTCTGGAAACTATGCAGTATCTAAAGCAGATAGGTGATAAAAATTGGCTGTTCCCATGTGCTTGGAAATTGAGCTAAATTAGTGCAAAGTGCACTATACTTAGCAGTTTTTATAATATGGGAAATGAATTTTGCCAAATTTGGCCATCTTCTGAAAGTGTAGTGAATAAATTCTAAAATATAGTGAAAGCTTGGACACCCACAGTGGCCATCTTGAGAACCTTGTTATTGCTACTCCTCCAGTATGGATGGTCATAACATCGTAATGGTTTCACTAAAGACTGTTTATGATATCTAGTTGGCCTGAATCAAAATGGTTCTGATCTGAAATCCAATATGGCCAACATGGTGGCCATCTTGTAAATCTTATCATTATACCTGCTAATGGAAAGTCATATCAGCATGGGGGTTTTCACCAGAGAACTTCATATGGTATCTTTAATAAAGGAAATAGTGCTGATCTGATATCTAATATGGCACAGTGGCCATTTCTGTTGTCTCATTGCTACTCCTCCCAGGTGAAAAGTCATATTAATATTTGGTTTTCAACAGAAGACTTCTCGTAATATCTAGTTGTTCCTTTATTAAAATGGTGCTGATCTACCATAACAGCCATCTTGGAAATCTTGATATTGATACTCTTTCTAAATGGAAAGTCATCATCTTCGCTAGTCAAGGTTCCGATAACCCTATCTACACCTTGGCATATTGAGCAGATATTTCTGAGCTTCAGGTCTATGAATTTCATTGGATGTGGCAGCAAGCCACCGCATCCAATCAAAATTACGTTGTTCAAATTTGAACACTGTTCATATGTGATTGAGACAAGGGGGGAACACACAACTTGAATGGACTGATAAATAAGCAATTTTCCAGTGTCGATCCATGTTTGCACAAATACCTTTCACTCAAAAAGACCTGTAATGGCTTCCCTCTGGTACATAGTCATACTTTCAATGTTAAACTTGCATAGTATCCTTTTTAGGTCAATTGCCACCTCTTTTTTTGGCAGATGTATAATGCACCACGATATTTTTTAGTTGGCATTATATTCTAGGGGAGGCAATGCATGAAATTGGATAGATGTCTCTAGGACAAAGCACCAATATAGCTGTTCAGTCCACCTAGATGTAAAAAGGGTTATTGGAACCTTGGCTAGTTAAGATGGGAAGGTCATATCAACATGGGCATTTCACGAGAAGAATACTTGTGATAAGCAGTTGATTCTGAATGAAGCTGGCGCCACTCTGACCTCAGATATGAATATATTGTAAATCTAGTCACCATTCTTCAGAATAGATGGTGATATTCACATCACATTTTCACCATTAGTTTTCTACTGGTGTCTGGTTTGTTCTAATTAAAAATGGTCTTACATCCAGTATGTGGTTGATTTGAAAATGTCATCTTGCAGGATTATTAGTTTTCAGCACTGCAGTTAAAATGAAAATGAAGGAATGGTCTTTTCCTAATTCCAGTTAAATTGAAAATGAAGGAATGGTCTTTTCCTAATTCCAGTTAAAATTAAAATGAATGAATGGTCTTTTCCTAATTCCAGTTAAAATGAAAATGAAGGAATGGTCTTTTCCTAATTCCAGTTAAAATGAAAATGAAGGAATGGTCTTTTCCTAATTCCAGGAAAATCATTTCAGATAGAGCATCAGTCATTTTTGTTTATTTATTTTTAGCTCACATGGTGGTAAACATGGCAGTCATTACTAAAAAAATGGGCTAGTGGTTAGCGTGTTCACCTCGGATGCAGGAGGTCATGGGTTCGATCCCGAGCCAAGTCATACCAAAGACTTACAAAAATGGTACTAACAGTTACCTGGCTTGGCACTCAGCATTAAGAGGTTAGTGTTAGGACTTGCTGGCCTGGTGTCAGGATAATGTGACTGGGTGGGATATCATGCTACGTGTCTGCAGCGTGATGTCCCAGTGCTAGACATCACTATAAGCTGTCACACTGCAGACATCGTAGCGATATGACTGAACAATTGTTAAAGCTAGGTTAAAAATCCAAATCACACACACACTAAAAATTAACAAAATACAACAGTTTAAACAACATCTCAAAAACTGGTGAATAGACTGTGAATTGGTCTTGATAGATAGCATAATGGTATGAAGACCCTTCAGATTTATAATGAGGGTCTGTCATCAGATATGGCCATTGTTACTAAAAATAGAAAATCATTTAAGTAGCTTCTCAAATGAATTTGACAGAAGATATTCATGGCATGGAGGGATTTCAATTTTGTACAGCAGATGCTGATCTGCCATTAGATATAATAACCTTTACTAAAACCCCTTCAAATGACTTCTTGATAAAAACTGCTCAACAGGATTCGACCAAATTGGATTTTGAGCATCCTGTCATAAAGTTGTTTCAGTTTTATACAAATGTTGCCAATCCATCTTCCATACGACCACTGTTGCCAAAACTAAAATAAAAAGCATGATAATTTTATGCCATAAATTTCTCCTTAATCCACAAATTGACATTTTGAAATGGAAGATAAATCCATCTGCTTTCTTCTCTTCTTAGTGGTGTCTCTCAGACATGAACCTTTTGGGCTATTTCATGGTTTAAGAGGACGTTTTCTAAAGTTTGATTTCTTTACAGCATTTCAGTTTATTTTATGAATAATTTTTACATGGTTTGTCATCTTTGGGACACAGTATTACTGATTGATGGAAATAAAGGGGTGCTTGACACCTTTGCCCTCTAATGCCCTTTGCTCTCCCATTTCTTGTGGCGCTTGACATTGGCCAGATCACAAAAAGACCTGCCTTATGTGTCCTTTTAATTCCATATATTTTCATGTTAATTTAGTAGAGAATATATATACGATTGTGAGCCAGTTTGTTCCTTGTTTCCAGAAGGATGACGTCTTAAAGTGTGTCCTCTGGTCATAAAATCTTTGTACAGGGAAACCCTGTTGTAATGTGGTAGTTGGTGTCTATAACTTCTGATATATTGAACTGCAGTATAGTGTGAATGGTAGAAAATATGAGCATACATGCAGGAGGGCCTGTCTTTTGGGGGAAATAAATAAAATGCCAGTCAAACATAAAGCAATGGTTTGACTTTGGGGCATTTCATGTAATCATACACACACACATGCATGTTTTCTTGACACATGAATTTTACAATTCTGTGCCGTTGAACAAACTGAAGAGAAAGATTTCCTTTGGCTGAAATAACGTAGGTCTAGTATTCATCTGGTGTTCACAATAAATTACCCACTATCAAGATATTATTACTGCACGAGAAATAAACTTAAAAAGCATTCCAAAGTGCTGACCGAAATGAATAAATTTGACTGCTGATTATGCAGTTTATTATCCAGAGTGATATATAGAGAAGGATTAAACAATCCTTTGCTTTAAAAAGCCACATTATCATTGTGTAGACAAACCTGTAGTATGTGGCCACACAAATAAGGTTTAGCATTCATTTTTCAGAGGTGACTGCCTAAGATAAGATTGATTGTATATTCCATTATTTAGGCATAATTAATTATCAACACTGATAATGATGTTGATTTTTCTTTTAAATTGATTTTGCATGAAATTTCATTCCACGTTCAATTTATCATTTAAATTATTGGTATAATATGGTGTGTCCATTTCACTTGCTGATTTTTCATGTACTGTGACATGTCCATTTCACTTGCTGATTTTTCATGTAATGTGACTTGTCCATTTCACTTGCTGACTTTTCATGCTAATGTGACATGTCCATTTCACTTGCTAATTTTTCATGTTAGTGTGACTTGTCATTTCACTTGCTGATTTTTCATGTAATGTGACTTGTCCGTTTCACTTGCTGACTTTTCATGCTAATGTGACATGTCCATTTCACTTGCTAATTTTTCATGTAATGTGACTTGTCCATTTCACTTGCTGATTTTTCATGTTAGTGTGACTTGTCTGATTGTTAATCAGAGGATGTAATTTAGCACCTTACCATATGTACCTGCATGTAAGTCTGGCCCAGCTGCAAACAATATAGACCCTAATCTGCCATCCCATAATGCACTGGCAGATCAGAGTCTGTATGGTTTTTTTTTTAAATTACTAATTGCTCAAGACAGACTGCATATATCCAGATCTGCAAGTGCATTATGTGATGGCAGATTTGGGTCTATTCAGTTGAACCTGACTTAATAAGTAAGTAAACACAATACTTAGATACAGCTCCCAGTAAATGTAACTTTCAATTGCTTTATAACATTTTTGAGATGGTCCATATTTCTGTTGTTGGTTGTTATGGGCTTAATGCCATTTTTTGGCACATGCTAGGCTATACATAGCAGCTAGTATATTTGGTGGTAGAAGAATCAAGTAAACCCCAAGAAGAACCACCAACCCACGAGAAACTACTGGCAAGCTTTCTCACATACCAATTTTGGCTGAGCCAGAGACTCAAACCCACATGGACAGGCATGACATTAGAGGTCAGTGATTTGTAAAGGCAAGTGCTTTATACCACTTGGCCACCATGGGCCCCCAAAATTATGTTGTCTTCTCAAAATTATACATTTAAGTGGTTTTATAAAACTTTTTAATTTACAGTGACAAACTTCCCTCCAGTTTTATGACACTATTATATTTTAATTTTCTTACACTTGATTTTTTATATATAGATAAGTGAACAATGAAAATAGATGAAATTTAATTTATTAATAAATGATACTTAAGCACATTTCTATGTATAAAAATTTGCACACACTCTTAAAATTCTTCATACCAAATTAAAATTGCTGTATTAAAAATTATGGTATTATTATTGTGTACAATATGGGTACTCCTATCTTTAGGGTCAAGGTTGGGTCAGCTTAAAATTTTTCATCACCATTTCTTTTCCTCATTATCAATGAACTGCCATTGTGATCAAGAGTCAAAGCTTGATATATATATATATATATATATATATATATATATATATATATATATATATATATATATATATATATATATATATATATATATATATATATCATTGTATTTCCCAAGAATACAAACTGAAAATTAAAAAAAAAAAGAACATAGTATTGCACATCATCATTAACAAATGTCGTATGCCACATCTGTGGTCCTGTCTTCAAGGTCAAGGTCAGTTATCAGTATTTTAAGTTTTCCTTCATGCTTTTGATTTCATTATGTAACCTTAGAGCCTTTTGAAATTAACTGATGAAACTTTGCATGTATACTACATTGGGGTCATGGTGTCAAGGTCAAAGTCACTGCCCAAATATTTTTGTTTTTGTTAAGATATTTCCTTCCGTGCAAAAACTTACAAGGTATTAAATGAATGAATGAAATTCAGTTTACTTTTATTTTGTAACTGGAAAATGTATTGCATTCCATGTCAAGGTCACATATATATAATTTATAATTGCTTTTGTTTCTGCTTTATATCTTACAAGCTGGTTGTGGTTCAGAAATGAACCTTGATACACTTATATTTCTGTATTTGATAAGATCTCAAGTTTTGGTCTTTAAGGTGAAGGACACTGATGAATTTATTCCTCTTATCTGTACTTCTACTACAATACCTCAGGGCATAGAGACAGAATTTGAGTACTTTCTGTTTGCTGGGTAATTCTATAGATTTGTTCAAAGATTTCATCATCATAAATGTTTCATGACCTCACCTTAGTATTCAGAGTGACAAATATTTGCTGCATTTGTTCGATAAAGTTAGAGAATATTTGGTTTCAGTCTGTAGCATATATAGTTTTTATAACTTCAGACTAGAGCTTTAATGTGTGTTTAGCTCACCTGGCCATGAGACCAGGTAAGCTTCTGGAATGGCTCTCAACCCTTTGTGTATTGCATGTCCATTGTACATATTGTTCCTGCCAGCAATTGCTATTTTCAGTATCATTTTTTAAAAAAAAGACTACTCAACAGATTTTAAACCATATTTGGCAGAGAGGATTTTAGCTTGAAGGGCTTTAAAATTGTTGCAAATGATGCCAATCTGCCATCATGTAAGTGTAGCCACCATTGCTCAAAATAGCAAAACCTGTAAATGATTTCTTCCAGTACCTGCTGAACAGAATTTGATTGCATTCTGGCATGACTGACTTTAAAAGATATGACAATCTGACATTCAGTATGGTTGCATTACTAAACTAAAAATGAAAGACATTAAAATTACTTCTTCTCAACAGCATTTGATCATATCTACCAGACATCGTTATGCGTTAAAGTGCTCTAAATTTGATACAGTTGGTCCTGATTCATCATCGGATATGGCCAATCGGAGTTACTAGAAGTTGATAAACGTTTTATAACATCTTCACAAAATACACTTTAAACAGTTTGACTAAATTTCATGGAAATAACAGTGGCTGGAAGAGCTTTCATTTTGCACAGATGAAGCCAATCTGCCATCAAATATGGCTACCATTACTGAAAATAAGAAAAACTATTAAAACAATTTCTTCTCAAAAGCCGCTTAACAGAATTTTTAAGAAATTGGATAGAAAGCATTCAGGGATGAATATATTTAAGTTTTCGTAAATGAAATATCTCCCAATTTTTGCAGTGAACTCCCGATTGTTACATTTTTATTATCAATTTTCATGTCTCTTAAAACAAATTGCACATATATATACATACATACATACATACATACATACATATATATATATATATATATATATATATATATATATATATATATATATATATATATATATATATATATATATATGTTTTTGTGTTGTGGATTTTTTTAATGTAGCTTTATCCGTCTTAGTCATATCACAGTGTCTGTAGTGTGGCAGTTTATTGTGATGTTTGGCACTGGGGCATCATGCTGTAGAAATGTGGCATCATGTACTACCCAGTCACATTATCCAGACACCAGGTCAACCAGTCATAACACTAACCTATTAATGCTGAGCGCCTAGCGAGACAGCTGTTAGTACCAATTTTATTAGTCTTTGTTATGCCTTGGCTGGTGTTTGAACCCGCAGCCTCATGCATTTGAGGTGAATGCTCTAACCACATAGGCCACCAGAGCAGTCTTCAAAGATCTTCACAGAGGACTATCAGATGTATGGCGGTTGTGTAACATGAAGGTCGTGGCAATATTTTACTCTTGTAGAAACTAATAAATAGTTTGACAGTTGATCCAAGAAATCTTTTGTGTCTTGACATTTTTTATTTCAACACTTTTCACAGAAAAAAGCCAAAATTAAGTTGCACAGCTTCTCCAACATTATTCAGATAGAGACATGAATCCTGGAGAGTGATTGGTATACGGAGGTTTGGAACAGTTTCAAATTTTTTATTCATTCCTTGGGTGGAGCTTATAGTGTGGGAACATGTGGTTGGGTAGATACAGCTGAGGCAAATGCAGGGATATATGTTTTTCAAAATCAAAATGCAAGTTTGAAATCATTTCCACTTATACCTGAAAGATAACGATGAAAATCAGTCATAAGAAGAAACCATTTATCTTTCATCTTGAGCTGTCAAAAGGGAATCAGTAAATCCCAGTGACATAAAAGTTGTCATTCTGTCTCAGAAGGTTGCAGGGGTTTCAGCAGTGTTTAAAGGTCTATGTTCATTGTATATTTTAATTGCCAATTTTATTAACTGTACTTGTCACTCAACTTGTACCACTGTCTATGACTTTGTAACAAAAAATGTGCACATGAGGTAACATTTAATTTTTAACGCCATAGCGTTTGGCTGACCAGATTTGGTTAATAATATGACGCTTTGGTGCGGAATTGAAAGCACATGTTCTGTACTGATAAATATACGTTTGATTTTATGAGCACTCAAAAATCTTAAGTTATTGATGTGAGCTCTCACTCCGCTCACAAAGAAATAAGTACTCTTGTTGTCGATTGTGGGATTTATGACAGTTGGTACAAAACACATACTTAGAATACAAGATGAACATAATACATAATATAACAAATACAATACACATTATATAACCCACCCACCGGCATTTATAATTTTATCACAAAAATAAAAACAATCCCTTACCAGACTCGAAGAGTATTACTTTCCTGAAATATATTAACATATTCAATCTCTTTGTCTTTCACTTGCGTGAAAGACAAATCTCCGCAGTGCTCGAGGTGTTGTATGACTCTCTCTTTCGCCTCGAGTAGTAATTCCCTAGTCTTTTATTAGTATTGCGGAGAGGTGGTTTTCATACACGTGGCGCACGGGAATCATGCACCATGATCGATCGCTCACTCGTTCGCTCACTCACAACAACCATGCACATTAGCACACAATGCTAGTCCTGGGTCACATACTCCCTCCCTACAGGTAAATGTCTCCCGACATTTAGCAAGAGTGTGCTTAAAAAAAATACAATAACTACAACTACCATTTTGAACCATCCTTCATGTCTGGAAAGAGTAAAAAAACCTATCATGCATACAAAATGATTAAAAATATGGAGCTTTAATTAATAATTTAAAATTATAGTTGAATCGTCATTGTCAAATGCCTTGCGGTATTTAATTTACATGAAAGGAACTCTACTGCGTTGTTTCAGCTATCGACTGCTACAAGCAGGCCTGAAATCTATAGATCTCAGTAATTCACACGTAGTAAATCGTTTGCGAACACACCCACTGGCCTAGGCGGTCGGGTGGTTTTCGGTCTCTGGTTGAACGCCTCAGCGGTTGCTGCCCTGAGTCATCCTGTTGTGGCACCGGTGGGCTTAGGATCAACCTCACAGACTGGCAGTCTGGGTCTCCCTCTAATCTAGACGGGCTTTGAACTAACCTTTCGGCAGATATCTCTGAGGAACTGAACTGAGTACTGTCGGGTGAGACGTGAGAGGGAGTAGAAAAATGACTCGTGGGTTCACCTAAACTACTGCCATATTGCCTAGAACTACTTGTTTGAAAGTTTACTCTTTCAAGAGGCATGCTAATATGGGGATCGACAATAGAGTGAGATCTATTATCAGAGGCAGTTCGTATAGGGTGTTCACGGAATTGAACATTATCTCTTCTGGCCCATCCGGATTGTCTTTGTGGTATAACATACCGGTCGGAGTCCGAGTCAGAACTCGAAGATTCAGAGCTCGACTCCAAAAGTGTAGCCTTTGGTACACCCGGTTTCTTCTGAACCTGTTTCATGGGGACTGGATCACAAAAAAGGTAGTCAAATGGCAAAAGCATATTACGATGCAATGTGCATGTTAATTTCGAACCCTCAACCCTCTTTACCTTGTATACAGGTGTATCTAAATTGGGGATTGATATCACCTGATATACATCCTTGGACCACTTGTCGGCTAATTTCTGTTTCCCCTTCAGTCCAACATTGCGCACTAAGACTCGGTCCTCTACTTCAAGTTTGGACTTGCGGACCCTTTTGTCGTACTGGGCCTTGTTCTTAGCATGGCTTTTGCTAGACTTCCTCGCCACGGCCGTGTAAGCAAATTGGAGGCAGTCTTTCAGTTTTTCCACGTACGCATGAGGCTCTTCAGCAGCCTCGCCACTATCTGGTGTAGTGCCCAGATAGGCGTCGACAGAAATCCTGGGGTGCCACCCAAACATAAGAAAATGGGGCGAGAATCTGGTAGAGTCATTTTTAGTAGCATTATATGCATGGACAATTGGAGCAGTGTAAGATTTCCAATCTTGTTTTTGCTCTTCCTCCAATGTCCCTAGCATTTTTAAGAGCGTACCATTGAAACGTTCGCAAGCACCATTCCCCTGTGGGTGGAACGGGGAGGAGCGAGACTTCTGTATGTTCGCTAATTTGCATAACTCCTGTATAACTCCACCCTCGAAATTACATCCCTGATCACTGTGTAGCCTTTCCGGAAAACTATAATATCGAAAGAAGTGTTCATAAAGGGCTTTAGTGGTAGTCTGAGCCGTCTGTTTGCAGCAAAGAACGGCCTGAGCATACCTGGTGAAATGATCAGTTATCACCAGGATATTCTCAAACCCTCCCTTAGATCGCTCAAGAGACAAAAAGTCTATGCAGACGAGTTCTATTGGGCGGGTGGTGTGAATTGGGGTTAATTTTGCCATTGCCTTAACCGGGGTCTTTCTGCGTATGCACCGTTCGCAAGACTCCACCTTGCGATTCACGTCCTTCTCCAGACCTGGCCAATAAAACCTTTGCCTAGCTAACCAGAGTGTCTTCTCTCTGCCTTGATGGCCCATATCGTTGTGGATACCTTTCAAGGCAAGGCTCCGGTATGACTCTGGGATCACAAGCTGTTTGATTGATTGACCATCAAGAGAAGTGGTTCTGTATAGAACGCTGTTTTCAACCACAAGGCGGTCCCATTCATGGAGAAATTTCCGCACTGATGAATTGGAATTTGTAATATTGTGGTGATTGCATAGGTTTACTATGGGAACTGAATTAGTACCACGAAGTCCTATAAGATGACCCCATGTCTGGTTTGCGTTGCCTGCCATCTGCCAGGAATTACTTTTTTCAACATCTTAGCTCACAAAACCACTGGACCAGTCTCAACCAAACTTGGCTGAGAGTTTCCTTGTAAAAAGGCCTTTGAAGTATGCTTAAATGATGCTGATTCACAATCAAATACATAATTACTAACAATAGTACCATATGTTTTAAGGATTTTACCTTTATCTTTTTTTTATCAAAATTTTACAGAACTGTAACATTATAAGTTTCATTTTATTTTTTTTCACTTCATGTTTACAGGTATTTGGAAGGATTTATCTTCCTAAACTTTTATGCATTTCAGTTTTGTATATTTTTTAAACTCTACCTTTAGGTGGCATCATATATTGCCACTGTTGTGCTGTCATGCCATAAAATGCTACTACATACATGAATCATGAAACAAGAAGACCTTTAAATGACTTCTTAAAAGCTTCTGAAGAGAATTAGACCAAATTATTTCCCATAAACAACATCTTGGCATAAAGGGCCTTAAATTTCTTAATAATTAACACTGATTCACCATAATATATAGTTGCTGTTGCATGTATTAAAAATAGAAAAATGTTTAAACAGCTTTTGCTTAAAATCTTGTCAAATTTTATGAAGCATCCAGACATTTTTAGAAAGCTTTTTAAATCCCTGCAAATGTGCCAATCGTCCTGCAAATTTTGATGCCATTGCAAAAATTAAAACAAGACAATTAAACAGGCCAATCAATAAATGACTTGTTACAAATGTTGCGGAACATATTCAGCAGAAAGCATCCCAGCATGAAGCATCAGATCTGCACAAATGACGATGGTTTGCTGTTCAATATGACCATTTAGACTAAAAATAAAAAAAATCTTTCAGAAGTTATAACCTTGCTTCATTTAATTTCTTAAATCATCACAAGGTTGCAGCATATATTTGCTATTAAGTGGAGTGAAATAGCAAACTGCACAGACCCAAATCTGCCGTTACATAATGTTGTTGCTGTAGAGTTTAATGCCATTCCAGCAGAATGGGTCCATGTAATTTGTTTGGAGTAATCAGCAGAACGAACAACATAGACCCTGATCTGCAGGCACTTTATGCTATGGCAAATCAGAATCTTTGTTGGTTGTAGTTTGCCTTGACTTTCAAATGAATGTGTATGGTAATTTTGCTGCAAATTTAAGAGAATAACTGAATACATGAAAATGTTGTTGTAGTAGGGTTTAATGCCATTTTTCAGCACACGATAGGCTATACATGGCGGCCAGTATTAATGGTGGAGGAAGAACCTGGGAAAACCCCGGAAAGAACCACCGACCCACGAGAAGTTACTGGCAAGCTTTCTCACATACCCACATTGGCTGAATCCGAGACTCGAACCCACACAGATAGAGGTGAAATGGCAGTGATCCGTAATGGAGAGCGCGTTAGACCACTTGGCCACTCGGGGCCCCCCATGAAAATGTAATTCTTAAGTGTACTAGTTATTGGTTGTCATATGTAAGATGCTAATTAACCAGGTTTTGTTCAAGAGTGTTTTCAGTATATCCTTAATTAAATGTATTTTTAAAATTCCATAAAATGTGATCTGTACTGTTTTGACAAAAGATGCGGGTACTATTCCAACATTATGATTTTTTTAATGTAAAATTACAGCATCAAAGTATTAAAACTATAAAACCTAAAATAAATAGTGGGTATGAAATAATGGATATGAATGTTAATAATATCGTATCTTTCATGAAGATACAGCAAACTGATGACAAATGAGGAAGCCAATTATCTGCTGGAGTCTTTATTTATTGCATATCTGAGTCCATGCACAATGCAACATGCATGAATAGTATCGAATGGAGACAAATAAAACTGCAGAACATGCTTGTGAGTTGAGTCCAATTGCATCAGGGACAGGCAGGATATACATTGTTTGTTCCGCTGATTAGGCCCAACAAGCTGCATAGACCCAGACCTGTGAGTGCATTATGTGGTCTGTCCAGTTTGCAATTAAATCAGAATTGTTTATGATTATATAAAATTTTAAAACTGAGTAAACTTTGGTTACATGCTCAGGATAGTAAATTCTAATAAAACAGTTGTATAATTTATTGCCATCAGCTAACAAGTATGTAATATTCTTTGCTTTGAAACACACAATAATCAATACCTCTCATCTCATGTCAGTCCATATTGAGTTTTTTAATGGTACAGTAAAGTATGATCATTCACTTATGAAATTTGTCAAGACATTGGATGCTTATAGATTTTTTGGAAGGAGTCTGTTAGGTACATACACAAACTACATATGTGTCTTGTTTCAAGTTGGCAAAACAAGTTAGATGTGTATGCTAGGTCAAGGTCATGCCACGACGTATTCATAAGCCATATAAAATTAGTTAATTCCTCAGATTCAAGAACAAACCAATGAAGTAAATTTTATTTATATAAATATAAATGAATGTATATTTCTTTAAATTCTTTTGAAGTTTCTAGATATTTTTTGGCACAGCAGTATGAATACAATTCAAAATGTTCAAAATTCAACAAGTTTCTTTCCATGCATCTTAGTATACTGACAAATGAATGTCAGAAAAAACAGGTAAATAGTTCCAGTCCAAGTGTGATACAGAAATACTGATTGAGCATTTGTTCTAAGTGGCAGATTAACCATTTAAAACTTAATTGGGTACTGATACGTACCCTATATACTTGCTTTTAAGTTTAAGTCCAACTGCCAAATGCAGAGTCCCAGATCAGCTGTTGCAAAAATGTGCTGGCAGATTTGGGTCTACATAGTTCGTTTGGAGTAATAAGTACAACAAACAACATAGACCCTGATCTGGTGGCAAGCAGTGTCTCTGTTGTTAGCAGTTGAATTCAACATATAGGGGAGTATATTATGGTGATACAACTATATTAAATAAGTGTGAATGCCAATACATGTAGTCTTTACTGCATACATTTCAAAGTCAGAAGTTGCATTTCCTCTTAATTCCAGTGTCTGTTTAAGATTAAACTGTAGTTGTCGAGTAGGTATATGTATATTTATTGTAATGCATTGGTCGGGTCCACAGTCAATGACTGCATTATTTACCCATCCAAGTTATATTGAAAACTGCTATGTGTATGGAACTGTGATTTAATGAGAATAGCATCATATTCTAATATACTGAACTGTGGCATAGTAGGTGTTGTGAAAAGGAAATGATGGTAGAAGACTAAGTTTCACCTTGTTTTCTTTCAACCCGTATTATTTTACATGGGCAGGATTTTGGTCACGGGGACTATAATGTTATGTTATATCTGAATCATATTCTGATCCATGTCCCATGAATCACTATTCATTCAATCTCTCGTTGTTCCATGTGTACTAATAACTGCAATCCATCTCTAACAACATGACTGGATATTTTCATACAATTCAGTTTCCTGTGAGAATCTTTTTAAAAAGTTACAGCAGTAAATAATACATCCCAATAAAGTGTGATAAATTGTGACATCGTGCATTTATTACTGCCGTAAAATTCCATATAATCTGTTTTTGTATAAATCACTTGTCCCTTTGGCCATTCATATGCAGGCTCTGGGACATAAAATAGGTCTGATGCACCTTCTTACATCTTGTAAGAGGCGACTACTGGAAGCAAGAGTCAATGTGTCTTGGGGGTTAGCACGTCAGACTTGTGACTGAAAGGTTACAGGTTCAAGTCTTACCTTCAGATCAGATCAGAACACATGGGCAAGGGACTTTACTTCATTTGCCTCTTCATAAAATAACCTGCATGTATTATGTGCTATGAAACACCAAGCCAGACCAATCACATAATTTCTTACATCACCTCAGTCTTAGGTTCGAGGCTTAATCACCTGAATGCTTTTAAGGCAACAGACTTGTCTTATTTCATCATAACTGCCATACTACACTAAGTTTGCCATTTGCGATCATTCTGAGTCTGCAGTGATTCCTATACAAGATAGATGTCTATATGTATATTATTTACTGAATTTCACTTATGCCTGTGTATACAAGAGGTAGACTTAATCAGAAGATTTTACAGGCTAACTAGCTTAAGGTTGAAAGATATTGGTCCTCTAGAAAATTCTCTGGAAGAAGTGTCCAATAAGTGCGTGTTTCTCTGGTACAAGACAAGTAAATACAAGTTTATCAATGAACAAATAGATATCTTAAATATCTTAGTGCTTGAAGAAATTTTTGCAAATTAACAGCAGTACTTTGTAAGTTATATTGTGCTGAGACCAGTCGATTAAAATCACTTGCCAAAGGACACGTCATGGTAACCAATCTGGGCTGATCGATGGTGAGAATTTAACCTGCATCATTCTGGTCAAGAGTCCAGTGCCTTAACCACAGAGTTGCTGTGTTTTCACAATCAGGATGTGATGGTGTATAATTTAATTTTTAAAAACACTCCTTTTTTACTTAAGCCATTATGCTGCACTCACAATGCGAGTGGCCATTCTGTTGCAAAAATGATCATAGCAGTTATGATGTACTTATGACTGATCAGTATCTTCACATGACTTGATCACTGATTGATGGTATAATGATCACAGATTGATGGGATAATGATCACATATTGATGGGATAATAATCACTGATTGATGGGATAATGATCACTGATGGGATAATTATCACAGATTGATGGGATAATGATCACTGATTGATGGGATAATTATCACAGATTGATGGGTAATGATCACTGATTGATGGGATAATTATCACTGATTGATGGGGTAATTATCACAGATTGATGTGGTAATGGTCACATTGATGGGGTAATGATCACTGATTGATGGGGTAATTTCTTACTTTTGGAAAACACTGCACAAGATCCAGTGATAAAGTGGATAAATATGGGCCACTTCTGGAACTGGTGTTGATTTAATTGAGGCCATCATCTGGCCAGCATTAAGATGGTGTTGATTTAATTGAGGCCATCATCTGGCCAGCATTAAGATGGTTTTGGCTTTGGTTCTTGGGATTCAACCTGAGATGCAACATTCCTGACTTCTACTGAATAATCCAACTTCAGTAATGACGACTGGAGACAGTAGGAATACTTGACAGTTTTTTCAAAATTGATCAATATATTGAGAACAGATGCCTCATGATGTAATGTTTGTCTCTGCAGGCTACCAAAGAAAACATCACTCCCATGTGAAATTTAACCTGTTTTTCGATCAGTGTAAGAACTTCCACTTCTCAAAAGTAGTGCTGATTTCAAAAGATAGATTCAGTTATCATAACATATTCAGATACCTTGGTTATTGCCAACAGGTATAAGTGATAGATTGATTCTAAGCTCATTCAATACATGCATGTTTAAAATTCATTGAAGCTATGACCAGTCTATCATGTAAGTCATGGAACAAAGCCAAGGTTTCCAAGTAGTATGTTGTTTCCATGGAAGTCAGTTGAGTAAACATTTCTCTGTAATAGTGAGTAGGTTTGGGAGGAGGTTAAACATGAATTCTGGATCCATTTTAAAATCTACTACATTGCATTGTCGAATTGTCTGTAAACTATTACCTACATCCTTTGTAAAAATCTTGTTGCATACATATAAATTTATGTGAAGACAAATATTTGTATGCCATGTGGCTGAAAAATGTCCAGAACAGCTCTTCTGCTAAGATATACCTTTTAAATTCCTAAAATGTTTGTATAAAAATCACACATTTCAAGACAGTATTTTAGGTTTATGAAACTAAATCATAAGTGTATGAATCATCGCTACCTGAATAAAGCAGGAAGAAAGTTGTATAAGAAACAGCAGTAAATTTCTGCCATCATGCCTTTCACGGTTATTTGTTTTTTTTTTTGGTTTGATTTAGTATTTACAGTACAGCAATGACCGCTCCAGTGATCTAGTGGTTAGAGCATCCACCTTGGATTCATGAGGTCGCAGGTTCAAACCCTGGCCGAGTCATACCAAAGACTTACAAAAATGGTACTAACAGTTGCCTCGCTTGGCACTCAGCATTAAGAGGTTAGTGTTAGGACTGGTCGGCCTGGTGTCAAGATAATGTGACTGGGTGCCCCAGTGCTAGACATCACTATAAACTGCCACACTGCAGCCATCATAGCGAAATGACTGAAAAATTGTTAAAGCTATGTTAAAAATCAAAATCAAACACACACACACACACATATAGTATGCAATATAAATTAGCAACTGCAATAAAGTGACTTGCCCAACAACACACCAAGGTAACTGACTTGCACTGATGGTAGGATTTGAACCTGCAACCTTTTGGACATGGGTCCAGCAATTGAAACGCTGTGCTACTGTGGCCTCTTAGCACAGATGACACCACAGTGCTAGCATGATGGATGTTGTTGTTCTTGTTGGTTTTATTGCCATGCATCATTGACTATATCATGCTGTTGGAGTAAAGAGCCTTTCCTAAGGACACAAAAGCAGCCAACTGGGGCGGCCTTGCGATTGCATTTCTGATGTTCCACTAGCTGAAGAACCGCTGCTTTTTAACTTGATGGATGACAGATGATTTGGAAATGTGAAGGGCAGTTGAGAACAAATGAAAATATTTCAAAAATTTTAAGTTTTGTATATTTACTATCATATCAGATTAGCAAGTTAAACAGCATTTACATTTGCATTCATTATAGTAAAAGTCATACAGGTTTTGTATGCATTCAGCACTATTTCAGTAATGGCTGTAGTTTTTTAGAATTTGATTACAGATACCTTTAAATGGGAATTATTCTCTTTATTTGGATCCTAATACAACCATATTCCTTTGGAAGGTAATTATTTGCACTCCCCAAGAAATACACATGGCAAAACTGAATATTAACACACTTGGACATTTCTGGATGCGGTAAACTTAAAAGTGTGATCCAGTACAAACTGGATTGAATATCTCACTGTGATGTCACAATATAAGCGACACATTTTGATGTACTACCCTATATTGAGATGAATAGGCCCATGCATGCTCTTTCTTGACCCACTTTAGTACCATTGTAAAAGTCCATAGCGATAAAATATTTGATCTGGAAATTTCTTGATGACAGTTAAGGTGCAGAACATTCATTAAACAGGATCGAATAGGCTTTTGGCTAGACTATGTTTGCATTGAATTTTTAGAACAATTAATATTTAATTTAAGATGTGTAAATGTGCCTACATGACCAAATGCAGAATAGAATTGACAGACTTATTGGCTTTGATTAAAATAAGCAAATATCTTGTATCTCAGCAGCAGTAAGTCTGTTATTCTGGCATCCAGGTTATGATTCAAAATGACCAGTCATGTGATCATAGTACGTACTATGTGAAAGGGTTGATTAGAGTTGAGGTATATTGTCTGAAATAGATTATCGTCAGAATTAGATTGCTTGATAGTCAGTACACAAATACTGTATATACATGTACTTGGTAATAAATAATTTCCATCTACAACCTGCATAGAGCCAGATCCACCTCCACATAATATGCCTGTAGATCCAGGTTTTATGTATCTTTTAGGACTAATCTAATAAGCATTACATATGTTGTTTGCAGTTGGACCCAACTTACAGGCAAATGTAGACTTTTAAGTTATTTATACAGAGAGGCTGAAGGTGGGATATAGTGGCCTAATTGGCACTTTTAATGTCAGTAATACAGAGCCTGTTGCTGTGGCATATCTTGCCTTTTTATGGATGCAAAATATTGTCAAACCTATGATGAGAATTCATCCTCCCATAGGGTGACTCCAGTATGTTCTGAAGCCCCACCCAATGGCTTCTGGCCCATGTGCCCTAGTCCTGTTCGTTTGCGGGGGCTCAGATGGATTAGAGAATTGCCTTTGCTTTTAGCATGCATAGTGAATTGAGCATTTTCATCATGTGCTTTGTTTTCACAATGTGATATTAGTGTGTTAAGAATGTATTGGCATTTCTTGGCAACCTTTTTTTTAACCTTGTTTTTTTTATAGGGCATATATATTGTCATTGAGATATTTTTTATATAGGTCAGGTAGGTATTTAGATATCCTTATCCTTGCTAAATTTGTTTGTGGTCTCGTCTTGATTCTGTTTTAGTTTGTTTTAAAACAGTACAAATCATCCATTTATTCTGACTTTTGCTTTTTGTTTATATTCTCCAGAAGGAGGCTGCACAGTCTTTACTTTCATGAGTGTGTTTAGCTATTGTCACTAATTCTTCTGAATGGAAGGTCATACCAACATGGGGTTTTCAACAAGGTCTTCTAATGGTGTCTAGTTTGTCCTCAATGTTGTTCTTATATCCAAAATGGCAGCCAATCTTATATCCAAAATGGCAGCCTTTCTTATATCCAAAATGGCAGCCAATCTTATATCCAAAATGGCAGCCATAGTCACTAATTTGTAAAATATTGTCACTCAAGAATATCAGTGATGGTTTCTGCACACATCAGTTGAAAATAAGAATATCAGTGATTAATCTCTGCACACAGCAGTTAAAAAGAAGAATTGGTCTTATCTTGAATTTCTTGGACAGTAGAGCAAGCATCAGTCTCTTCAATGGATTTGTGTTGCTTACCAATGATTGGTTTCACAGGTGTCTTTTCATTATCATGCCAGCAATATTAGATGTGTTAAGGTGTATTGTTAGTTATTCTGTCTTGCTCTGCACATCACTGTATACTAATTTATCAAATACCTTTTACACATGATTAATATGTACCTATGGATGATCATATTTATCAGTGACCAATCATATTGCAAGTCACATATGAATCACTTTGACAGTTCTCAAGTTCATATGTGTCAATGACCAATCATATTGCAAGTCACATATGAATCACTTTGACATTTCTCAAGTTCATATGTGTCAGTGACCAATCATATTGCAAGTCACATATGAATCACTTTGACATTTCTCAAGTTCATGTGTCAATCACCAATCTTATTGCAAGTCACATATGAATCACTTTTACATTTCTCAAGTTCATGTGTCAATGACCAATCATATTGCAAGTCACATATGAATCACTTTGACATTTCTCAAGTTCATATGTGTCAGTGACCAATCATATTGCAAGTCACATATGAATCACTTTGACATTTCTCAAGTTCATGTGTCAGTGACCAATCATATTGCAAGTCACATATGAATCACTTTTACATTTCTCAAGTTCATGTGTCAATGACCAGTCATATTGCAAGTCACATATGAATCACTTTGACATTTCTCAAGTTCATGTGTCAATGACCAATCATATTGCAAGTCACATATGAATCACTTTGACATTTCTTAAGTTCATGTGTCAATGACCAATCATATTGCAAGTCACATATGAATCACTTTGACATTTCTCAAGTTGATCCTGTATATTAATATTTTTTAAAATAACAACTTGAACAGATCAGATAGTGAAAAGTGATATGGACTTGACAGTGAACCCCATGACAGTGAGACCTGATAATATAATGAGGCTTGTATAGTGTGAACTCAACTTTTTTAGAGCTTACCTACTAAAAGGCAACAATTACATGTTTGCTTAGGTCACTGAATACTGTTCATATAATATGCAAGAATTGTGAAACACAGAAATGTCATAAGGTTCATCAAAGAACAATGGATTGTATGGTGTTCTGATATGCACTGTCTCTGAGTGTGGAAATTATATACCAAGTATGATATTGAACTAAAATTGTTTGAAAAATGCTAACAACAACTTACAAGGAAAATAATCTGTAGAACCTTGTGTGCAAGTTCTAAAACTCCAGTGGCCTAGTGGTTAGAGTGTCTGCCCCAGATGTGGGAGGTCACCGGTTTGAACCCGGCAGAGTCGCTAGGCACTCAGCAAAAAGAGGTTAATGTTAGGACTGGTTGGCCTGGTGTCAGGATAATATGACTGGATGAGACGTCATGCTACATGTTTGCAGCATGATGCTGCAGTGCTAGAAATCACAATAAACTGTCACACTGCAGACATCGTAGCAATACAACTGAAAAATTGTTAAAGCTATGTTAAAAATTCAAATCACCCACACACTATAACTGCAGGGATGATTTAATCTTGATGTCACATGATACCAGGTTATTTCAAGTGGGGGTTTAGGTGGGGTGGGTTTGTGTGCGTGCATGCAGTCTCATGTGCACATATGTTTACATGTCCATACATCTGTGTGTTCACCCCTCTTTCAATGGACAGACAGGAATGTCATAGTTGTTTCCTTAACAGCGTAATGTGCAGTTTCTACAGCCAACAGTGCTTTACCATGAAGAAATATCACAACATTGGCAGGCATCAAGCATTCATTTCTACAGCTTGTACAGAGCTGGTACCATGTTTGAACTACACTATTTGAACACCTGGTAAATAGATGTCAGTTGTCTGCCTGCATTGCTATTATGACTGGTCAGGCATTGTCTGCACCATTTCAACACAGACAGTATCTGACCTGGCAAAAGATTTACATTTTCATTTCTTAATCTCAGACTTGCCTGCACATATTGCTCATTACATGTCTTGTCTTGGAACCATATTATAATCCAGTCTGTCTGTCAACAGCTTGGTTTCCAAGGCAACTTTACTGGGAATAAACAGATTTCAGCCAAATTTGGTTTGCAGCTTTATACTGGTGAAACCTTTGCAGTGTTCTCTCCAGGCCAATAAGCTAAAGGGCTGGAGAGAATAGGGAAAGGAAAATCCCTGCAACTATCTCTTAGCTTTAATAGTTCCCCTACACCTCTGCCCCGCCTCACGATAAATGTTGCCCCAACACCTTTCATTGCTCTGGAAATGTCTGATAATATTCAGATTGATTCTCATGTTGAAATTTCTTTTAAAAAAACTAGTGTAGTACAGCCCTTTTAGACTTGCTGCTTGAAATATTTATCTTACTCACTGAAACAAAATAAAAAATGGCCACAGGGCAAGGGGTTAAATTAACCCCAGTTTATGGTACCTACTGCATGGGGAATAAGGATTCTGATGCTTTCTTTTGTCCAGATGTATTTCAAGGTTTTTTCAGACCTGCAAAAAAGATTTTATTTTCCAGATCCCTGATCATCTGTGTGCCAAGTTTTTCTGATCAGAGAAGAAAAAAAATAATTGGATTTTCAGAACATAGTGACTACCGGGTAGTTTGGATTTGATTTTTTGATAATTAATATTTCCTTAGACATATTCTCATTTCAGCCATTTACTATTTCTGCTGGTAAGAATCCTTCAATTTCTATTAAGTATAGAGACCGTTTGAAGGATTTTGTGGGATGAAATCAAAATTTGTTATGGGGGCGCTCACCAGATAATATGTACTTTTGAGAGAGTGACGTATGTAAGGTGAAGTAGTTCGCATTTAAAACATGCACAATGGAGAGAATGTTCGCATACCTCTATGCTACATTAATGTAAATTCTTTTTCTTTAAAATCCTAACCCTATGCAAAATACGAAACTGTAGAGTGCCACCTTAAAACAAATTTAAAAAAATGTTTGCAATTATTTTTTTTATTTTCATATAATTATGTATGATGTTCTGAATAAAATGGTACATTCATATTGATGTTAAGCATGAAAATAAGCTAATTATGATCATTTTTCTGTTGCTTACATAATTTGCCATGAGGTATGTTTGTGTGAGTAGTGACCTTAATTATGGGGAAATTAGAAGTCTTAGAATATAGGAATAGAATCAGCTTAAATTTAAAACTGTTGCAATAAGTGACAGAAATATATGGTGAAAATGTTTCTTTTCATTTATTTGCAATGAAATAAAAAAATAAATGAAGAGAAAGTGAATTCGCTTCTTCCATATTAAACAATAGGCAAATATTTTACACTTTGACCTTTGACCTTTATGAACCTGATGAGTTACCTCCCTTTTCAAATTGTAAAATTCATTGTTGATATCTCAGAAATAATTCTGGCTAGTTTCATGTTCCTGTCACTCAGCATAACATTGGTTGCTTTGCTTACAAAATGTAATGTGCATTCTTAAAATAGCTCACTTTTTATCATGGGGGGGGGGGGAGGCTGGACTTGTTAGAGACTCTGACACTCATAAATACTGTTCTGTGGGGGAAAGGCAGGAGACTTATTCAAAAGGATTGTTTTGATGCTTGCAACTCAAATGTTTCAGCCATATAAACATAATTAAATCATACAAAAATAATACCTACATCTTCTTTATGGTGGCGCTCACCAGATAATACATACTTTTGAGAGAGTGTTGTATGTAAGGTGAAGTAGTTCACATTTAAAACATGCACAATGGAGAGAATGTTGGCGTACCTCTATGCTACATTAATGTAATGTGGATGATATTTCTTTTGGATATTGTACTTTTGGAAATTTTACATGATTTAAGCACACTGCTAACTAAAATCACTGCTCCCTTGTGTTAAAAAATCAGCCTGAATTAGTCTAAAGTACACTGCATAGCAGCTATTAAAATAGGGAAAATGAATTTTGCCAGACTAGACAATACCAGCTTCTGAAAGTGCAATGAATGAATTACCAAATATATAAAATGTAAAAAAAGTTATCGGCTCTTTTTTATACAATTTACCTCTGAAGTTCAGGAAGTGAAAATGACCAAGTAGAGCTAGCACTTTTTTGTAAGGTGCACATCTGAAGTAAGGCCAAGCTGTATACTCTATAACCCATAGTACACCCATCAATCATACACCAAAATAAAGGGAATTAAAGGTTCTTTGCATTATACCTAAGATATACAAGGTCTTTTTTAAATAGCCAGTATAACCAGTGAGGAAAGCCGGGGAAATTCTTTTTCTTTAAAATCCTAACCCTATGCAAAATACGAAACTGTAGAGCGCCATCTATTAGGCTGTACATTAGCAAGACACTGATCTACATTGATTGTCACTTTTTTTGTGGAGATGTTTTACTGAGTTACAGCCCTTGTTTGACCTTTGAACAGATTATGTAGTTATGGCCCATGTTTAACTCAGAACTTTACATATCAGCTCACTAGTATTTGAAGGTCTTTGTGGCATTAAAAAAAATCAAATTTGGTACAAGGCATGACATTAAATGTACATAGATCAAGGCTGGTTTTCACCATTTTCCTGCAAACATTTACTGAGTTAAGGTACTTGTTTGATTTTGAGCCTGCCTTTCAGTTTCCAATGGTTTAATGTTAAGATTCAGACAAATTTGGTTCTTATTGTTTTCTAGGAGACATTTTCAAAGTTACAGTCCTGTTTGTTACTTGTATCTTTGTCCATGAGTGGTATCATAATGGCTGAGGCATTCATGGCATGTGATTACATTTCTAGTTATTTCTATTGATGGTTTAATATTTTTTTTCAGTCAAAACTTCCACCATGAGTGCTGCAAAAATGTTAGCTGACTCCACCCAGGCTGATCTATCTTCAGCTGAGGAGGCAGGCAGTGCGAAACGGAAAAAGTCTTCTGAGAAGAAGAAACCAAGGAAACGAAAGGCCACAGTCAAGAAGGTTTTATATTTTATGTGACTGTTTTAAATATTAAAGTATTATATTTTTTAAATTCCACTGTATTGAATTGCATTTTGGTCTTACATTTAACTATCATGAATTCTATACATTAGACATTTTCTTCAGGTCCGTCTTTAATGTTATATATATTATAAGTTTTATGCATGTATCTTTAAGGTCCATTGAAACATTCATATGTGTGTTTGTGTGTGTGTGTGTGTGTGTTTTGTATTTTTTAATGTAGCTTTAAAAAAATTTCAGTCATATCACTATGATATCAGCAGTGTGTCAGTTTATAGTGATGTCTAGCACTGGGGCACCATGCCTGAGACATGTAGCATGATGTCCCACCCAGTCACATTAGCCTGACACCAGTCCTAACACTAACCTCTTAATGCAGAGCGCCAAGTGAGGCAGCTGCTAGTACCATTTCTGTAAGTCTTTTGTATGACTCGGTCAGGGATCAAACCCACGACCTCACTTATCTGAGACGGATGCTCTAACCACAAGGCCACCATAGTTCAGGACATAATTAATGAATAGTTATTATAATATCTGAAAATTATCTATCAAAAGCAGGGGTGAACAACATATGGCCCATAGACAAAATGCAGTCAGCTGACACATTTTGTACAGCCTGTGATTTTACTTAACACATGTATTTATTATTTTTGCATTCAAACAAAACTTGCTCAGTGCTCCCCACTTAGTTCCAATAACGGTCGATTCTGGCCCATATAATTATTTGAGTTGTGCACAGCTGATATTGTAGAGATGCCACTGGGTGGTGGTGTTGGTGAGGTTGATTGGCTGATTGTACCTTCTTATAAGGTGTCCACTTTATTCAGTTCTTTTTATCTAGGATATGATCGCCCTTGGTGCTATTGTCTGGATCAAGTAAATATTAATATCAAGTGTGAAACTTATAGGTGGAATAAATAGCATACATGCCATGTTTCCTGGAACCAAATCAGAGATTTCTGTTCTAAATCAGGGAGATTAGTGTAATGACTATTTTTCTCATAAGTATTAATGTGAAAATGCAGATCATACCACATCTAAGTAAAATAACTATAATGAATAATAGTTACTGAACTTTATTAATTTTGTTTTATGTTATTTTCTTAATCTCACAAAAAATAATTTAAGAATCTTCACAAGAATCACTGTGGTTCAAAAAAATAATGATACACTGGAACCTCAAACACTCAAAGTTGTTTTTTTTCTTCAACATGTGTTGGTTATCTTTCAGTCTTGTTGAGAAGCTCCTTTTTTGCAGCAATAAACAAATCATTTGAAGGTCTGAGCTCAAAACAGTCACACTTTGTATTTATCTTACACAGTATTAGTGGCGACACAGTTTTTCCACATAAATTTCCATGGTGGTCTGTCTGAATCTTCCTCAACAGGCTGAAACAGTGTTCAGGGTCTGCTTTACTGTGTGGCAAGCTGAGTGCTGCCATAGAGAGCATCACTAGATTTGGGAGTCTGGGTTTCTTCAAGGGTGTGGAAACTCTGCTCATGTCTACCCAGAAAATATCCAACAGTGTTTCTGCCTGAGTGAAAATGGGCAGGTCTGGGTTGGGGAGAGCTGGAAGTCCCTGAACTCATCTTCAAGTTGACACTTTGTCAGTTATTGTAACCAGTCTGTCACTCAGTGGAAGCACAACTTCTGCAGAATCTCCAATCTTCTCTCAGGATTCAAGTAACCAAGGGCCTTCAGGGTCTGGTCATTAAATGGAAACTTGGCTAGCATCTTTGCTGTAACTTCCTCATAGATGGACCTCACACTCCTAAAGAAGGAGCTCAGCAGGGTTGGAGAAATGTCATCTGGGTTGTTTTAAATGAAATGTCTGGCTTCCATACCCACTGCTAACAAAGAGTTGTCATGCTGGTTTTCTGGTGACATAAAGTTGTCCTCCGTAATGCTGGCTGATGAAGTGATAACAGTCATATTCACAAACTTTCCAATGAATTTCCATAGAATTCGTTCCATCTCCACATGGAAGTATCCCTCCATAGCATCACCAGCCTGGAACATGGTGTTAAAGTCATTCAGTGGTTCCTTGATGTATAGAAGAAAGTGATATGTCAGTTTCATCTCTGAGTTTTTAAGTTTCTCCACATCTGTTTACTCTTCTCCCCATCTTCACAGCATCTTCATGGCTCTGGAAATATGACTGAAGAGCTGGCCACTGTTGAAGGAAGCGTGCATTTCTGGAGTGACAGCCACCTTGTGCTACAATGCTTGACCAGTTTGTACTCCTCACTTTTGGTAAACTCTAGGAATTCTTTATACACCTCTCTACGCTTGGAACTGTAAGAGAAGTGGTAGCAGGTGTCGACCAGATGTTCTTCAACTGGGATAGACGATTTCTTCCAACCACTCTGAGTACAGTTACTGGCCAGATACATACAGTCGATTACATCTGTTTGCTGTACTCTGGAGAGGACAGAATTTTTCTTTCCAACCAATATATATATTTGCATTGTCACTGCTAAACCCTACTGGGTTCTTCCAAAGAATCTGTCTGTTTGTTAAGACTTTCAGTTAAAAAGGTTTTCACCAGTTCCAATATTGCAAATGGGCATAGCCAGGAATTTGGTTATCACTCTGTGAATGTTACTGTTAAATACCCTTATAAGAATTGCTACACACTTTTCATCACCACTGTCATTTGACTCATCCATCATCACTGAGAAAGAGTTTTCCTTGCATAGTAAAGTTACTTGATTCCCATACAATGGACCCAGTGCATTGGTAACAACGTTTCTTACCATAGTTCTTTTGCAGCAAAATTTTTGAGTAATTTGCGAGTCAGGAAACCTAACCTTACACAGCTCACTAAAATGATGAGCAACCAAGAATGGTAAATTATGCTCCGCCACAAAGTTAGTAAACAGAACCTCTGCTTTAGTGGCGTTGTATACCGATGTTGGTGCAAACATTTGCATTACTTTAGGCACATTATCTGATGATTTCTCATTTGCAATGTGCTGCATACTTTTCAGGTGCCTTGTAAGATCATTTTTTTTCCCCACTAGAAATGTTCAAATGTGTGTTGCAAGCTGTGCGGTACACAAAGCTTTTCTCCCTTTTCAGTACTCT
This sequence comes from Sinohyriopsis cumingii, assembly GCA_028554795.2. Taxonomy (NCBI): domain Eukaryota; kingdom Metazoa; phylum Mollusca; class Bivalvia; order Unionida; family Unionidae; genus Sinohyriopsis; species Sinohyriopsis cumingii. The sequence goes on along the minus strand of CM068824.1, from coordinate 116,682,019 downwards.
TCACACATTTAAATTCACCTTTCCGAGCACTGTTGAACTTATAAACATTATTCTTCTTTTCGAAGGCATATTTTCCATTGAATCCATTAGCTGACATTTCACCTTGGCACCAATTTTTTTAAAATAACCCCAGAATTATTTGTAGGAATATACATCAACTTATGTGTTTGGTGATTTGCCTCCTGCGGAGCGCACTGCGTGCTGTACAACAACAAAGGCTGATGATATTCCAATTGTGATGTTTCTCCTTCCACTGCCATATTGCTCCAAGTGAACAAAAGCAGTTCAGAATATAATTCTCAATGGGGACAAATTACATCCGAGGTTTATTTCTCGAATTGATGGAAAAGACAGAGAACATTCCGATTGTAATAAATTGATTGACGGATTACGGTAGTCATGAACAGTGTATTGAATGTTGTTTTAGCTGGAAATACCTATGCTTGGCAGTTTTTTTATTTCCGGGAGATCTTGTTGGCAAATCAGTAGATCAAAAGATGGGGTCAAAAATCAAAAGACTCCCAGACAATTCAGGAGACCTGGCATGTATGAAATAGAGATCTGAGCATATGTATAGAACAGAATGACATGAGCCCCTGTACATGAAAAGACAACAATTTAATCAATTACACAAACAACTGTGATAATACATTACATTAGGAAGATACACTTCTTTTTTAAATAAATCTTTCACCAAATTTCAAACACAAATATATTTATATAAATAGCCGGTCTGTTTAAATGATAGAATTGGTTCATCATAGAATTGAGTGAACAATCAAAGTCATTGCCTTGTACACCTTCATAACTTGCTGATTTCCAGTCCACTCCAACTTCACTGTGGTTGTTCCTCTAGGTCCTTTCGCTTTTTCTCTTCTCCAACCTCCCTACTGACTCGTCTCTTTTCGGCCCTCAAACTTCATGTGGGTAGTTGGGTAAGTAATTACATATATACTTGGATCAGTAGGTCCATGGATACGTCAGTGGAGCTATTTCCCCTTGTGCTTTCAAGCTTTGTTTGCTTCTACCGCCAGAATTGTATCCGTTGACTTTCCAGACATCCGGTCCCTGTGACAAATGTTTTACGAGAGAATTTCTTCCAAATTCAATCTCGGAGTCTCCTATATATTTTTCTCTTGCAGGAAAACATTGACTAAATTTTTGGCGATGGGGGCATATAAAACCCAAGATATTTTGTGTGGGAACCATGCCCTTTATTTAGCGTAACCAATCAGGATTAAATATATGTACCGCCTTTTATAACTAGATGCCAAACTTTCGGTCAGCCTGACTGCTAGATTTCCAAACAACTGATTCTGGAAAACTCAACTCTAACAGTTCTGATATAAAATCGAGTGTGTGTGATTTGGATTTTTAACGTAGCTTTAACAATTTTTCAGTCATATTGCTACGATGTCTGCAATGCTGACCGCCAGTTGAGGTAGCTGTTAGTACCATTTTTGTACGTCTTTGGTATGACTCAGCCGGGGATCAAACCCACAACCTCCCGCATCTGAGGCGGATGCTCTAACCACTAGGCCACCAGAGCGGTTATAAAATCGAAGTTAGCCTTGCCTTTTCTAGTCTGTCTGATGGTTAAATAAATGAAGGCTTAATTAAGAATCACTTCCTCTTCCGACATAGACATTAGAAATCATTGCAGTATAGCGATTTAACAAGCACCTGTACCCATAAATCTAATTAATTGTTCTCTTGCCCAAGTTAATGTGCTCTTCATAGACCTACAGAAATTTGCATCCTTACATATATAAAGAAAACCATAGAGAAGTAAATTGATTTTCAAAGCACATTTCCAATCGTGCTTATTTTTTTTCTTCATGTGGTATGGTCTGTTGTTTTACTGTCCATTGCTTATTTTCTGTCCCTCCATTAGCACATGTTTTCACTACTCCTGCTAAACAACTTTTAGGGTAGCCTTAAAACTTTGTACACATTCATCAATCCAATCAGTGGCCATTTTGAAAAATCTTGCTATTGCTACACTTCTTGAATGGATGGTCATATGAACATGGTGTGTTCATTGAAAGACTTCGCACAATATCTCGTTGGTCTCAAAAGAAAATGGTGCCAATCTGATTTCCATTATGGCTGCCATGGCATCCATCTTGGAAATTTTGTTACTGCTACTTCTCCAGACTGGATGGTCACATGAACATAGGGTTTTCACTGAAAGACATCTTTTAATGTCTAGTTCGTCTTAAATGAAAATGCTGGTAATCTGTTGTTCAATATGGCCATCACATTTGACATGTTGAAAATCTAGTTAATTCTATTCGTCCTGAATGGATTGTCATATAGTCATGGGGTTTTCACTGCAAGACTTCTTGTAGTATCTAGTTGATCCTAAATGAAAATTATGCTGATTTGATGTTCAGTGTCGCCATCATGGCAGCCATCTTGAAAATCTACTTATTTCTACTCGCCCTGAATTCATTAAATAATATCAGAGATGGTTTCAAAGTTCAACATATAAAATGAAGAAATGGTCTTATCTTCAGTTCTTCAGAGCCTCAGGGGTTTTTTTTCCTCCCCAAACCCAGGTATTCAGGTAAGTATGTGCAGATCCACCTGGGCATTTTGTCAGTTATGTCTAATTGCATAATGATAATTTAAGGCTTGTAAAGATTAAAACCTTTGTTCTGTAGTATTCTTGTTTCAGCTCAAATCAAGCACCATCATTCAAACACTTCACAAAGCAGTGATTGCTTGTGACAGTTGTTTCACCTAGCCTGTAACACAGACCATGTTCTAGTGGAATGGGAGACTGAAACAGACATCAACTGTCAAATTTTAGCTCATCAAATCAGTCTGGCTTGTCAGTATCAATTTCTGTATGGACAGTTGGGTTCTGGGGCTCCCACAGGAAACTGTTTGTAGTTAGTTTGAGATTGTCAAATTATAGAATGGAAGTCAATTCTATTCGTCCTAGATCATCTTGGAAGTTATTGATCTAGTCTGATAAGCAGGGCAAGTAATAGCACTTGCTTAAATTTTGTCTGTCTTGAATGATAATAAGGAAGTATAGTTAATTGAGAAAATAAGAAATTTTTGTAACTGAACGTACATAGTTATTAAAGGAGTTCTGGAGTTTCTTTGATATTTAGAACTTTTTTTAAAGTATGGATTGATTTATGAGTGGTCTGTCATATCTAACTGTGTTTTTTTTTTAAAATTATTTTCAGTCAGAAATGGTTAATATTAACATAAGAAGAAACCAGAGCTATTAGTTACATTTGCATTGCATAGGGCCCATTGGGTAAAGTTTGCTTGGCAGGGCCTTAAATCGACACACTTTGCGAAAAGGAAGGCGGAGATATTCAGTAAAGATAATAAGCCATAGCTCAATAGACTGGTGTTTTAAAATATGGCAATACAATTTTATGCAGGACTACAACACTTTAAAGCTGGTGAAGTTATGATCCAGAAACAAAGTTCAAGCAATTAAGGGACATAACTCCTGTAAATGAGGAAATGGAATTTTGCAATCAGACTCATTCAAGGTCAGAGTTGGGAGGATGGGAAATCAGGGGCCATAACTCCTGTAAATGAGGATATGGAATTCTACAATCAGACTCATTCAAGGTCAGATTGATATTATGCTGCAAATTTAATTAAAAAACCTTGGTTGAATTGTAAAAGTCAGAGTTGGGAGGATGGGAAATCAGGGGCCATAACTCCTGTAAATGAGGATATGGACTCCTACAATCAGACTCATTCAAGGTCAGATTGATATTATGCTGCAAATTTAATTAAAACAAACCTTGGTTGAATTGTTAAAGTCAGAGTTGGGAGGATGGGAAATCAGGGGCCATAACTCCTTAATGTTGTACAGTGCTGGAAATTGAAGTCATTGAAGGTCTTATCAAGATAAAGCCTGACGTTAAATTTGGTTGATATCTGACAATTCTTTGTAAAAACTATGCAGTGGATTAAACCATCAGCATGAACTGGGCAATGAAGGACATTTACTTGTGTAAATGAGTTGTGGAACACTGAAAAATCAAAGACATTCAGGATCCCAATTTTATAAAGCTGCAAGCCGATTTTGTTGAAATCTAATACTATTTGGTACTGCAATGCTATGGAAACCTAACTGAAGGGGTTGACAATCAGAGGATATAAATGAATGATGTCATAGACCCCTGGAAACCAAACTTTCAAGGTCTGAGAAATACTACACTTCACACACATGAGTCCTAGGTAACATATGGATTCGGAATGTAAGGTTAAGAGGATTGGAAATCAAGAACCAAAACTCCACAAAATTTTCGACATAAAAGACCAAAATATGAACTCACTCCGTATCATCAGTATAAAACTGCTTGTTAAATTTGATTTAAATCCATTTATTCCCAGTGATGTTATCGTTAGAAAACCATATTGTTCATGGAGGGACAGACAAATGGACAGACAGTGTGATTAAAATAGGGCTCTGCCATCTTTGTACAGTAGGGCCCTGGCAATGTTGTGCATTGTAGATTTATGCAAAATATTTGCACTGATGAAGAATGTATAACACTAGATTTGACATGGGGTTTTTGAGCAATATAAACTCTGCCTTCTTAATTTCTTAAATTCCTATCAGAGAAGGAATACTTTCTGCACAGCTACATTAAAATGAGGAACCATGCTGAATAAGTGATGACTGTACTGTATGGCTACAAATTTTGTAAAAGCACATTTCTAAAAATTGCTTCTGTTTTTTCAGTGGAAATTCTCTCTGGGAAAATTGCATGAAAGCTGTGAAAATGCTCATGAAGTTTTTATATGCATTTTTGTGGCCATTAAGCTAAATTGCCTTAGAATCTACATTAAGTAAAATTTTTTAGCAACATGCATCAAGGAATAAAAATTATTCAAGTTCCCCTTTACTACTTCTTGCAGGCTTCAAAGAAAAAGGGAAGTGGCAATGAAGAGTCCGATGATTCTGACCTTGACCTTCAAAAAGATATAAAACCAATTGGTGATTACATCAAGGATCGCGGGAAAATGCTGGAACAGATGTTGCACTCCATTCGGGGAACCAGTCTGCAAAGAGCGCTCCCTGATATTTTGAAGGTGAGGCCCCTTTCTTTGTTTCTACTGCATGCAATGCAAAAAATGCAGTGCATAATTCATGCCTGAGGAATCATCATTTAAAGAAAAAGAACTATTATGTTCTCATCAGCAGAATTTGGTCGTAATATATTGAGTGGTAAAATTTGTGCTGTGTTTGAATTGTGCTAGCTTAGACAGAAAAAAGACTTTTAAAAAAACAAACATTCAATGTGTTACATGGATTCACTTCTGTTGTTTCAGAATATTGTTTCAAAATGTTTTTAATTAATATAGAAAATAACAGAATCAGCATTTGATGATTGGACCACAACAGTTGTAAACTCCCAGTTTCTTTTTTGTTAAGAATGAAAGATGCAGTGTAAGTCTTTGTCTTTCTACCAACACATACATTTTATTTGCTTTAATTTGTTGAACATTACAGACTCACATGTCTAAAAACATTTTGACCTGATAAAAGTATCGTGTGACATCTAACGCTGTAAAACTGAAATGAAACAACCTTACTTGGACAGAAAAAATTATCAATTGCAAATTGAGATGATTTCTCTGTTACATGGGTGAGAAAATAATAAATCTTGAATGGACTTGAATTCTTAAAAATCAGCAAATTCCTTACAAAAATGTGGTGGGTGTGGAAACATCAGCTGTTAAATATCTTATGGTGCCATTAGCTTGAACTTCCCTCAAGTCTGTACTTCTTATTACTTCATAAAAGCGTCATTGAGGTCACAGCGACTTGTCATTAATATCAACGTAATCACAAGGTTCAGGGTGTTGAAACCAAATGGTTTATTTAATTTTGCCACTGAATAACATTAAATTTACAGGTACAATTATTTCAGTGAAGGTTGAAATGTTATCAAGCATTTTTTAAATAACTATAATTTACAAGACTCACTGCATATTCAGCCACAATGACTGAATGGTTAACATGCTGGACTCGTGACCAAAATGGTACATATTCGAATCCTACCATCAGACCAACCTGGGTTAGATCCTATGGTGTGTTCTTGGGCAAGCACTTTACTTCATTTGCTTTGGTACTAAATAAACGTCTTGTGCTGCAGTAAGGGATCAAACCAATTTGAGAAATATAATTATGATGACCTCCAAGCTTCTTTCCGAGTCAGAATTTTTGAATTTGCGTCACAAAGAAATGAGTAAGTTTTGATCAGCATTATGACATATAGTTTTGTAAATGAAGATCAAGGTTACAGATCAAGGTCAAATGTTTACCCTTGGTAAAGACTATAAATATCTGGTCTAGAGGAGCATTAGAGCTCCACAGGACTCTTGTCTTCTTGCAGTGGAAATACATATTGTTTTTATTACTCAATATTTTACTTTGCTCCAGTCCCATAACTGTAAGTGTGAATGACCCAGACGTGTGGCAGGTCAGAGGAGATTCTTGCATTTGGTTTCCAGGTTTCAAGTGAGATACTTGAAATGCTTGAAATAGTGTGAAAGCCTCTCTGTTGAAATCCATGTAAATAGAATTAACTAAGTACCAAATGATCCTAGTTCATTTGTCTTAAATTTCAACAATTATAGGCTGGCATTGAGTGGCATTTCCTACTTAATGCTTTGTGATTCATGTCACAATTTGGAGCGGAGATTTTTGTGGAACATTTTTTTTATTCTAAACTAATGAAGCAGTTTGCTTTCTCTACATGCTCAGTTAATGCAAATATCTTTCAACTTTGTGCCATATGCTTTTGATTTTATTGTTAACTCCTAAGTTGTACTTGACTTTCATGTTCTGTGCCAGTCCTTTGCAAAGAGCACTTTGTAATAGCCTTGTCAGCTGCTTTCATCTTGCCTGTGATGGTCCTCTCACAGAAGGATTCATAGTTTTTGCAGCTATTACATCTTTCATCAATTCCAATCTTGAGAGTAGAATTCAATTTATTTGTTGTTTTGGAAAATGTAAATTTTCTGGCATAAGTCTTAGATTTTATTTTGCCAAAAAATGAAGACTTGATGGCAGCTGAAGTTGAAGGATTAAATCTAAACAATCAGTTTTAAATGTCGATAAAGTATCGACTCCAATATTTATTTGGAATCTTTCATTTTCTCATGCAGTTAAACTTATGAAAACCGCTCTTTGAAAAGAAAATTAATCCTTATGTTTATCCATGTATCAGTTCTTCCTTCCATCCAGCATACAGTCTCATTACCACAACTAGTCCGACAGTATTTGATGCATTGCCACAAAATGTAAATATCATGGTCATCACTTGAAGATACATATGTTACAGTATTGCTGCCCCAATTTGTTGACGAGTTATTGCCATTTTTCACCAGGAGCTGTGCACATTGCATGACAGAATCTTGTGAATGTAAATATTCTCAAAGATTTCCATGGATTATAATGAAATGGGAAATATTATCATCATTACTGAAGATTGACAGATATGGAGGATTAGCTGAGCACATTTCACACAGAAGCTCCTAGGGAGGAGAAGCACCACAACCCTTTTCTGCCATGCATTCCTTTCTCTCCTCGATCTCACTCTTATCAATCCCACATCTCATCTAGGCCACTTTTGGTTTAGCTTCAAGGTGGGTCCATTCCATTGTGAGCGAGGATTACTAATTACAGTTCAGGAATTACCCTCTTGGTTGTTGTTGTTGTTGTTGTAGGGTTTAACGCCATTTTTCAGCACACGATAGGCTATACATGGCGGCCAGTATAATTGGTGGAGGAAGAACCCTGGAAAACCCCAGGAAGAACCACTGACCCACGAGAAGCTACTGGCAGGCTTTCTTATGTACCAATGTTAGCCGAGGCTGACCCTCTTGGTCTAGAACCTATATGTCTTTCCACCAATCTAATCTGGCAAAATTAAAAAGAAGAGGTGCACCCCCTTTTACAGTGTTACATGTTTAGACTCTTATAAACAGTAACAAGAAAAGAGTGAAGACAAGAAGTTTTGTAAAATTGAACAAATAATTTATTTCCCTAGAAAAATAAGGTAAAAATTGAAAAAAGAACTTACAGTTTTAAAAGTCAAATCCAATAATAATCCAAGAATTATAAATTATTAGTCCTAGTAAAAAAAAGGTTCTAATGAATTTGAGTTCAAATCCCAACAAAAATCCAAAATGGAAGGCAGTGACGTGTACTGTAGCCTGTATAGGTTGTTGTTGTTGTTGTTGTGGGGTTTAACGCCATTTTTCAGCACATGATAGGCTATACATGGCGGCCAGTATTAATGGTGGAGGAAGAACCTGGGAAAACCTCGGAAAGAACCACCGACCCACGAGAAGCTACTGGCAAGCTTTCTCACATACCCACATTGGCTGAATCCAAGACTCAAACCAGCGCAGACAGAGGTGAGATGGCAGTGATCCGTAACAGAGAGTGCTTTAGACCATGTGGCCATTATGGGCCCTTTATAGCCTGTATTGCACTGAAGTGTCAACAGTTTTTTGTTGAACCACCAAAAAAAATTCCAAATAAAATTTCAATAAATATCTTTGTCCAAGAATTTTGTATGAGCACTTAATATTCCTAGGGAAAAGAATTAATCTCTTAGAATAGAAATAATGTGAGGAAAAATTAAAATGTAACTCCAGCTGGTCACAACAGAAAAAAAAACACCTTTCATTGTCAAAGGTAAAATGCCCAACTCAGATTATTTGTCTTTGTGTGTGATTAGGATTTGTAATGTAGCTTTAACAATTTTTCAGTCATATTGCTACAATTTCTGCACAGTGGCAGTTTATAGTGATGTCTAGCACTGGGACATCATGCCGCAGACATGTAGCATGATCTCCCACCCAGTCACATTATCCTGACACCAGGCTGACCCGTCCTAACACTAATCTGTTAATGCTGAGTGCCTAGCGAGGCATCTGTTAATACCATTTTTGTAAGTCTTTGATATGACTCGGCCGGGGTTCGAACCCATGACCTCCCGCTTCCAAGGCTGATGCTCTAACCATTAGGCCACCAGAGTGGTTTCTCAGATTATTTCTCAAAACATCAATATTAAACTTAGCTACTGTGCCAAATTGATGCCTGTATGAGGGTCACGTGATCACTTTCCAGAAACAAATAGAAGCTTTAAATCATGTACTCCCAGTCAGCCTCAATCTCACTCTTATCAATCCCACATTATGAATAAATCAAAAAAAGGAAGTTGTTTACTTGATTCTCAATCAAGGTCAGGAACTATGGCAGCATAAAAATACAAAGTTCTATTATTAGGCATTTATGAAAATAACAGTTAGGCTAAACTAATTTCTGGAAAAGGTAAAATTCCATTAAACAAAATTATATTTCTATAACATGTAATGAAATATAAAAAATTTAAAACTAACAAACAGACAATTACATTAAATCAAATATAAATTAAATCAGATATAAATAACATGGGCATATGTGGTGCATCAGTGGACCATGAGTTACTGACAACTCTCTCCACTCTGGAGGAGGATGTATTCACATGAAATGGACAAGGTTTATTGGCATGAGAAAGAAAGTTACTCTGTAGCAACAGGCAATAATTACTTCACAATAATTAGTCCCCCCCTCCAATAAACTACATTTTGAACTTAATGTTTTTGGAAAATACTGTCTTAAACTTATTTGATTGCCTTCAAAAAGTGTACACAATGGCATCAAATGATATTACTTATGCCTAAACTAATTATCAAGTCATGCCAGGCCCACATAATGCCATTCACACACCTGTCACTGCCTTTTGAGGAACCTTTGTGTGATGCAGAAATGTTGATGAAAACCTAGCTTTTTCCTTATGTCATTGTGATTTGGCTGGATTGGTCACTGAGCAGTTTGTTTCAGATGAGTTGTTGTTATAGGGTTTAACACCATTTTTCAGCACAGGATAGGCTATACTTGGCGGCCAGTATTAATGGTGGAGGAAGAACCACCGATCCACGAGAAGCTACTGGCAGGTTTTCTCACATATCCACATTAGCCGAATCCAAGACACAAACCCATGCAGACAGGTGAGATGGAGTGATCCATAATGGAGAGCACTTTAGACCACTCGGCCATTCGGGGCCCCCTTTATCAGATGAGTGTGTTTAGCTCAGATCTGGCTGGTCCTTTATCATCATCATGCCCAATGATCTACTAGAAATGATTAAACAGTATTGAAAGTAGCTCAAAATTATTTGATACGACATACATTTTTTGCCACCGCTCATGCGGCCTAGTGGTTAGAGCATCTGCCTCGGAAGTCAGGGGTTTGAACTCCGGTCAAGTCATACCAAAGACTTATAAAAATGGTACGAATAGCTGCCTTGCTAGGCGCTCAGCATTAAGAGGTTAGTGTTAGGACTGGTCTGCCTGGTCTCAGGATAATGTGACTTGGTTGGACATGATGCTACATGTCTGTGGCATGATGCCCCAGTACTAGACATCACTATAAACTGCCACACTGCAGACATCATAGCAATATGACTTAAAGTTTTTAAAGCAGCGTAAAAAATCCAAATCACATACACACATTTTTTGCCAATACAGGCACTGCTGACCTGAGGAATGTAAAGCTGTAATTGTTGATAATGGTGAGCACCTAGCAAGGCAGCTGTTAGTATCATTTTTATAAGTCTTTGGTATGACTCGGCTGGGATTCCATTTGTTGATAAAAATAACCTTGCTGTATTTTTCAAATATTAGTCTAAACTGAAAAATTTATTGTCTATGGAAGCTAACTCTAATTTTCTGGCAGATTCACTAGAAGCTCGTAAGAGCTGGTGTTTTATTCTGGTTTAGTTGCGACTCTTAATAAATATTACTCGATTTCACTTTTTTCTAACCATTATTATGTGTATTCGATTTAATGTATATTTGATTTAATTTAATTGTTTGTTAGTTTTAATTTTTTTTATTCCATTACATGCTATTGTAATTTAACTTTATTTACTGGATTTTATATTGTTCAGTTCTGACTGATTTTGACGTAAACAACTAATAATAGAAACTTTGTATCTAATCCTGACCTAGGTCCTGACCTTGATTCAGATAGTTTGTGGTAAAGAACTTCTTGTAATTTTTTAAATTCTTTCTCAGAGTAAGATTCATAAAGTGATATGGAGGCCATACTTGGAGTATATGACAAATAAAATGTATCAATTAGGTTTTTCCAGAGGATTGACCAATATCCAGGCATCTGTTTTGCATCGTAGCCAGATTTATTATTGATGTTTTGAGAAAGAATAGTCAATACTTGCCTTAATACTGGAGATGTCCAGGTGTTTTATGTTTTTGGGCTAGTTATTTTGTTTTCTTCAAATTATTTGGATTCCAAGAGATTATTTTTCCCTGAAAATACTTGTGCTCTAAATTAATTCTTGGGCAAGGACAGTTATTGAAATTTAAACAGAATTCAAACATTGGAATATTATTTCTTTGATTCAACAAATAACAGTTGACACATCAGTACGATGCTTACCACAGCATACATCATCGCCTTTCATTTTGGATTTCGTCGGGATTCAAACTCATGTCATTAGGTCGTTTTCTTACTAGGACTTCTATTTTTTATTCTTGGATTATTTTTGGATTTGACTCGTAAAAATGTAACACCATGTATTTTCAAACATTTTAGGCATACCACTCAAAATGCTAATTATCAAACATGGCAGTTTGTTAGGAGTAATCAGTGAAACAAACACCATAGACCCTGATCTGCTGGAACCTTATGTGACATGAGTTCAGGGTCTATGTTGTTTGCAGTTCAACATGACTTACAGGTAAGTAAATACAGCAATATAACAACCACTTCTCAGAAGCAATTGCTGAAAGGATTTGTTTTTCAAATGCATTCTTCTTTTCATCCTCCCAGGCATCCGTGGAGATAAACTTGCAACATGAAGCCATCCTGTTATGACAGTGTTTCAGATGCCAAAAAAGGCCTACTTTAACCTAGTTCTTAATCATGTTTATTAAATAGTGTTTAAAGGTATATATAGGTTCTAATTCCAGTTCAAATTAATCCATCATTGCCAAATTTAGATATTAGGTTCATCTTGGGATAAATATGTCATTGTGACATGTCATTATTCTAAGGTTTATTCAACATTGCTTAGAAATGATGACTCTTGTCACAAAATGGCTAGAATACACCAGTAGCCTAGTGGATAAAGCGTCTACCTCGGATGTGGGAGGTTGTGGGTTCGAACCCTGGCTGAGTCATACAGTATGACTGAAAATTTTGTAAAGCTATGTTAAAAATCCAGATTACACACACACACAGAGTGGCTAAAATAAAACTTGGATAATTAAAATCATGCATCCTCCAGGATTCTCTGAAGTTCCTCCTCCTGCTTGCCTGGTAATTTGGCACATATATGCATCAAATATACCTTAAACGCTTGGGTTTTGAGTTTTATTTTGAAGTTTCTTGCCTAGTTCAAGCTTAAAGAATGAAAGTCTTAATAAACTGCTTGGCAGAGTATTTAATGTACCACGTGTACTCACTTATAAGTCATGTGCCACTGTAACAGCACAGACCCAGATCTGCTGGCGCATCATGCACCAGCAGATCTGAGTCTGTGCATTTTGTTAGGAGTAATAAGTGGAGCAAGCAACAGAGACCCTAATCTGCAGACACAAGAGGGTATGGCAGATCAGGATCTTTGTTTGCAGTATGACTCATCTTGTGAGTACAGATGGTAGTTGAACTTGTCACTGATTTAAGGTACAATTGCCATTTGTTGCAGGCAATGCTGTGGAATAATATTTATGTCATTCATTGTGCTTATCATCTCTGTCACACCCTGACATATCAGGATATAATGACTTCATTTGTGTTTTAAAATGGTTAAATGGGGCTATAAATCAGTGGGGATGATTGCAGAAATTTTCATACTGATGGAAAGATTTCTATCCAGATCTTATGTTTGTGTCTAACTTCTCTTTAAAAAAAATAATAGATTTCTGGGTTTTATGGGACCTTGTTTATTTTAATGACTTCCTGGGCACAATATCTGTATCACTGAATCAAATTTAATCAAAATTTACCCTGTAGCAGCATCCAAAACCATAAACTCTTGGAAAGAAAGTTGACTGATAAGGTTTGGCTTGGTTTGGTTTTGATGGTTTATGGCACGCCATCATAAGAAGGTTATCTAGTATGAATGCGGTTGGAGCAAAGAACCATGACAACACCACAGTAGCTGACCCTGGTTGATTCAGTGTTAAGATTCAAACCTACACACTTTTGGTTTAGTCAGGCATGTTAACCACAGAGCCACCATGATACCTATCGTCATTGAGTCATTTCGTTTGACAGTCATTAGAGAGCATACCAGACGTAACATATATATCGCTTATACGTCGAGTCCAACTTCAAAGTGTAAAGACCCAGATTTGCCATCATGTAATGTGCCAGCAGATGTGGGTCTTCGCATTTTTTTGGCACATTGTGCAACTGCAGATCAAGTTCAGTGTTTTCTGCAGGTGGACAGATAAGAAATATTTTAAGTTGCAGGCAAAACCTATTTCAAAATTTCTACCTTATGTACTCGCTTATAGGTTGATTCAAGCTGCAAACACCAAAGATCATGATATGCGGTAGTATGATGCACATGCAGATCAAGGTCTATGTTGTTTGTTCTATTGATTACTCCTAACAAACCGCACAGACCCAGATCTACCAGCACATTATGTGAAAGCAGATCTGTGTGCGTGCAGTCTCCAGTTGGAAGTGTCTTATAATTGAGTATATACAGTAATTGCAGGTTCTTTGCTGATTAACACATTTATAATTTCAAGCAAAAAAAAGTGAAAATTATTGTGAATATATACTTGTTTAGATGATAAAATATACTTTCTGAAATAACTACTTGCATTAGTTGATACTAAAGAAGGTAAATATTGAAAATAAATAGACATTCTGCTCACTTCTTATCCTAAGAAGCTCGTTTGCACTAAAAATCATCGCATAAATATCATTGTTGCTTGAAGAAATTTGTGTAGAGCCATAGAGCTCATTTTTGGACACTTCTGATTTGTTCATGTATTGTTTAATCGGGTTTAATTAGGTGAAAGAAAAAATCTCACACTCCTTGACCCTTGCCTTGTGTGCATGTATGAGGTATTTTTTTAATTGTGACCACAAGGTGTATCAAATCAAAATCAGTTGGATTAATTATTCACACACACAAGCACACACACACACACACTCTCTCTCTCGATCGATCGATCGATCTTGATACCTGCCTTGGTCAACTGCAATGGCCTGTCCTTTGGAAAGTTTCTTAGCTTCTAATTCTTCTGCATTGTATAGCCAAATAATGTGTTCACAGTACTGCTACAAACAACAACAAAAATATGTTGGTAATTTGTTTTTAAAACAAATAACAGTGTAAATAAATATTTTTAGCTCTTCTGGTAATATACCTATGGGATGACCTGATGTCCATTTTCTGTCATCTGTAGTCTGAATTATTTTTTCTGAGGGCCATCCATCCATTTGCACAAGTTTGTTATCAGTACTCCTCCTTAAATACTTTGAAGATTGCCATGAAATTTTACATACCCACAAGGTTGAGTTGGTCTTAAATAACTTTGGCGCTTCTGGAAGATCCAGTATTGCCGCCACAGCAAACATCCGGAAAATCTTATTATCACTTCTCTTCATGAGGGAATAGTCATAACAATATCAGGTTTTTACTAAAAGACACTTACGATGTCTTTTTGGAATTAAATGAAAATGGGGTCAATTTGACATTTAGCATGGTAACAACAACATGTATCTTAAACATTTTATATATCACCTAGATGGGACATCATATCATCATTTTATTTTTCCCAGAAGGCTTCTTTTAAGTCCTGGTTGGTACTGACTGTAGCATGGACACCATGGCAGCCATCTTGAAAATCTTGTAGACATGGGTCTTTTTGCCAGTCAACTAATTATGGTCACTAGTTGGTCCTGAATGAAAATGGTGCCAATCTGACCTCAATTATGTCTGCCATAAAACATAATGAAAATCTTGTTTCTAATTCTCCAGAATGGATGGTCATATTTATGATGGTTGTTGTTGTTGTTGTAGGGTTTAACACCATTTTTCAGCACACGATAGGCTATACATGGAGGTCAGTATTAATGGTGGATGAAGAACCCAGGCAGTACAAGGATAGAACCACCGACCCTCGAGAAGCTACTGGCAAGCTTTCTTACATACCCACTTTGACCGAATCCGAGACTTGAACCTACGCAGACAGATGTGTATTTATAATGGTGTTTTCACCTTAAGTCTTTTAATGGTGTCTAGTTTTAACTAAATGAAAATGGTTCCAATCTTACATCCAGTATGACTGTCACAGCAGCTAAGTTCAAAGTCTTATTGCTCAGGAATATCAGACATGGTTTCAACACTCAACAGCTAAAAATAAGAAATGGTCTTATCTTGAATTCCAGGGAAAATCATTCAGGACAATAGAGAAATAGTCTCTTTGAGGGGCTCTTGTTTAGTTTCATTTGGCATTGAAATGATCATAAGTGTGTATGACTGAATGGTTGCAGGAAACTTGAATAGGGTTATATCAGCTCCCTCTCTTCCTTTTGTCGTGCCCAATGGACCCCTGTACCCGCTTCCAAATACTGAATGTTGGACAGCATATCAAAAAATTTCCAGACCTTTGTAATATATTGTAAATGTAGACATGCATCTGTGCATCTGTCCGAACACACACACACACACACACACACAATCCTTTAGACTTATCTTTGTTTATAGTTTAACTTTTGATCATAAAATGCATTTAGCACCAATGAATGTTTACGTTGATTTTTTTAATACTCCATACAAAAATAAGCTTCAGCATTCGTTGATTGTGTTTTCTTAGGTTTGCCCTACATATCTTTTACTCCCTTGGTTTTTCAAGGATTTTCAATCCTTTTTGTATGAGTATTAATTCTCTTCTATTCAACAGTGACAGATGTGCTCTAAAACTAGCACGTGCTATATCATCAGTCAAGTTAAAGTACAAGATAAAAAAATCATAAACTTAGTGTAGAGCTGGCAATAAAACTATATACAAGGTTAGAAAAGAGTACAATGAAGAAAGTTTGGCCTGTTGGTCTTTACGAAGTCTGACTTTTTTTATTGGCCTTAAGTATTTGGCTGATTACATTACGAACTGTACACTGAAATATTTGAACACCTTTTTTTTTTCTTTTATAAGCTAATTCATATTACAGAAACAACATTATGGGAATCTATAATACCCTTTTTTAGTAGGTTTCACACACATCCCCCCCCCCTCGACTTATGCCATATATACTCACCTATAAGTAATGTTCAGCTGCAAACAGCATAGGCCCTGATCGGCTGTAACATACTGTGCTGGTAGATCAGGGACTGTGTTGTTTGTTCTTGTCATTAATCCTTAAAGAAACTGCATAGACCCCAATATGCCAGCCCAACTTGCAGTTGGATGTGACCTATATGTGAGTATACATGGTAAGTGCTTCACCCAGCATTTGCACAGATGCTGGAGGGTGCTGGTTCGAACCCCAGCTGAGTCATACCAAGGACTTAAAAAATAGTACTAACAGCTAAAAATGGTACTAACAGCTGCCTCGCTGGGCACTCAGCATTAAGAGTTTAGTGTTAGGACTGGTCGGCCTGATGTCAGGATAATGTGACTGGGTGGAACATCATGCTGTGTGTCAGTGGCATGACACCCCAGTGCTAGACATCACTTTAAACTGGCACACTACAGATATCATAATGATATGACTGAAAAATTGTTAAAGCTACGTTAAAAATCCAAATCACACACACATTATTTTTACATGATCAGACGACAGATTCTTAAATTATACACCAGTTTTCAAACAAAATAATAGAGTACTCAAGCAGTACATGAAATTCCAGCATTTGAGTACAGTAATTCATAAAAGTGTGCAATATCAGATCATGTGAAACTGGACAGATAGTGTAAAATATGGGGAATATATACATTTTCATTAAGCTGTAGTCAAGGTAACTATTGCAGCCCAGGGTTTAGATTTTTTTCCCCAGAAAGTTAAAATACAATAATGCAAAACTTTGCATGAAGATGATCAGTTCTTTCAAATACTGGGTATTTTGACGTTTTAAACCAACTTTGCTCAAGGGAGTACCAAAATTTTCCTCTTTTTTTTTGGCTGGGTATCTGTTATATGGAGGATACAGGGATCACAAGATAAGAGACCTATATGTGTCTTTTCTGGGCAGGTGTTGTTTGTATTGAAGGTACCTGCTAAGACAGGTTGCACTATACATCACTTTCTAGCAGGGATAAAGTTGTAAATGTATGTTTTGTTGGTATCACTTAACAAAAAGCAGCTTTTAGCTAGACAACACTTTAGGATTCTCTGTACTAATTATATGGAACAATGGGAACCAATCTGGAAATGGGTGAAGATAATGCAGAGTACATGTACCATGTATATATGGGTTTGTCTGGCCAGGAATATTGGTTGACAATGAAATTAAAATTTTAAGGAAAATAAACTTTTTAGAGCTTATCTAGTTATAACTGAAATAATGGAGACAATGTTTTATTAATGAAAATTTCAGTCTTGTTACAAACCTGACTTTGAAAAACTCGCTACCGAATAAACATATGACTTTTTGGTGTAGAATTGAAAATGCATGTTTCAGACACAAGTCAATCCAAAATATGCTTGGGGGGGTGGGGACAATGTGGCTTTCTCCACACAGAAGTTGCATCAAGGATGGGTCTGTTCTGATGAATATAGGTTTGATCATGAGCGTCCAGAAATTTAAAGTTATTGACCTGTCAGTTGCTTAGATTTGGAGCTGAATTAATACCTGAGAGTCCTTGCATAGGTTTACACTGGGAGTTGAATTGATTCGTGATAGTCCTTGCATAGGTTTACAGTGGGAGTTGAATGGATACCTGATAGTCCTTGCATAGGTTTACACTGGGAGTTGAATTGATACCTGAGAGTCCTTGCATAGGTTTACAGTGGGAGTTGAATTGATACCTGAGAGTCCTTGCATAGGTTTACACTGGGAGTTGAATTAATACCTGAGAGTCCTTGCATAGGTTTACACTGGGAGTTGAATTGATACCTGAGAGTCCTTGCATAGGTTTACAGTGGGAGTTGAATTGATACCTGAGAGTCCTTGCATAGGTTTACACTGGGAGTTGAATTGATACCTGAGAGTCCTTGCATAGGTTTACACTGGGAGTTGAATTGATACCTGAGAGTCCTTGCATAGGTTTACACTGGGAGTTGAATTAATACCTGGAGTCTGTTAAGAATATGGAGAAAAACAATATCAACATTCATATTTCTCAGGCTATAGAATTTTTAAATAGAACTTAAGTGTGATAAAGCTTCCATTCCAGTTTTGTTGTGTTTGGAAGCAGATAATGGGAAGGAAATTAATGGATATTAATTAAAGGGTTGCCACCATTGCGGTACATACAGCACTTGTTGGGGGGGGAGTGTGTATCTGTAAAATACATTAATCAAGCCATCATACATCCATCAAGGTAGTATACCAGTTCAAAACAACTCATCACTTTTGCAATGACCAGGGGATAGTCAGATGGAATGCATGTTTTCCATAAAAATATTGATTGCTGATTGTAAATAATGACCTATTGAAACCAGTCATAAAACATGCTGTCCTCTGTCCAGGACTGAGTGGTCAGTTGACATTTGGACAACTTGCCCTTTAGCATTTGTTTTGTTAATAGCAGTAATGTTTCATGGAAGTTTTCTGAATAATTTCACCTTTATTTTTTTGAAAGAAAAGGCTCATTTATTGTGTGAGGGAGTTGTGAGGTGACATGTGGTATATGACCCCCCTGCCCCCATTATGGTGCATTGGTTATAATTATCTAGGAAGTGAATGACCACAGAGTTGTTGCCTGGTTCGAGCAAACAGTAAAATAAAATATGAAATTACTGGATGAAATAACAAAGATCAATACAGAGATATAGACTAGAACAACATGAGCCCCTATATGTAAAATATAATAATTTAATGAATTACATAAACAAAATGATATTGAACATGACATTTAAATGATACACTTTCTCTTGGAAATAGAATTATAAAATTTATGTGAAATGCAGTTAGCCATTTTGTTTTGCTGATTAAACAAATGTCATTGCAGAATTGAGTGTCTGATAGGACTCAAATTGTGTACACTGGGCATAAAGTGGTTGCTTCCAGTCCTTTTCAAATCACTGTTGGCAACAGGTCAGCATTGCCATATTTCTTTTCCTTCTCTCTCTGTCTCCATCCTCTTCAGGTCATCAGTTATAACTGGGTGTAATCTGCACTTATTCCCACTGGTATCATAGGTATGGAGCTATTTTGCCCCTTCACATAAATATAATATGCAAGCTAAACATTTATTATGTTTTTCTTCTCCATGGACCAAACAAGATTCCCACTCTTTTTAAAGCAGATATAGTCTTATTGTAACTTGACAGAACTTAACTAATGTGGTCAGTTCACAACCTGATACTGAAACACAACCTATTATCATCAAATTAATGTCTCTCTAGCAGCTCTCACATTCCTAACTGGAACCAGGACATAACTAGACCTCTTTGATAACTATTATCCCCCACTGTGGTCTGTAAATTACTAGCTGAATGTGTCGGTTGATGGATGCCAGTTTTCCTTGATTAAGAGAATTAGCAACTTATTTATACAAATGAATTAATGGACTTCACATTTTGTCTTAACTACATTACTTGCTAATTATTGATTCATTGAAAAATTTCCCCAGAGTTCTCAGACTTTCCTTTGGGCAGAAAAACTTGGACTGCCAAATTTTGCAAGGGAAATTATTTAAAACATTGAGTTTCATCTGGTAAAGACACCCCCTCATTTAGCTTAGCCAATCAGAATTAACTTTCTCTAACTACCAACATTTTAAAACTGCCAACTGTCATCAAAGTCAAAATAATTTTCTCTAGTCCATCTTTATTAACTATTCCTGGACAATTTCTTTTTATGACACCTATTTCCAATGGCCCAGGATTGTTTCTAACCTGACTGAACTTGGTCATTTCCTCAGCTGGACTGTACATTAACATATCTGTCAGACCATTATCCTAATTAGAATCCAGTCATGCCCTGAAAACAGAGCATATCCAGCCTTTCGAAGGCAGCAATTTATTGTGAGCCTAGTCAGTATGTCAGTGTTAAGAATACATGTCACACTGATCATGACAAAATGTGCTGTGACAAAACTTCAAAAATAGTTTTTGCACTATTACAGTTTGCAACATTTACAGCTTTAGGAAATGAAGTGTATATTGTTGATTATTATTCTGTCCTGTTTCCAGTCCTTCATGTTCAAATGCTTCATTCAAGTCATAATTGCTCTGAGAATATGAATTATAGTTTATCAGAGCTTATTAAATTATAGTGCATGTGTTTAGTTACATTATTTCTTCATGTGTACAAATAATTATAGGCCAACACATTTTCTTAGATATAAAATGTTGTCGGATTTGTAATAAGAAGAATGTTCTCTTTTGCAAATAGCAGAGGATGAATATAATTATATTCTTTGCATAATCATAAATTTGGTTACCTAGTAACCACTAAGATATACCAAACTTACAGGCAGCACAAAAATCACCAGTAGATTATGCATTTAGAATTATTTTATTGACATTTAAGTTTCTAATTTTGTTGGGAAACTATTAAACAGTTTTTTCTCTTGACCTGAGACTGTATTGTAATACATGATTCACATTAGTGGGAAGTGATACACAGCAATTACTTTTTCTATAGCAGTGGTGGCAGTGGCAACATCTTTTTGGGGTTTGGGTTTAAAAAAAATTATCTTCATATGTCTGTTAATAGATTCTTATCATCTTTGATTCAGTGCAATATCAAATTGAGACAATTCATTCTGTGATACGCAAATTCATCCCTTTGAATTTCAAAGTCTAAGAAATTTTGTGTTTAGGGTTTATAGGTTACAGTTGTTCATTTTGCTATTATTTTCATAGCCCGGTAATAGATTCTCATTATATATGGCACATATCATTATGAAGTATGAAGTACACACAATTCATTCTGCTACACACACACACTTGTCTCTTTGACCTTTCAGGTCAAGGATAATCATATAAACTTTGTATTAAGGTTTATGGTTAAAAGTTTGTTCATATACTTGTATTACCTAAACCCTTGCTGGTTTTCTTCATAACAATTTATGAAGCTTAGGCAATTTGGTGACATGCATGCTTATTCATTTAACCTTAAGATCAAGGTCACATGCCATTACAATTTTGTTAACGTAATTCATTCAGTGACATGTTTATCCTTTTGACCTTGGAATGACAGTGACAGTCATTGGAAATTTGCATTAAGATTTTGATTATTTTTTTATTTACTTGTATTTCATAAACCTCTTCATGAATTTTCATCGTACTTAAAATTTATAGTTGTGATGCTGCAACAGTTCATTCTGCAGCATGCACTCTCCCCCCTTTGATCTTGTGACTTGACTTGTAATCGAGTAGATATTGTACATGTGCTTATCGGTAGAGCAGCTCATACTCAGACTTTGTACGATCATGATAAAATTAGGGATGTAATTATTACAGATGATATTAACTATCGCAGCTTGCCATTTCAGATCTAAATTATCAGATTCATCCATGTTGTGGGATCATAATATAAATTAAAATGAGTTATTTGTTTCAGAATTAGATTTTTATAGAAATCCAAAACCTCATAAATTTAAAGGGCTGAAAGAATTACTGGTACATTCTTTTACTGGTTACCCATGATAATAACTGAAGTATAATGGGCTAATTGGAGTGGAAAATGCCTGAACTGGTTACAGCATAATCAGAGTTTCCAGTTTTAAAATCTAGTGGAACGTGCATGTTACACCAACTGACAACGATATTTCCTGCTTGCATTTGCATGAGCTCTACGTATTGTTCCAATTTTAATTTTTCATGTTCAGTACCATTTCATACAGTAATCAGTACCAATCAGGATCACTTGAACACAAAGTGATAAACTTGTGTAACACTGGTGTTAAAATGACTTAAATGCAATAAACGTAAGACATTTTACTCGTCAAAGGAGAAAGCAGGGTTTGTGTATTTGCGAATGTAGGTGTGTATTAATATTGTTCAGTATCATATCTGGACTAACACGTTATGGTAAAGGTATAGAGTTTGGCTGCAGCTAAAACAGAGATACAACAGTTTTTTAATTGTTGCTCAAAGCTTGTTAAGAAAAGAGGCTGGGAAAGATATATTTAATTAACTTTTTTAATTTGCACATAAATTTGTTCATTTAGTAAATATGCATGGTGTCATGAAATCATTAGCAAATTTTGAGACTTGTTACTGCTAATGATATGGCTATCTAGGCGATTTTTATCGGCGTATGTTATCTTGCCGTCAGCTGCAACATATCATATTATGCACAATAACTCAGAATTTTGTGGACAGCATGTACGTGGGGTAAAGATGGAATCCAGTTGATTTTGGGTTAAAATTTTGCTCAAGGTCAAAGATTATTGAGACTGACAAAATCAAAATGGTTTCCACATAATAACATGAGTTTTACATGATCTCACAGTACCAAACTTTGTGAATAGCTTGCACTTGGGATAAAGAAGAAGCCTATTTATGGGGGGGAGGGGTCAAAAGGTCAAAGGGCTACAGTCCCCATGGTTGAAATTAAAAAAATTGTTTCTACATAGATATTTCAGTTCTTGGCTTTGTACCTTCAGCAGAGTTTGTAGATTTCTTGTATGTTTGGTAAGAAAGAAGGCTATTGATTTTGAGGTCAAAGGTGAAAGTTGCTATGATCGGAAGAAGAATGGTTTTTACAGAATAACTTTTACTTCTTTGGGGCTGAAATGGTCAAAGGTCAAATGCAAAGAAAAATGAGTTTTGCTGAATTAATTTGATCTAGAATAAGTGTCCTTAAGCAAAACTTTTTTGGTTTGTTGTTGTTGTTGTTGAAGGGTTTTATGCCATTTTTCAGTACAAGATAGGCTATATATGGCGGGCAGTATTAATGGTGGAGGAAGAACCCGGGAAAACCCCGGAAAGAACCACCGACCCATGAGAAGCTACTGGCAAGCTTTCTTACATACCAGCATAGGCTGAACCCGCGACTCGAATCCACACAGACAGGTGAGATGGCAGTGATCCATAACGGTGAGCACTTTAGACCACTCGGCCACTCAGTGCCCCTCAAACTTTGTTGATGTCTTTCACTTAGGTAATAAAGAAACCTATAACTTGGTCAAGATCACGGTAAATAAATTAGGAACAATACTAGTTTCTGCACAGTAACTTGAGTTCAAGATTACCTGCTTTGACTAAAGGTCATTGAGACTTGTTTGTAGATAATCTCCTGAGCCAACATCACCTTACTAGATCCCACTCAGAGGGTTATTAATTACTAATTATTAATTAAAACAGGGGAAGGCATATACAGTACACGTGCCAGGTATAGCATTAAGAGATATGCTTTGTATTACATCCATAACAGATTGCTTGAAAGTACAATATTGTCAATTTCACTCTCAGCCACCATTAAATATGGCTGATAACACTGGACAACAAATTTTTACAAAAGTCATGTTACTGAAATAAAATTAGTCAATTCTTATCAATTTTTATGTGCTGAACACGAATATGACAGTCAAATTGCAAAATTGGCTCTAGTTTTTTTGTAATCTGCAAGAAATTAATGTTTACATAACGAAATGCATTCCAATAGTAAAAGGTCAACTGTAATAGCCTACCTATAAAAAATCAAGTCATTGACTACATCTTAGATTTCTTCGCCTGTCTCTTGTACAGCTGTTCGGGAGCATCTCTGAGGAGTGTCCAGCAGTAGTCAGCCAGCATTGTAGTGGACCATTTTCCCTGGTATCTTTGTTCCATTGTTGCGATATCTTGATGAAAACGTTCGCCGTGTTCATCACTAACAATACCACAGTTGCTAGGAAAGAAATCCAAATGGGAATGAAGGAAGTGAATCTTTAGAGACATATTGCAGCCAAGTTTCTTATACTTCATCAACATGTCTTCTACTAGTTCCTTATAGTTTTCTGCCCTAACATTTCCGAGGAAGTTTGTAGAAACTAGGCGAAAAGCATTCCATGCTTGTTTCGCGTCACCTTCCAGCAAGTTGTTGAACCGGTCATCTTTGAAAAGCTCTCGAATCTGAGGACCCACAAAAACTCCCTCTTTAATCTTTGCTTCGCTGAGTCGAGGGAATTTTTCATGCAGGTATCGGAATGCTGGCAAAGTCCGGTCAATGGCTTTCACGAAGTTCTTCATCAAACCTAGTTTGATGTGAAGGGGTGGTAGCAAGATTTTCTGAGCCTCAACCAGAGCTGGGTGTTGGATATTCTTCTCTCCAATGGCTACATTCTGCCTGTGAGTCCATTCCTTCCTCATGTAGTGCATTTCCCTTGCTCGGCTATCCCACTCGCATAAGAAACACATGTATTTTGTATATCCTTGCTGCAGTCCCATTAAAAGGGCAACTACCTTCAAATCACCACAGAGGTGCCAGCTGTACTTGTTATACTCAATGGAATTCAGTAGCTGCCTTAAGTTATCGTATGTCTCTTTCATGTGGACAGCATACGCTACTGGAATAGATGGAAGAATGTTTCCATTGTGCAAAAGCACAGCCTTGAGACTCAGTTTCGAAGAGTCCACAAATAGTCTCCATTCTTGTGGGTCATGAGTGATTTTTAAAGCATTCATGAGGCCCTCAATATCGGAACAGAATATCAGATTACTTTCCTTTCTGAAGAAAGGCTCCAATTGCTGGTGGCGCTTTCGATATGCAATAATTGTGACATCTTCTAGAAGATTCCATTGTTGGAGTCTTGATCCTAGCAATTCTGCCTTGTTCTTTGATAAGTCCAAATCACGAATCAAGTCATTTAGTTCTTCCTGTGTTATTCTGTGTGGGGTTGATGATGCACCACAGTGAAAATCTGGATCACTGCATGCTGATGGACCAGGAGAAGAACAGGTCGACTCACCTTTGTCTTCGTCAGATGAATCAAGAGAATATTCTGCTGGAGGTTCTGGAATAGGAAGTCCCTCACCATGTGGAACTGGTCTCAATGCAGACGGAATGTTTGGGTAGACTATTCTCGACTTCTTTCGCTTCGTTATTCCGCCGGAAAGAGGAGGAACCAAGCAGAAGTAACAGTCATTTAGGTGGTTGCTTGGCTCTCTCCACACCATTGGGACTGCAAACGGCATTGATGACCTTTTGCAATTCAACCACTGTGAAAGCTGTGTTGTACATGTAGCACAGCATATATGCGGAGCCCAAGGCTTGTCTTGGTCACCAACCTTGCATCCGAAGTAAAGATGATATGCCTTCTTCACTTGAGAATTGATACTTTTCTTCTGGTTGGCAAATGTCACTTCCCCACAAATATAGCAAAAATTGTCCGCGGTATTAACACACTTTCGAGGCATTACTGTTCTTTATTGTACGTAAATGGATAAAATAATAAGTTTTATGTAACAGTAGCTTGAACTGTCTCGCACAACGTCTAAAATATTTTAAATGCTGAACCTATCTGATTGGGCTTTATATAGTACACTGCTTACGTCAGCTTCAGCAGCCGCCTGGCATTAGTATAATAGGCCTACACATGTATAGTACACTGCTGACGTCAACTTACTTCAGCAGCCGCATGGCATTAGTATTGCATTGCATCAGAAAATGATGCAATCAACTGTGGATGATGTGAGCATGATGGTATTATGCAATGTTACATCATTATTCCGGATGTTGCTGCAGTCCTACTGGAGAAATTTACACAGTGAAACATAGAAAATGAGGTATATGAATATCTTCAAAACGAGAGCCAATACAAATTTTTCACGGTTATATTCGTGTTCGGCACACCAAAATACTACAGATTAGGGCCTTTTCAAGTCAGTAATGATTTCACTGTTGACCAGTGTAACATTATAAAGCTGGTTTGTTTACCATGACTACAGCTACTACCAGCTTAAACTCAGACATTACAGTACTTCCATAGCAAGGAACAATTTATCAACCTGTCAGACATTTCTTATGTCCAGACAAAATTAGGAAATGGAAAAAAAATTCATCACAGATCTAGTATCATGCATCTGTTTTAAAGTGATAGTTCCAGCAATCATGGCATCATCTTTCGGCTTTTACTAATAGTCGAAAATTGTCACGATTTTTTACCACCAAAACAAGGCACAGTTGAATAAGAAGCAAATATAAATTAAGATAGTTACATTGTTTTGTTTTTTTGTCAAACACACATTAGTGGGAAAGAAGACATAGAAGTAACTTTTCCAGCACAGGCTGCATTACAAGTTTGTTAAAAAGTTTGGATTAAAGTTTTTGTTTTTAATAATGCTGTAATTGCAGACTTGTCATGCCTGGCTTGGCCATCTTATGAAAGTGTTTCACTTGAACGAACAACATTCTTAGCAGAGAAGTGAAGATCAAACTGAACCCACAATGCAACCAACCATTCAGAAACCCTCTGTTGTTTCCATATCATTAATCAATTTCACCTCTGCATTATGTATGTACAACAAAAAAAAGATTTTGCCAAATTTAACCTGAAATACTTGCATAATTATGAATTTAATTCCAAACTTTATTAATATTTTGTGTATAAAAATAATATCTGTCATTTATTAAAGACTAAACATTCATGGACTTTCCTTTTTGAGGTATATCTGTGAAACCAGATAAGGATTTGATCAATCTACTGAAATGGACCCTTTTGCTTTGTGGCATATTTTGCATTAAATACAATTTTCCTGAAGAACCAAGGTTAATTAAAACTTGAATGAGGTTTTCATTTAGTTTTAATTCAAAACAGACGAGTTTTTTTGTTGATCATTAGTTTGAACTATAAACCAATCAATGGTGGTTAATTTACTAATTTCTACACAGTGCCTTTCTAAATCTAGGGCTTCTTTTAAAAAATAGTCTGAAAAGTCCATATATTTGGTGTGTTTCAGCACTGAATTTCAGCCAAAAGTCAATAACAGAAATTGTGTTCAGTTGATAAGACATTTCACTGGAACCGCATGACCAATGGTCAGCCAAATCAATTATTCTGAAGTTCCATACAACACTTTACCCAGTTTAAAACAGTCAGCTGTGCAAGTCAAACCCTACTTAAAG
The DNA here is from genome assembly GCA_028554795.2 of Sinohyriopsis cumingii. Lineage (NCBI taxonomy): Eukaryota > Metazoa > Mollusca > Bivalvia > Unionida > Unionidae > Sinohyriopsis > Sinohyriopsis cumingii. The sequence goes on along the minus strand of CM068824.1, from coordinate 116,654,761 downwards.
GTACAGCATTAGAAATGAGTTGCATGTCCTAAACAGCAACTTTTCCAAGATGATAGATACACACACATGCACAGACAGGGAACCCTGCTATAACATGCTTAATTAAGACACAGATTCGGATAAAACATAGTCATGCCCACTTGTGTTGTCTTAGCTGTCCTTTGTTGCCTGACATTACTCAAAACATCAGCCAAGCCAACTGATGAAAATAAAATTATGTTACAGTATAGATGCGCTTATAAGATGACTCCAACTGCAAACTGCACAAACCCAGATCTGCTGTTGCATAAAGCTTGGGCAGATCTGGATCTGTACATTTTGTTAGGAGTAATCAGTTGAACAAACAATATAGACCCTGATCTGCAGGTGTGTTATGCTAAGGCAGATCAGGGTTTATGTTGTTTGCAGTTGGACTCGACTTGTAATTGAGTATATACAGTAATATCAGTAACTTGTTACTTACAGATCATAATTAACTTTCTTACATAGAAATGATTAATTTTCCTCAAGCATGGGTCTTTCTTAATTCCAACTTTTATAATGGGTAGGTAATAATACTATTACTATATGATTGATGACTTGTTTTTTCCCCCACCCCACGATAACCATAATGCATTCAGCGCATTTTGTGTCATTCTTGCTGTTGCTATGACACTATGGTAGTAAACTAGGTAACAGATGAGAGCAAATAACCATCAAGTATATAAAATTCAGCGAATAATGTATTTCCCCCAGAATACAAACTGAAAATTGAAAAATAACTTTCATTATTAAGAATTAAATCCCAAATAGTCCTTAAATTCTATCACAAGTCAAAATGTATAGAGTTCCAAATGAATTCCTGTGGTGTTCCAAATAAATTCCAAAGTTGAATATTTTGATTTGCCGTTTTGTTGCAGATGTGTTGATGTGCCAATGGTCTGGAATGTGGCGATGTGTTAACAGTCTCAATGTAGCACAATAATATAATCTAAAAGTCTTTGAATGAATTCACAATAATTCAAAAATAATGATTTAATCCAAGAAGTATTAATGAGCACTTTGTAATTCCATTGAATAACTTATTTAAATAAATCCACCCAAATTAAAAACTGAAGACAAAGATAAGACTGATTCCACTTTGGATGTTAAGGTAGGAATGAGTAAATTTGAAGTAAATGATATTAATAAAAGCTAAGACACAATAATAGAGTCAGGATGTAGGGCAGTTTCCTTTCAACAATATTCAGAGTCTTTCATTCAGAATCATATAAACAGGTTTACCTCCAATAGTAATAATCTGAAAATTGAATATATAATCATAGAGAAATATTAGCTATGTTGTATGTTGTTTACAGAATAAATGTCACTAGTCAGATATACCATCAACTTGAATTCAGACTAAGGTCAGTTACAAAATAAATTATCTGCAAGTCATATAAAAATGGCCATTTTATTTTTATTTTCTAGTAGGTGGTGCTACTGGCCACTCAGACTATAGTTAAATGCATATCAACTTGTGATACTGTGTTAATAGGAATATTTACCAGTTCTATAATAACACAGCTCTCCCCCCCCCCAATTTTTCAGTTTTAGTTGTGAACTAGAATAAACAAGCTGTTAAATGGGGCATTCTTTGAAAATCTTACTTTTATTGCTGTGTTTTTCCTGGCTGCTTGACTGGCATTTTAATTAGAAAGCAAAGATGAATAATTCAAATTTTATCAAAGAAATTTACATCCAGTTCAGATGTTTCACAAAGGATTTTCCCAGGGGAAAATGAGAATTTTATAGCTAGAATCTGTCAACAATGAAAGTTGAAACTCTGCATTCTTTTTCAGGAAACACTTTTGATACATGTTTTTATGTGTTTAGCTGGTAGTATGCCTTGAATTGCTGTATTGAAACTTTGATTTTAAGGTAGGGCCAGGTTTCAAATTACAGTACTTTGGCAGGATATCTCATGAAAATGATGGTGTTGATCACAAAGAGGTGTTTGCTTGTAAACTCAATTTAAATATTGGAATAATAATAACAATAATAATAATAATGATAATGATAATAATAATAACAATAATAATAATGGTTGTGGTAATTTACTAGCTGGTGTTCATTGGAGCATGCCCTTTTACTGCAACTGCAATCAAGAAACGTTTGTAGAAGTCGTAATTGGATCAAAATACTTTTATGCTTGCTCTGACATAGAAATAGAGAAGATGATTTTAAATGTATTGTAAAAATAAAGCCCATTTAACACATAAAATATCATTTTAGAACACATTTTTATCATCTCTTTTATTAGTGTTTAACAGTATCAAGGAAACATGGTTCATTAAAATAGCAATGGTTATAGTGGAATTGTAATAAGTGTTACCAGCATTTCAGTTTTCATTTAAAGTCATGGTTTTAAAACCAAGTTAGACCTGTACAGGTGTGGCATTACTAGGTCTGTCAGTCAAAGCATTCAGGCATGTAATTCCCCCCAATCAGGTACCATTGGTCATTCAGGGGTCTGTTCAACTGGCACTCAAATTGTCTGATGTGATTTGCCCAATTTCTTTCTTAATTCTGGGAATAATTTCTGCACAACCTATCAGAGAAAATGAATTGACTTTCCTAATCCTCCAGTGTGCCTCGACCATGGACCATGTTACTAAACTTGTTCTAAGCTAGTTTTATAAACTTAAACTTTTTTCTCTCTGTTTTCTGTAATTATATATATAGAGATTTTTCTGTATTCTTGGTTGCTGGCTTGTATCTGTGCCTATTCCCTTTGCAAGTCTAAATTTCATTAATTTAGCTTTCAGAACATTAGATTCTGTGAAAGCTTCTATTTAGCTAAATGGTTTATCTCTCATTATGCTGAGATAGGATGACTTTTAAAAGTGCCAGAACTGCTGTGTTATAAAATTTAGGTGCTACTTCTGGCTTTGATGTTGCCATTTTCTCAACAGATGGGACTTGGTTTTGGAGAGTCTTAGAATTTATCTTTGATGTAAACAACTCAGGGAGTTTGTGTTGTAGGATATTTGACCAGTTTTAAACATTTGATCCTGTTATAAACTTTATTTTGATTTTTGGCAGGAAATCTGTCTTGGATACTTGACCTCTCAGTGGGAGTTTATCACAAAGATCAAGGCTCCTCCATTCCCCCTCCAACCTTTTACACTAAATTTGAATCATGCAGCTGTTGGATATAATGAACCAATTTAAATCCTTCTCCCATATATTTTCCTAAACACATATGGCCAGTTCCTTTCAACCAGTGTTTATGACACACACACAGACCTTACTAAAACCAGCAGTTTTGTTGCTATAGTAACAACTGACCTGGGTAAAACTAAATCAGATTTTTTTGTCAATAACTATTATTCATGAAGCAGAAGAGTATGATGTTGAACTTTCAGTTTTATGACGAAATATAATGGCCAACTGGAGAAAGAACCATAAAATATTAAAGGATTTATTTTCCATAAAATGAGTCATAAAAGTTGAATTGAAATTTTGATATTAGAGCTTTGTGGATTTATAGAAAGATCAAATTTTGCAATGATCAATATTTTGGCTGAATGCAATTTTCATTATATTGTTTGAAAGGAGACAGATAATACTGGTAGCTAATTTCTCCGATACTCCGGATATTTTTGTCAGAATTGTTTGGCCATATATCATCTGTGCCAAATTGGAAAGTTATAAAATTTAAGAGCTGCATTTATTATATGGATCTTCAGGCAGAATTCATTTGGAGTTGCAAATAAATTTTTAATTTCTTTGGCAGTATTTTATGTAACTGTGTTATGCCAGGATCAGATTTAGAGGAAATTTCATTCCGGGCAGTCAATGTAATGTTCACAAATAGTTCATTTTCTGCACTGGCCTAACGATGTGTATTAAACTATTACACTGTGCCAAAAATTAAGATAAGAAATAATTTATTGTCCAATCCATTCTAAATTGGAATGGAAAGAGAGGTTCTGAATATAAAGACATTTTTATGTATTTATGCAAAAAATTTGAGATAACGTGGTAACATACAAGGGGTTGTCTTGTATCTGGCAAAATATTTAAATTAATTGCTTAAGTGTCATCATTTTTACACAGAAGTGGAGACATGATCATCTATCATAAGTTCATTATCTGATAATTTTACTTTCAAATTAGATAAAGTTTCATCGACAGGGATTTAAATTTTCTGTCAGTTTTGATATTTTTTGTTAAACAGTTGCACATTAGAGATGATTGAATGGAATGAATAAATTTGGATAAGCTTTGGTACCACTGTCATCAAACATGACTCAACATTTCAAGGATGAAATGTTATGACAGACTTGGAAATCTTGCTCCAAAAAGATCAAGTGAGTCTTTTGATTGGTTAGTATATTTTTTAGTGCTAGGTTTGGAGTCAAGTAAGGTTTTATTTTGGAGGGGTCAGGATTTGACTGTCTAGTGCATGAATAACAAGTACAAATCTAGTTTCTATCCTTCCATTTAGTCACACCTTGTCAAAAAAAAAGTAAAACAAAAGGGGAAAATGGTATTCACAATTATATGTGTCCATCTTTTTGTTTGTTTTTCTGTCTGTCCATCACATTATCGGTTTCACTCTGCAACTTCAGTCTGTGATAAATTGATTGCACCTGATATGCATATGTATAATTGATCAAAGGTGTTTTGTAGACCACATTTGCTGTTCTTCCATTATGATCCAAGGTGAAAGATCAGTACCATATGTACTTGCTTGTAAGACAAGTCCAACTGGAAAGTGCACAGACCCAGATCTGCTTTCACATAATGCGCTGTCAGATCTGATCCTTTGCAATTTGCTAAGAGTAATCAGTAGAACAAAAAACATCATAGACTGATCTGCAAGTTCATTATGATATGGTAGGTCAGAATCTATGTTGTTTGCACTCAGACTGGACTTATAAGTGAGTATAAACGATATTTTCAGTGTTCATTTTAACTTTAAAGCTGTGTTAAGATAGTGGGATGAAAATGATCATGCCGTAAATAGTTATACCTAATATCGACGTAAAAAGAGACAGGAATATAGTGGTGGCTCTACTGTCATATAACAAGATTGTTTAATGGGTTTGGTGTTACTACAATACAAGGTGGATATTTATTGTCGAGGCAGTTGGGTCAGGTGTCCTGCACTGGACACGCCACAGTAGCCAACACTGGCTGACCCAATGGTAGTATTTGAACCTGTTCCAATTTTGATGACTGTGGTGTACTGACCGCTGAGCCATTATGCCTCTTCCTGTCATTAATCGCCTCTTTCAGCGTGCAAGAGGATGCATTGGCAAGTCTGATTAAAATTAGACCTGCACTGTACTACGTGAAGATCTGATAGTGACCGATTAGGGGTCATGATCTGGTGACCTTTGATTTAGCCAATGGAAATGCAGCATTTCGAAATTAGAAAGTGTATCAGATTGTTCAGCGCACATTGTTGCTCTTCATCCATAATGCTCATTCTCCCAAATCTGAAGATATAAGACTTCATCTGATTGACTGATATAAAATTAACAACTGTGGTAATCACGTAGGTCACCAGAACATGACGCCTAAGCAGTTGCTGTCAGATCTTCACATAGGATAGTGGATATCTGATTTTAATCAGATTCGTGCATTGGACCTCTTCAACAACCACAAACCGGCATGAGGCAACATGATTTTTGGATCATTACTTATTGTATATAACTGATTGTCGTTGACCTAATTCTTTTTGTTTGACATTACCCAATGGCAAATCAATATCATTAAAGAAGCGGGGGGGGGAGGAGGACACAATAATCACAGACTATATATTTTTTCCTGAAAACATCAAATCATTCAGGAGATATAGATATGTTTTGTATTTACTTCCCTAAAAATGGTGTCAATGCCATTATTTGATTCTGTAGTACTCTATTATTATTATTATTATTATTATTATTGTTATTATTATTATTATTATTATTATTATTACCACTACAATCATTATTATTGTTATTATTATTATTATTATTACTACCACTACTACAATTATTATTATTATTATTATTATTATTATTATTATTATTATTACTACTACTACTACTACTACTCTTATGTTACATGTTTAGGCTCGAATAAACAGTAACACAAGAAAGAGTGAAAACAACAAGCTTTGAAAAAATACAATAATTTATTTTCCTGGAAAAATTCTGTAAAAATGAAAATATAAGAACTTACGGTTTATAGAATCAAATCCAAAAATAATCCACAAATAAAATTTTAGTGGTCCTAATAACAAAATGTTCTAATGATTTCAAGTTCAAGTCATGACGAAGAATCCAAGATGGAAGACGTTGAGCTATGTTCTGATCTGTAGTGTTGAAGTCTACAGTTCCTTGTAGAAACAAGAATTATCACTCCAGTTTTGGAAATCTAAATAAATTTGTTATAAAAACTGTCCTTGTTCAACAATTTCACCTTAGGACTTGAATCAACTCCAAACAGCACAACATACAACTTCCATTGTAAAGAAGAAGCCCAGCTTCTACTGAGATTATCTCTCCAAAGCAAAGGTTATATCGTTTTCTAAAATGCAAAATGGGGGTCACGTGATCATGTTCCAGAACCTCGTAGAAATTATATACTTGTTAAAGTTCACATACACCCAGTGTGGCCCTGACAAAAACCAATCATTTTACTCTTAAGTAACAAAAACTTTTTAAAAAATTGTTTACATCTTAAATCAGTAGTCCCATAATGACCTCGACAACAACCAATCATTTTAAAATAAAAATAGAACTTATTTGTGTGGTTGCTACTAATTTTGAATCAAGGTCAGGATCTAGATCAGTACCTGGTGTTTATAAAATGAAGTCAAGGTCAGACTATTTTCTGGAAAAAGTATCATCTCCAGTGAATATGTACATTACAGTAGCATGTAATGAATTTTTTTTAAAACTGACAAACAATTAAATTGAAATAAATATATATTAAATGAGATATAATTAAATAAAATGTACATAACACTACTACTACTATTATTATTATTATTATTATTATTATTATTATTATTATTATTACCACTACTATAATTATTACTATTACAATTATTATTGCTACCATTATTAATATTACTACTACTACTACTTTCATTATTATTATTATTATTATTATTATTATTATTATTATTATTATTTGACATTTGAATCTGCAGTACTCTATGGGTTTTCTAGTAGTAATAGTAGTAGTAGTAGTAGTAATGAAGCAAATAGTAATATTGAACATAATTTTAGATTGGAATACAGGAATATGGCATAACACTATTACTTATCTGAGATAAATGTCCTATTTTATATTTCATACTAGATGACTAATTGAGATAACCTGTTTGCTGTGAAATGTGTGATAGTGCTCCAACTAAGGTCTTAGATTTTCTTTTAAATTCCAGTTTATAAAGAAAAATTTAGAACCTTGTATTTAACATTTTTAAAATCTTTTTCTGTTATATGCCTTTTTTGTTTTTGGAGGTTTGTAACATTTTCAACTTTTATTTTTTGCCTTGTGGTGGATATTTACTTTTGGTTGAAAGGGTTTGTCTTGGAAACTTTTGCAAGTGCTTGAATGTGTAGTTTTTTGCTAACTGGAGTTTTCATGGTACCATATAGCTAGGATTGTGTTGATATAAACCCAGTACATACATATAATGACTGAGAAAATGTGCTCTGTTTTGGACACACACAGACATATATTTGATAATTTTTCATGAAATCATTGTGCAATACATTTTTTATTGGAGGATGGTCTTGTTCAACTCAGCTGTCAACTCAGCTGTCATAAAGCTAAGAGATCTAGGACAGATGAGAGACTGGTAAATGTTTTTACAGCTGATTGTTGCCAATGGTTGTCATTCGTTTTGTTTCTTTCATATTTTTGGGGAAAATATTTTCGGTATCGTTAATGCATCTGTTGTATTTCTGTAATTAAGATAAATGTAAATGTGTTATTTATTTTAGAGCTGGTAGATTGTACTGAAGTAGTTTCAGTGAGATAGTGTCACAGTCTGATGACTTGACAATGCATGCCCCTTTGTAGTTTCAGTGAGATAGTGTCACAGTCTGATGACTTGACAATGCATGCCCCTTTGTAGTTTCAGTGAGATAGTGTCACAGTCTGATGACTTGACAATGCATGCCCCTTTGTGGTTTCAGTGAGATAATGTCACGGTCTGATGACTTGACAATGCATGCCACTTTATATTTTCACTGAGATAGTGTCACAGTCTGATGACTTGACAATGCATGCCCCTTTGTGGTTTCAGTGAGATAGTGTCACAGTCTGATGACTTGACAATGCATGCCACTATATTTTCAATGAGATAGTGTCACAGTCTGATGACTTGACAATGCATGCCACTTTATATTTTCAGTGAGATAGTGTCACAGTCTGATGACTTGAACAATGCATACCCCTTTGTATTTTCAGTGAAATAGTGACTCAGTCTGATGACTTGACAATGCATGCCCCTTTGTATTTTCAGTGAGATAGTGTCACAGTCTGATGACTTGACAATGCATGCTCCTTTGTATTTTCAGTGCGATAGTGTCACAGTCTGATGACTTGACAATGCATGCCCCTTTGTATTTTCAGTGAGATAGTGTCACAGTCTGATGACTTGACAATGCATACTCCTTTATATTTTCAGTGAGATAGTGTCACAGTCTGATGACTTGACAGTGCATGCCCCTTTGTATTTTCAGTGAAATAGTGTCACAGTCTGATGACTTGACAATGCATGCCCCTTTGTATTTTCATTGAGTTAGTGTCACAGGCTAATGACTCGACAATGTTTGCCCCGTTTGTATTTTTATTGAGTTAGTGTCACAATCGGATATCTTACAAGTGCATGCCCTTTGTCTACTCAGTGAGTTATTGTCGAAATCTAATGTCTTACCATGCCCCTGTGTATGTTCATTGAGTTAGTATTACAGTCTGACAACTGCCAGCATATGCCTCTTTGTATTTTCAGTGAAACAGTGTCACAGTCTGATTTCTTACAGCTGCATAACCCATTGTCTACTCATAGAGTCAAAATCTGATGTCTTAAAAGTGTCCCTTTGTATTTTCAGTGAAACAGTGTCAGTCTGATTTCTTACAGCTGCATTACCCCTTTGTCCACTGAGTGAGTCCAAATCTAATGTCTTAACAGTGTCCCTTTGTATTTTCAGTGAAACAGTGTCACATTCTGATTTCTTACAGCTGCATACCCCATTGACTACTCATTGAGTCAAAATCTAATGTCTTACCAGTGTCCCTTTGTATTTTCATTGAAACAGTGTCAGTCTGATTTCTTACAGCAGCATTACCCCTTTGTCCACTAAGTGAGTCAAAATCTAATGTCTTACCAGTGTCACATTGTATTTTCATTGAAACAGTGTCAGTCTGATTTCTTACAGCTGCATTACCCTTTTGTCCACTGAGTGAGTCCAGATCTAATGTCTTACCAGTGTCCCTTTGTATTTTCAGTGAAACAGTGTCACATTCTGATTTCTTACAGCTGCATACCCCATTGTATACTCAGTGAGTCAAAATCTAATGTCTTACCAGTGTCCCTTTGTATTTTCACTGAAGTAGTGTCAGTCTGATTTCTTACAGCTGTATTACCCCTTTGTCCACTCAGTGAGTCAAAATCTAATGTCTTACCAGTGTCCCTTTGTATTTTCATTGAAGTGTCAGACTGATTTCTTAAGCTGCATACCCCATTGTCTACTTAGTGAGTTACATAGTGTCAAAGTCCGCCCCTTTCTATTTTCAGTGAGTTGGCATCACAGACTACTTGAGAGTGCATGTCCCTTTGTATTTTCGGGGGCCCCAAGTGGTCAAGTGGTCTAAAGCACTCACTGTTATGGATCACTGCCATCTCACCTCTGTTTGCGTGAGTTTTAGTCTCGGGTTCGGCCAGTGTGGATATGTGAGAAAGCTTGCCAGTAGCTTCTCGTGGGTCGATTGTTCTTTCTAGGGTTTTCCCGATATCTTCCTCCTCCATTTATACTGGCCACCATGTATAACCTATCTTGTGCTGAAAGATGATGTTAAGCCCTACAACAACAACAACAACAACCCTTTGTATTTTCAGTGAAGTAGTGTTACAGTCCAATGACTTGACAGTGCATGTCCCCTTGTATCTTCAGTGAGTTAATGTCACAATCTGACCGCTCTGGTGGACTAGTGGTTGGAGCGTCCACCTCAGATACAGGAGGTCATGGGTTCGATCCCCAACAGAGAAATACCAAAAATTATATTAACAGCTGCTTCGCTTGGTGCTCAGCGTTAAGAGGTTAGTGTTCAGACTGGTTGGCCTGGTGTCAGGATAATGTGACTGTGTGGGGACATCATGCTACATGTCTGTGGCATGATGCCCCAGTGCTAGACATCGCTATAAGCTGTCACACTGCAGACATCGTAGCGATATGACTGAAAAATTATTAAAGCTATGTTCAAAATCCAAATCACACACACACACACACACACTCACAATCTGATATCTTATAAGTGCATACCCTTTTGATACTCAGTGAGTTAGTGACACAGTCTGATGATTTGACAGTGCATGCCCCTTTGTATACTCAGTGAGTTAATGTCAGAATCAAATGTCTTACCAGTGCCTCTTTGAATATTCCTTGAGTTAGTGTCAGTCTGATGACTTGACAGATTTTTTCTGCAGAAGAGATACACTTTATTATCCGTATTTATTTATTTGTTTGGTCCATACTAATATGAACATTGAGGATTTATGTTATCCAACTTTATTAAGAATGCAGACTAAACTAAATTAATCAGCAACTTTGCCAGATTTCAGTAAGACAATACATTCATTTGTATAGACCAGGCCTTCGCTTGGCGTAGATCTGTCTAGGTCATGCAGTAAATGGGACTGATAGGAGGAGGGTTACAAAAAGATGGCTGCCAGTAATTTAAAATGAGGTAAAACAAAGATTTATGACATCATATGAAAACAACTTTTTTTCAACAGTTTTATTGGGTTTTTGTCTCACCTGTGTTAACATGGTGATAAATGGTAGTCACTTTATACCAGCACTGGCAAGAGAATTAGCAATGTTAAAGTTTTTCAATAAAGGTTTTAAGTCATCTGTCTAGGTTTTGCAATCTAGTAAAACTCTTTGTTATCAACATAGGTCTAAATGTCTAAAGTTTATGCCATGATATGCTTGGAGTTTCTGTCCTGCCTGTCTCTCATGCTTAAGCATCATAGTGAACAATGTCAGTTGTGTTTTGTTTTTAATTTTTGACATATCTTTAACAATTTGAGTCGTATCATTACAATATCTGAAGTGATGTCTAGCACTGGGGCGTCATGCCACATACATGTGGCATCATGTCCCACCCAGTCACATTATCCTGACACCAGCACTAATCTCATAATGTTGAGCACCAATCAAGGCAGTGGCTTGTACCATTTTTATAAGTCTTTGGTATGGCTCAGCCTGGATTCAAATCTGTGACCTCCCACATCTGAGGTGGATGGTTTAACCACTCAGGATACTGGAGTGGTCTCAAACAGTGTCAAAGTTTTGTATGAAAATTTTACAAAGTTAACATTCCATTCAAGGGGCTGCATTCATCTGAAATTTTATCACAAGATTACTTTTGGCCTGAAGATTATACACTTATACACTTGGAGTTCCTGTCATGGTTGTCTTGCTTATAAGATGAGTCCAAATGCAAACTGCACAGACCCAGATCAACATCACATAATACACTGGCATATCTGGGGTTGTGCAGTTTTGTTAGGGGTAACTAGTAGAACAAACAGCATAAACCCTAATCAGCAGGCACATTGGGCTACAGCAGATCAGGATCTTTATTGTTTGCAGTTTGACTCAACTTATAAGTGATTATATATGGTAAGGAGAAAGCTTGGTTGGTCATTGTAAACAATGCCAAAGTTTTGTGTTAACATTTTTGAATGTCACATATCTTGTACATTAATAGCTACATTGAGTGGAAACCTTGGTGTGTTATTGCAATACATCTAAGGTTTATACACTGATATACTGTGAGTTGTCTTGCTTGATTTTGCTTGCTTAGACATAAAGCTTGATTCATCAGTATGAACAATGTAACAGTTTTGTGTTAAAAATTAAAGTCACACATTTTTTGTACCAGTTGCTGTATTCAACTGAAAACTAAATTTAATTTGTTAATTTGTGAGCATTTGTCTTGCTTGTCTGGCCTCCTTAAGAATAATGGTCAGCAATGTTAAATTTTTGTGTGAGGATTTATCAGAGATACAGCATTTATGCTGATAAGCATATAGACATAAGTGAGGCAAGGAATTATGTGGAACACTTGAGGACACACGTTTGTTATTTCTACTCTTATGAAACAACCTTGATGAATGGCAGTGAGAGTTTACACAACTGAGTGCCATGAAAGTTTACACAACTGATTGCCATGAAAGTTTACACAACTGAGTGCCATGAAAGTTTATATGAACCGATTGCCGTGAAAGTTTACACAAACATACCTTGGTCTAGTTTGGTCCTAAATAAGAATGGTGCTTCAGAGGTATCCAATAGCCACAGCAGCAACCATCTTGAAAGTCTTATCACTGTTTACCGGTAAGCAGAATGGATGGTTCTATCTACTTTTAGTTTACACTAAAAGACTTTTTATATTCCTCATGGTCAGGTCAGCATGGGGTGTTGACATAAAGTGGCCGTAATGAAATTGGTGCCAAATTTGACATCCATAATGGCTGACACAACAGTCATCTTGAAAATCTTGCTATTGTTTCTGAATAGAAAGTCAAATCAGGATGGGGTTTTCATCAGAAAACTACTTAATGATGTCTAGGTGGTACTAATTGAAAAATGTGCCAGTCCGACTTCCAGTGTGGCCACCATGGCAGCAGTCTTGAAAATCATGGTGTTGCTACTTCTCCTTAACAGAAGACTAATTGTTACATATAGTTGGTCCTGAATGAAAAGGATGCCAGTCTGATGCTGCAATGAAAGTCTTGTTGTCACAGCTCCTCCTACATTCATGGTCATTAGCAATGTGGGGTCTTCACCAGAAGTCTTCTGATTTGTCCTAAATGTCCTTACAGTCAGTATGGCCACCATAGTTGCTGATGTGAAATCTTATCACTCATGATTATCTGAGATGGTTTTAACACTCAGCAGTTAAAGGAAATTGTCTTATGTTGAATTTCTAGAAACTCTTTTCAGTAGAGCATCAGTCTTTTCAAGGGACTCTTGTTTTGGGGGTTTGTTTAGTTTAAGATGGTGTCCAATAATGTTGGAATAGTGGTTGATTCCTATGATTTAGAATTAATAACACTGGTTAATCAATAGCTGAGATAATGATGCTCTATCCTGTATCGGCTGAAGTACCCCATCTGTCATCATGCATCTGAGCAAAATTAGTCATCTTTAGAAAAATGGTATTGACAGTTTAAAGTGCATTTATTACTCAGAATTGTTCAAATATTCTTGCTTTGAGATTGATGGAGATGATTTTCTTAATGACAATGAATAATCCAAACAATAAATTTTAGACTTTCAGTTTGAATACAAATGACATCATTAAATTAGTGTCTACAGAGAAAGTGAAAGTTGAAGTACACTGCATCAATTTCCGATAACTTTAAATGCTTCAGATATATTAGTTTCTAAAGTCACTTAGTTCCAGGTGTACATAATAGTCACAGTAGGTATTACAAAGAGAAAATGTTGTTTGGACTTTGCAGACTTTCAGTCCATAGTAGAATATTTTCATTATGCTAACACCCTGGAGAAGGCACATTGATACAGTGTTATGCATACCATACCAATTCACCCATGCCCCCCCCCCCCCTTGTGTCACAGCTATTGCAAATTTTTACTCAGTAACATTTGAAGTACTTTTTGCATTGAAACCAAGTTTGATGTGACAGATTACATTAGCAAAAGTTAAATCAAGTTTGAGTTTCATTATTTTCCAACAAAATTTTATTCAGTTATATCCCATATTTGAAAATTTCTCCTCATGACACTGGTGGGGCATATATGTTTTCCGGATATATTTTTAGTTAAGTGTTTGAGTGAAATTTTTCATTTAATGTTTATGCTGTATATTTCTGTCAGTCTATTGTTGCTACTGCTCAGCCCCAGCTGGGTTGGGTTCTTACCGAGTGCGTGCGGGATCAGGTGCTTACACCCTATAGGGTAGGGATGTAGAGAAGGCCTGACATGCTCTCTGGGTGTCACAGGAGGTGGTTAACGAGGGTGAGAGTTGTGGTGATTTGATGATGAGCATGCCAGAATCATGACCAAAACAGTACATGTTTGAATCCTACCATTGGATTAGCATTGTGTGGCTTGTGTTTTTGGGCAAGGCACTTTTACTTCTTTTGCCTTGGCACTAAATTCTTGTGTTGCTTGGCCATACAACTCTAAACCAGAACATTCATTTGTTATGATAAAGGGGCCCAGAGTGGCCAAGTGGTCTAAAGCGCTTTCCGTTACGGATCACTGCCATCTCACCTTTGTCTGCCTAGGTTCGAGTCTCGGATTTGGCCAATGTGGGTATGTGAGAAATCTTGCCAGTAGCTTCTCGAGGGTCGGTGGTTCCTTCCGGTGTTTTCCCGGGTTCTTCCTCCCCCATTAATACTGGCCGACATGTATAGCCTATCGTGTGCTGAAAAATGGCGTTAACCCGACAACAACAACAACAACATCATTTGTTATGTGTATGCTATACATTTCGCCTAAGCTTCCACTGCTTTAATTTATTTACCGTGTTAAGTTTCTGGTGGAAAATAATTCAGTTTGAAGTTTCCTAGGCAGCAAGCGAAGGTTTTGAAAACTTTAACAAAAATTGGGGTAGATCAATGACATCTTGAAATAATATATGTACATATGTTTTCATGGTTTTATTTGTGAGAATATACATGCCCAGTTTGAGGTTGAAAAATTTAGTGCTCCGTGACTGCAATTTCTTCATGAACTTATCATAAACCATTTCTCATTGAAATTGCAGCATTGTGAATTTAAACATGATAATTGTTTTTGGTAATTATGACATTTATGAAAAATTTACCAGCACGAAAGTGTTTCATGAAAATTAGGCAAAATAGCTTGTATCTACATTGCATTGCCTGGAAATCTATTTAAAAGAAATTATGTTATTGATGAACTTTTTGTATTTTCAGCTGATTGCAGTTCAATTACCCTATTGTCAGTCCCTAACATGAATGTAATTGAAAAAATTAAAAACAAAAGAATGTTAAAGATGAAGTTGAGTTACTTTTTCAAACAACATGTAGTATTTTCTTCTCTTACTTGCTACCAACTTATAGAAATCAGTGTTGTGTGACTATTTAATCATGCCACAGTTTGGTCGTTAAATAATAAGGTACACGTTGATCATCACTTCGTGCCTTATTCAGCAGATGACTTGTGGATTTTGCAGTAGATCTTTTTTGTGCTAAGACACCTCACAGCTTTAATTTCAGAGAAAAAACTTGGCCTCCTACACACATTTTGTGATGGAACCTTATATAGTTCAAGTAATACCTGCTCAGTTTGATGTTTTAGTCACAAAGGTACATGATTTTGTTGTTGTTGTTTAACACCATTTATTAGAGCAAGATAGGCTATCGACAGTGTCCAGTAAAACTGGTGGAGGAAGAACCCAGGAAAACCCTGGTAAGAAGCAATGATCCATGGGAGCTACTGGCAAGCTTCCTCAAATACCGTACATACACTGGCTGAGTCAGAGACTCGAAACCATGCTGACAGAGGTGATATGGCAGTCATCAGTAAAGGTAAACACTTTAAATAACTTGGGAAAGGTATGATGATGCAAATGGTGAAGACCGGTGATTGTTTAATAGAGGACTTGATTGCTGTTGTTTAATTCTGCTGGTCAAAAACCAGAAGAGCTTACGTGATGGGTCTGAATGTATTTTATGTCATCCATCTTTTGTCTGTTTATTATCACAATTTATGAAGGAAAGTTGTGAAATTCGTCACAGTTTAATTTTGAGGTCAAGTTTGATCCTGAATGGAATTTGTGACCCATTAAATATAAAACTCTTATCGTTACCTCTCCTGAACTAATTCTGATGTGGTTTTCATGTAAAGGCTTCTTACAACACAGATGTACCTACATAAAACTGCTGTTGATCTGATATCCAATATGTTGCTCAAGGCAGCCGTATTGAAAATTTTGTTACTGCTGCTGCTTCAGAATGGGTTGCTGATATATGGTTTGCATTTAAAATTGACCAGGAGATGGACATAATTCAAACTGGTGCCAGTCTGATCCTCACCATGACCACTATGCATGGTGTTTTTTCACTTAAAGATTTCTTAGGATATGTAGATGGTCCAAAATAAAACAGGACAGCAAATGAATGGTTCCAACGGCAGGTTTTGAAACTGCCATTTGAAAGTGAGCAAAGAAAAGGTCATAGTTGTTTGCTCTAAAACTCAAACAGTGTAGAGAAAGTTAACATTTATTTGTTCATTTGCTTATCTTTCACCCACTTGGATTGTCATTTAGTTTTGATCTCTGTTTGGAAGTCTGCTGTTCCAAGCTGATGAATGGAAAAATAGCATAAAGTACACTGACTTCGTTTGACCTTGAAATACAATAATGATTGTTCACAGTATTTTAATTTTTATTTTATGAGAGTACATTTATTACATTTTGAAATATATATTAAAAGAACTCAAAAAATGTTATTGGCTTATTTTTATACAGTTTACCTCTGAAATACAGAAAGTGAAAATATCTGTGCCAAGCTAGCAATCTTCAGTGAGATCCGAAGAAAGGCCTAGCTGTGTACACTCAAAATCATCTAAACATAATATCAAATTAAAGAAATAAGTAGGTTCTTTGAAATAATTCATGGTTTCACACATTTTAAAACAAATATTGGCAATGGGGAAAATAGGGGCAACACACTTTTCTAAAAAAAACTTTAACCTCAGGAGCATTATCATTGCAACAGCCTAGCATCCAACATGGACACCAGGGTGGCTATTTTGAAAATCTTGTTTTCACTATCCTGTTGCATGATTTTGTGTGATTTGGATTTTTTAAATGTAGCTTTAACAATTTTTCAGTCATATCGCTATGATGTCTGCAGTGTGGCAGTTTATAGTAATGCCTAGCACTGGGGCATCATGCCACAGGCATGTAGCATTATATCCCACCCAGTCACATTATCCTGACTCCAGACTGACCAGTCCTAACACTGACCTCTTAATGCTGAGCGCCTAGCGGCAGATGTTAGTGCCAGTTTTATAAATCTTTGGTATGACTCAGCCGGGGTTCAAATGCATGACCTCCTGCATCTGGGGCGGATGCTCTTTCCACTAGGCCACTGGAGTAGTCTCAGATTGACATGGTGTTGTCACTAAAAACTTCATCTGTCATGGTAGTGGTCGAAATAAAAATCGTCTATTTCTGACATACAGCGTGACCAGCATGGTGATGGTTATTTTGAAAATCTTGTTATTGCTACTTCTCCTGGACTGATAGTCGTGTCAGAATGGTGTTCTCTTTTTATATGTAGTTCATTCTGCATATATGTTGTTGGGGTTTTTTTTAATGTTATAAAAATATTTTTATTGATGTGACCTAACTTGGCATGTGGGCAGGTCTTTACAGTATCTGAGATGAGTTCATTGATCTTTTATATTTAATGTCAAGGTCAATGACCATGACAAATTTTATTGTACTTGTGACAATGTTACCTCAAACATATATAAAATACTTTCATTACCAAATTTGTTCTGTTGAAGTTGGAAGAAGTGGACATTTAAAGACTTCTGTTTTTTGTGGTCTGTAAAGTCATTTCCTTCCAGGGACTCTTGTTTTAGTTTAGATGCGGTTGGATTATGAGGCCTTATCTCATCATTTCAGGAAATAACTTGTTCAGTATGGAAGAAAATTGACGTGAAGTATGTTATTGAGTTTAATGCTTGATTTTGAGGTATTTCTTATTGTGATAGAAGACTTTTGGCATTGAAATTAGGTTTGTTTTAATTTGCCCTCTTTGGATTTTTTTGTTTGTTTGTTGTGTCTTATGGAACACAGTTTGTTTGACAAGACCCCACCTGGTACCCCCCACTGTTGAACTCCAAGTATCCTATAGTTTTATCTGTTCAAGAATTCTGGCTTAATGTAAGTTTTCTTCTGGACTATGTGTGTTACTCTTTACAATCAAAGAAGCAGAAATCAATTTTTTGGAAACTTCCCAAAGAACTTAAAGGAAAACATAATCTCCCTGAACCTTGTACTTTGCACTGAAAAACCCACTCTAATCTGAGAACCATCTTTTGATGTATTGCTTTCAAATATATTGTTATTTATATGAGCCCAGGGGCAGATAATAAGCATGAAATAAATTCCAATTTGATGTTTAGTGAGGTCAGGTGTTTTTTTTATAAATATGAAGTGCCATCTTAATAGGACTTGATCGAGGTAAGGGGCAATAAATGATTATTTACCATCTGTACTTGCTTATAAGTCATAAGTCGAGTCAAACTGCAAACAACAAGGATCCTGATCTGGCATACCATAATTCACCTGTAGATCAGGGTCTGTGGTGTTTGTTCAAATGATTACTCCTAACAAAGTGCACAGACCCCGATCTGCTGGCATATTATGTGACGGTAGATATGGGTCTGTGCAGTTTGCAGTTTTACTCCTCTTATAAGCGAGCACGTTTGTTTGGGATTTTTTTTTTCTTGATCTAATCTAACACGCAGAATCAGAAACTTCGCAATATTTGATAACTTGTGCTACAGTCTAAATATATGACCCTTCCATTTAAGGTGACTTAACATGAAATACAGTTATACATTATCCACCACACCTGCCCAAGATAATTTGTGGTCGTAAATTTCATGGAGTAATGTGAATATAATGGCTCATAATCATTGATATATGTGATTTAATTTCATAGGTAGATATATAAATATTTTTAAAGGTTTTGCAGGACATTTTTAAAATTGGTTTCGGGGCAATGAGGTTGTTAAACTCTTGGATTGTGGATGTGGTCCTAATGTTTTCCAGAGAAGGATCATTGTTTATTGGGACTTTAAATTTAAATTTAAATGATTTGAAATTAATGAAAATTGGCACCGCATGAAAAAGTTTTGAATTTTATTGTCATCGTAATTAGATAGCAAACATTGCATAATTAAATTTGTGATGGATTATTATGAAGTGATGACTTCTTTGGGACCTTATGTTCTGTTGAGCTCTACTTGTCATAGACCAGAAGAGATTATGGGATGATCTGTTGTCTGCCATCTGCTTCCAATGTCAAGCCTCTGATGTCCATCTATCTGTCCACTAGGTTGTTATTACTGCTTCTCCTAAACTTCTTGGAGGATTTTCATGAAACTTTACAGTTCATTTATTCCAAATTCTCATTCAACCTCAATGAAAATAGTACCACTCAAACTGCCAATATGAAATTGCGAGGTTTTTACCAAATGACTAATTATGATATCTGGTTCGGTCTTAAATGATAATGATGCTGATCTGTGAAATCAGCATCAAATATGGCCACCATCAAAGTCAGGTTGGTGGCATTGCTTGTCCTGAATAGTAAGTCATATCAACTTTGTAATGTCACCCTCTTAGTAAGAGGGGTGGTTAATTGGATTCGGCTGGCTTTTGTCTAGAGGACGACCTTCCTCGATATTATAGCCCATGGGAGTGGATGATAGAATTTCAACAGAGCACTGAGCAAGAATATTGGGAAGAAATAATGCAATACGAGCCCCTTAGACAAGAAAAATAACAAATTGAATCAATTCAAATTAATAGCGGCAACTCCAATTCAATCTAAATTATGTCAGCAGAATTTAATAGCAGTGTCTAATTTGGATTTATTTCATCAATAATGAGTGGTGAAAAGAGCACAGTGTTCACAACTGATTGCATTACTTTCTCCCATGACTGTGTATCAACATCTTCCTGTTTCCTTGAGCCTTCCTATTCTCTTCACCCCTTCCTGGACTTCCTAGTCCTTTATTCTGAACTTGTCATTTCTTTGTTCTATCTTTCCCCAGAAAGCTGTTCCTTAAAGGACAAAATTACCCCATAATCTCAGTATGTACCACTTTCTTCATGTCCTTAACTTACCTCACTTATGTTACTCAGAAGCATATGAGCTATCCATACTGCATAAATTCTGAACAAATCTGAGAGGACTTCACCCTTGCTTCACAGCAACAGGCCATAATTACCATGTTAGCGGTATATCAAACATTACCATATATCTTTACCTACATTACCACATGCTCAATTACTATTGCATAAAATTAAAAAAGTTCTAGCTCACAGCAATCCCTAACTTACAAGAGTATTTAAACAATACAAAATCAGATACAAATATATGATTATCGTTAACTCACGATAATCAAAATCATCCTAACAGACCAAGAAAATTATTTCATATAACCCTGTGAAATCCTACACATATGAAAACTTGGACTGCATGTAATCGTCAATACTATCAGTGAAATAGTAACTGTAAAATTAAAGAGATAAATTGCATAACAACTCTAGCATCAACAAATTTCCATGAAATTGAATGAATGGTACATAATATGAATCCTAGTCATATCAAACACATTTTCATAAACCCAAAAAAATCAAAATATAGAAAATTACGTTAGAAATTAAAACTGTGTACCATAATGCTGTTCTCTTTCATAAATTGTGCATCCTAGCACTAAACCCTGTCTTTTCTTACAAGACAGCCACCTGGTCCCCTTTCCTTGTTTAACTTCTTTTTAGGCATCCTCAGATTCAAACTTCTCAAAGGAATTTTAAGACTAAAGAATTTCGACTAAGGTTGTCACTTTTAATTCACATTATTTTCAAAGTGTATGCCTTAATTTTCTCTGCCCAATCATAAGCAGCGGTTCCTAAATTTTTCCCAAGATAAATGTTTCTTCCATCATATTTCAGACAGCATAGAATCTGTGAAGTGAGGGGGATATCAATTTCCCTTTGAAAATGATAATTTGACATGGGTTCCTATCAAGCGGTTATGGTTGGTAGCTCAAATGTTGACTTTCTCAGAACAGCATAGCAATGCCCTGGTTAATCTCAAACAGTCATAAATCCTAGCCTTACAAGTTTTAACACTGAGATGGGGGAGAAATGACCCTTCACATTCAACTTTGATTCAATGCAATTCAAAATTTGACACTTGGCAAACATGTTTTTGTTTTGTTGTTTTAGCTGAAGGCTTTTTATGATCTCTAGTTGGTCCTAAATGAAGACGGTATCAACCTAATAGCAGCATTGATAGCTATGTTGAAAATCTTGTTATCACTACTCCTAGATGGATGGTCAGATCACCATTGAGTTTCTGATGTTGATCCTAAATGAAATTGGTTCCAATGACAGTCATTTTTAAAATCTTTTCATTCCTACTTCCCAGAAATGGAAAGTCGTATATACATCGGGTTTTCACCACAAGACTATGTGAGGAGTCCTGTGGGTTGTAAATAAAAATGATTCCATTTTGACATCCAGTATGGCCACCATGTTAGCCTTCTTAAAAAATCTTGTTATTGCAACTCCACCTGATTCAGGTTTTGTGGGGTTTAACATTATTTTTACAGCACATGTTAGACTATACATGGCAGCCATGGTGGAGGTAGAACTTGGGAAGACAATGGGAAGAACCACCAACCCATAGAAAGCTACTGGCATACTTTCTCATGAGCCAGAACATAAACCCATATTGAACAGGGGTGAGGTGTGAGTTATCAGTAAAGGTGGAAACCTTAGACCACTAGGCATCCTACTCCATGTGAATAGATGTACTTATTGAAATGGGGTTTTCACAAAAAGACATTGATATCTGGGTTAAAACAGAATTAAAATGGTGCTAATCTGACGTCCAATATGCCTATTACTGTACTGTTACTCCACCTGAAAGGATGGCCATACCAATGTGGGGTTCTCACCAAAATAGCTCTAATAATGGCTTGTTGATCCTAAATGAATATGGTGTCAGCCTTGCTTCAGATATGGGTGCCACAGATTCCTTTTTGAAAATCTTGTTATTATTCAGAAATATCAGAGATGGTTTATGCTCTTAGCAGTTAAAAATAAAATAAGGAATCTGATCGGGGATATCAAAAAATTTTCTTTTCATCTAGAGTGTTAGCCCCGTTGAGGGACTCATTTTTTAAAAAATGTAATCATACAAAGATGCATATGTAGATACATGCATACATACATACATACATACATACAGACAGACAGACAGACCGACATACATACATGCATGCATGCATGCATGCATACATACATACATATACATACATACATACATATATACATACATACATACATACATACATACATACATATTGTTCTTTTTGATGAAGTAGATCGAGGTCAGTAGTAACCATGTTGTCAGTCTGTCCATTTGTCCATCCAGCTTGTCTTTCCTTCCAACCATTCAACAGCAATTTGATTTCTGTTGTTGTTGTTGTAGGGTTTAAAGCCATTTTTTGGGACCCCGAGTGGCCGAGTGGTCTAAGGCGCTCGCCATTACGGATCACTAGTCTCAGCTCGGCTAACGTTGGTACGTGAGAAAGCCTGCCAGTAGCTTCTTGTGGGTCATTGGTTCTTCCCGGGGTTTTCCAGGGTTCTTCCTGCACCAATTATACTGGCCGCCATGTAAAACCTATCTTGTGCTGAAAAATGGCGTTAAACCCTACAACAACAACAACAACAATAAAGCCATTTTTCAGCACATGATAGGCTATACATGGTGGCCAGTATTAATGGTCGAGGAAGAACCCGGGAAAACCCCAGAAAGACCCACCAACCAACGAGAAGGTCCTGGCAAGCTTTCTCACATACCCACATTAGCCGAATCTGAGACTTGAACCCATGCAGACAGAGGTGAGATGGCAGTGATCCGTAACGGAGAGTGCTTTAGACCACTCGGCTACTCTGGGCCCCTTTGATTTCTGTAAGATAACTTTAATGGTAATTGTTAGATTTGTACTAAATTTTATGTTCAGCTTTATGTTCTTGAGACCTTGAAAAAGTTCAAATTTCTGATTTATGTCATCATTTAAATGAGTTATTGCCCCTGATTGCTTTTTACCAAACGTTCACAGAGTTTAACTTAATCAAGAGTTGTTTGATTTCAATCTGATTTGGCTTGCAGCTTTATGTTGATGAGACCTTGTATAATTTTAATTTCCAGTGTACCAGGCAATTATTTAAAGAATTTATGCCCAATATTGGCTGGCCTACTGATCATGGTTGCCACAGTGTACCAGGCTATCATTTAAAGAATTTATGCCCCATATTGGCTGGCCTTCTGGTCATGGTTGCCACAGTATACCAGGTTATCATTTAAAGAGTTTCTGCCCAATATTGGCTGGCCTTCTGGTCATGGTTGCCACAGTGTACCAGGCTATCATTTAAAGAGTTTCTGCCCAATATTGGCTGGACTTCTGGTCATGGTTGCCACAGTGTACCAGGCAATTATTTAAAGAATTTATGCCCAGTATTGGCTGGCCTACTGATCATGGTTGTCACAGTGTACCAGGCTATCATTTAAAGAATTTATGCCCTATATTGGCTGGCCTTCTGGTCATGGTTGCCACAGTGTACCAGGATATCATTTAAAGAATTTATGCCCAATATTGGCTGGCCTTCTGATCATGGTTGCCACAGTGTACCAGGCTATCATTTAAACAATTTATGCCCAATATTGGCTGGCCTTCTGATCATGGTTGCCACAGTGTACCAGGCTATCATTTAAACAATTTATGCCCAATATTGGCTGGCCTTCTGGTCATGGTTGCCACAGTGTACCAGGCTATCATTTAAAGAGTTTATGCCCTGGTCATGGTTGCCACAGCACAGTGTTATGAAGATTTAACAGTTTGGTTTCCAGGTTTAAATGGATGAGATCTAAAATGTTTGCAATTTCCAGTGTTCCACATTTTCATTTACAGGAGTTATTACCCCTGATCCCCAGACTGCCCAGCCTCTTGACTTTCATTTCCTCAGTATACCTTTACTAAGGTTTGTTGGATTTTAGCCTATTTCAGCAAGCAGCTTTATATGGACAAAACCTTATTTGACTTCAGTTTGTAGCATTCCTTCATGTCATTTATGGGAGTTATGCCCCTTGATTGCCCTACCTCTTGATTTTTTTTCCAGCAGTATTACATTATCTTTGGACTTGAACTAAATTTGGCATACAGCTTTATGTTAATGAGAATCAGGCCTTATAATGAATTCAGTTTCCAGCACTCCATATCAGCACTTAGGGGAGTTGGTATTCAGACTTCCCATCTAATTTTATTTTGTTTCCCAATACAATTTCCTATCTTTAAAACCCCAAAAACTAAATGGTAGTGGACAGGATCATTTTTGATGCACCCATTGCTGGTAGCAATTGTTCTGGTAATTATAAATGCTGAGTAAATCCATTAGCTGTCCTTGTATAATACATTGGCAGAGCAGGGTCTACACTGGTCATTCTACATATATTTCGAGTCAACAGCAAAGATCCAGGCATTCAAATCTTAAATCTCTGAGCTTGAGTCTGAGATTGATTGAGTTCTTTGATCATCAAGGACCATGTTTCAACTGTAACAGAGTTTGTGATTGGTCAAAACTAAACATTTAAAAGTTAGGAGGATGGCAGTCAGGAGCCATAAATCATCTAGACTCAAATTCAAGCTAAAAATTTCATGATTTCAGACTTAATCTATCAACAGAATTTGCAGTAACATATCTGGGTCTATGTTGTTTGCAGTTGAATATTCATAATATATATATATATAGTCAAACCTGTTTTGAAAGACCACCTCTTTTGCCCCAAAAATAGGGGTCTCTCAAGACAGGTGGTCTCTCATAACAGGTCACAATGCTATATAATCAATAAATTTGTGCATTGAGAATGTGGTCTCTCAAGACGGGTGGTCTCACATAGCAGTGGTCTTTCAAGATCAGTTTTACTGTATATATATATATATATATATATATATATATATATATATATATATATATATATATATATATATATATATATGGATAAGGATGCTATGCTCATAAAGAAAATGTCTGAGTATTATTAATTGTGTGAAATTTCTGTTACATTGTTGGGAACACTTTTATTAGCACAGTTTAAGATGAATGCTTTTATTGCAACTGGGCCATATAATAGATCACTGTGACTGATATACTTTGATCTGGTCTTTATCATGCAGTTTTATTTTGAACCTTAGGAATTTTTTTATGCCCTCAGATAGTCCTAGGTCAGTCACCTTTATGTCAGGTTACAATATTTAATCATCTCAAAGGATTTAATTACTGCCATTTTATTGTTTTACACAAAGGTTTTTGACAGTCTGTTATTTGGTATTGTTCATTATGTTTTGTTGTTTTTTTTTTAATATAGTGGTAAACAGTTCCAGCTTTATCTGTTTTGCTCATGACACTTGGAAAAGACTTTCAAAAATAATCTTTAATTTGAAAACTTATTTAATAATCTCCTTTACTACATCTTGTGGATAAAAAATAATCTGTGTATAACCTTGCTTGAACTTGCCTTTTTTTATTTGTTTATTTGTTTGATTGTTCAGACACATCCATACATTTTTTGAATGGCATTCATTAAGACATTAAAGTACTTATTTTGATTGATACATACCAACCAATTCACATTTCCATATTTTGAATGACATTAAGACAGAAGTCCTTATTTTCATTAAGACAGAAGTACTTATTCTGATTGAAACATAAGTCTACATTTTTATATTTTGAATGACATCAAGGCAGACGTCCTTATTTTCATTGAGACATAAGTCCACATTTCCATATTTTGAATGACATTCATTAAGACGTAGAAGTCCTTATTTTCATTGAGACACAGAAGTCCTTATTTTCACTGAGACATACCAGTCCATATTTCCATATTTTGAATAAAGTTATCAGAACTTTACCAACAAAACTCTACATGTGGAATAGCCTTGCATGCAGTACTAAAAAAATGTATGCTTCTATTAGTAGTCCAACTTTGAAAAGAAACCTGAAAATTGGTGAGAAATAATTTTTTGTTCTTTGGGACGTTATTGCACAATGCCATCTCTCATTGACACTTGAATCTCTTACAGTAAAATCTTTATGTGATGATGCATATAGAAGAATCCTTCTGTATTTTCCTAACACTGGGTCACTGTCACCTAATTTATTGAGAAAATAGTGAAATGAACTGAATGCCCACAATTTTTCATTCAGACAGGTATCCAACCAATAAATCAACACAAGTCAACTTGTAATAAACTTTAAACAGGTGCGCATTGATTAACTTCATGTGACCAAACTGAAGCCAATTGTTTCATATATATTTTCCTTTACTGATGCAACTCAGGCAAGATTTCTTATAGTCTTTGGTAGTATGGACTTCCACTATGAAAGCTTTGGCACCAGCGTACAAGTCTTTGGTATGACTTGGCCAGGGATCAAACCCAAAACAAATTGCATCCAAGGCAGATGCTCTAACCACTAGGCCACTTGAGCGGTGAGCACTTCTGCATGAAGATACTTTGTTAGTATGGACTCCACTAAAAACAACCTCAGCACCAAGGTACTTTGGTAGTATGGACTTCTACTATAAAAAAGCTCAGCACCACATATTTTTAATGTTGTCTTTCCTGGCTAATTTTACAGGATATTCCTCTTGAAGACTTGAAGAAAAGATGTATGGAACAGCTAGAGGTCATGTCCAAGAAAAGAATCCACAGAATTTTAGCAGGTAGATCATCTTGTTCCTCAGAATATGAATGGGTAAATATTCTTATGAGTAATTTGATGGAGTTCCTCTGCCTCCAAATGCCGTCTTCCCCCCTCCCCTTGAGAAATTGTTCCAGTGTCCTGGGATTTCAAGAAATTATTTATTAATCATTATGTCACTTGAAATGAAATTTCCAATTTGCAGTATAGTGTTATTTTATCACATTAGGGGTAAATGCCAGCCACTGTGATATGGAAGAGCCAAAAAGTTTGATGGTTGTTTGGCCAAAACATAGAGGTCAAGAGTGTAGGTCAAATGAAGAAAGTATGAATCACAAATCATTACTTTTCCCCTAAAAATAATTCCAAAGCTCATTGTTGCAAAACTCAGTATACTGTAACATTATTTTTGAACCTTGAGTAAAATTTAATTCGATGTATACAAATTATTGGTGCTGTCTAATATGTATGTATTTACTTTGATCTTTTGACCTTTAACCTCTTTTAGGTGATGATCCTTCAGAAATATCTTCCTCAGGAACAGAGGATGAAAGCAGTGATGAGGAACAAAAGAAAAGTAAGAGCATGGAGATAATATACATATCTCACACAGAGGTGTTGTTTTGGTTTTAACACCAGTTTCAGCAATTGATAGGCTATACATGACAGCCAGTATAACTTGTGGGTGAAAACCCTTGAGAACCACCAACCCACAGGAAGCTACTGGCAAACTTTCTCACATAAGCAAATAGGCCAAGCCTGAGACTCAAACCCATACAGAGAGAGATGAGATACCAGTAGTAGTGAATGGTAAAGGTGGGCACTTTTGACATTCATCAAAACACTTTGGACATTTAAAATTTCTTGACATTCATCAAAACTCATTAGACATTTAACACTTTTGACATTTGTCAGAATACTTTAGACATTTAACACTTTTGTCATTTGTCAGAATACTTTAGACATTTAACACTTTTGTCATTTGTTATAATACTTTAGACATTTAACACTTTTGACATTTGTCAAAACACTTTAGACATTTAACATGTTTGACATTTGTCAAAACACTTTAGACATTTAACATGTTTGACATTTGTCAAAACACTTTAGACATTTAACATGTTTGACATTTGTCAAAACAATTTAGACATTTAATACTTGACATTTGTCAAAACACTTTAGACATTTAACATGTTTGACATTTGTCAAAACTCTTTAGACATTTAACACTTGATATTTGTCAAAACACGTGTAAATGTGTTCCAATGATGCCCTGAATGTTAAAAGTCTTAAAGCAGCATCTCAAACACACACACACACACACATATATATATATATATATATATATATATATATATATATATATATATATATATATATATATATATATATATATTTACTTAGTTATGGTGTTTATTTGGAAGAGTAATAAGCAAATGAATGGCCATTTTACAATGACATCAGATATATCCTTTGTCTGGTATCTCAGAGTATGTGCCAGTTAAAATATTTGATCTGTCAGACTTATGCAGAAAGTACCATCTTCACTAGTCCAGATTCAGATATGTTAACCCTATCTACACCTTGCTGGATTGAGCAGATATTTCATGTTTTGTCCTATTGACATCTACTGGATTTCATAGTTGCCTCACTTGATATATGATGCCAACTAACCAGCAACATGTAACAGTGGTGCTTTGTACATCGGCCGAAAATGGTGGAGCCAATTGACTTCGAAAGGATACTTTGTTTGTTTAACATTAAAAATATGATGACATACTAGAGACAAGACATTACAGGTGTATCGGAGGGAAAGGATCTATTTGTACACACACAGATGGACAGTGGAAAATTGTTTTTTTTTATGACTCCATTCCAGGTGTGTGCTCCCACACTCAATCATATAGAAACATTATTCAGATTTGAACAACTTGATTTTGATTGAAGGTGGTGGCTTGCCAATGATTCCATTGAAAATCACAGACCCAATGCATATAAATATTTGATCGATCTGCCAAAGTGTGTGAAGATGAGCAAGTGCAGTAATGTCACACACACCAAAAATGTGTGTGTGTATATATATATATATATATATATATATATATATATATATATATATATATATATATATATATATATATATATATATTATGTCAATTCAATACAATCCTTTCAATTTTTAATGAGATCGCTCCGGTGGCCTAGTAGTTGGAGTGTCCACCTTGGATGCGGGAGGTCGCAGGTTCAAACCCCAGCTGAGTCATACCAAAGACTTAAAAAAATGGTACTAACAGCTGCCTCACTTGGCGCTCAGCATTAAGAGGTTAATATTAGGACTGGTCGGCCTGGTGTCAGGATAATGCAACTGGGTGAGACATGATGCTACATGTTTGCAGCATGATGCCCCAGTGCTAGACATCACTATAAACTGTCACACTACAGATATCTTAGCGATATGACTGAAAAATTGTTCAAGCTACATTAAAAATCTAAATCACACACACACACACGCACGCACGCACGCACGCACACACGCACGCACACACACACACACGCACACACACACACACACACATAATGAATTGAAAGTTAAATATCATCCAGCAGTGTTAAGGTAAAAGACTGCAGATGTGGTAACATTTTCTTTATAAGCCAAATATCATAAATATGCCATTTCACTTCATCTTTGGCAAGCAGGAATGAACAGGGGTAATTAAGAAATTCAGCAAACTTTTTTACCTGTCATTAGCAATAGCTTTACAGTCCTTCTTAAAAATGAATCACTCTAGCTCCAGATTAGTCACTTACAGTAAAAACTGCTCCAAGTGACCTCTGCTATGAGCGACCACCTGTCATTTCTGACCACAATCGTAATGCATGGATCGATTTTATTATTTAAATGCTGTTTTGAGCAACCGCGATGTCTTGGCAAAATATGCATTTCGACACTGCTATGAACAACCACATTGCAAAAACAAAGATAAACTCCACCAACCTTTTTTTGATGCCTGTAAGAATGACCACTCATACTGTCCTAAATAAAATATTAAAAAAATTGAAAAAAATACTAGCTACCGATGTCTACATTATTGTAGATATGCTTATAGTGTTTTATAATTTTTGTTGTAAACAAGACTAAAGTATATGTAGATAATTTTTTAGTCTGGTTCCCTGCTTTGTTCTCTGCTATTCATATAGGGGTGAGCAATACAGAGAGCATACAAATCAGGGAACCACACTAATTATTCCCACACTTAGCCTGCTTCTCCACCTTATCATAGGACCTAGCATACCTATGAACGACCGTATCGCAACAACAGACACCAATGACCTATATGTAATCAATTGTTGCAATGACCACTTGATTAGTAACAATTGTTCTGATCAAAAACATACATAAAAGGAATATTAAAAAAGGATTGTTGCTACCAGTGATAGATGCTACAGTCCGTAAACCAGGCCAATGTACATGTCATGAATTGCCGTTGTAGTGCCATAGTTGACATAGTTGTTGCGTACACACATTGTTTGTTTTTAGAGTTAATCGGGGGGGTGGGGGGTGGGTGAATAAGGTCATTGTATATTAAACCAGCAAGAGAGAATCATTTGCAGGATTCGATTGATGGTGTTCAAGACTTGTGATGTTTGTTGTTTTAAACCCCAATGTTAAGTGATTACAACCCAATCACAAAGCTGTCATCTATTCAAGTTGGTGCAACCAGGTTACACACTTTACCTTTAGAGTTAATCCCTGTATGTCATCTTTGAATGGATGAGATAATTGTTTCTTTTTAATCATTAATTGTTAGATATGCAATGCACATGTATAGATTTTTCATATTGTCCCAAAGCCCAGTCAAAACCATCTTTATGTTCAATATTACAACTGAGCACTAATAATTTTAACACCTAGAACCTTAATAACAATCGACGAACCTCCACCTAAAAAGAGACAAATTTCAAGGCTGGAAAAAATAATTATTGTAACTAAAAGAAGTGAAAAGGAGCAGACCACTAGCAAAAAAGTGATTTAAGTATTGGTAAAACAAATTTAGGTTGTTATACAGGAAAAGGAGTAAATCAGAAATGATTTCATATGCTAAACTATGTGATCTTTAAATGTAAATGTGATTTCATGTTTAATGATACAAGTATATCTTTATTGCTGTAATTTTGTTTTTAAATGAATGCATACAATATTTTAGCAAGAACTATTAATAAAGAATAGAATATTTGTACAGTGATTGTGGTTATCTTTCGTGAAATTGTTCTAAAACTGGACCTTGGAAACTGGTCTTTTTGTACAAACCTGCTATGAGAGACCACCTGTTTTGAGAGACCGCTTTTTGTTGGCAGAAGGGGTGGTCTGTCATAACAGGTTTTACTGTATCCTCAGTCAACCAAGTAAAGTTATCTTTTTATTACATTTTTGCTCTTTTATTTTTTAATATGACCTTGTCCCAGGTTTGGTTCAGTTGATTCAGTGCTCAGTCACTTTAATTCTGCCTTATAGGAAGACTGTCTTACAGTGAAGTACATGACACAGTACTCCCTCATAACATTATCAGTTAGAGCAGTAGGGATACAGCTTTATTGTGAGAGAGCACTATAATGAAATGCATGGTAACATACAATTTTATGACCATTTAATGAAATGGGATTCATAAACTATACCTACCTTGTGACAGAAACTGTGTTATAATGAAAGGCATTATAGAGAGGGATAATTGTACCTAAAATAACTTGATAACTTTTTTCTCAAAAAATGTAAAGTCAAAGATCCAAATTTAAGATATGTGTGTGTGTGTGTGTGTGTGTGTTTCTATGTGCGTGTATGCATGTGTATGTGCATGCATGCTTGTGTGTTAGTGTTAATTCTGCCACCTTCATTTTTTTTTTATTGCTTATCATTTACTAGGTAAATTAAATAACTTAATTAGGGGTGTATGAACATAAATGGTTCAAATGTGGTAATGACAAATTAATGCAATTTTTGTTTATATTCATCTTTTTCTTCCTCAAGAAATACATATATTGCAATACTCTGTTAGGATTATGCTAGGATTATCAAATCCTGATATTGCAAAACATTGCTAGGATTATCAAAATCCAGATATTGCAATATATTGCTAGGATTATCAAAATCCTGATATTGCAGTACATTGCTAGGATTATCAAAATCCAGATATTGCAATATATTGCTAGGATTATCAAAATCCTGATATTGCAATACATTGCTAGGATTATCAAAATCCAGATATTGCAATACATTGCTTGGATTATCAAATCCTGATATTGCAATACATTGCTAGGATTATCAAAATCCAGATATTGCAATACATTGCTTGGATTATCAAATCCTGATATTGCAATACATTGCTAGGATTATCAAATCCTGATATTGCATTACATTGCTAGGATTATCAAACTCCAGATATTGCAATACTCTGTTAGGATCATGCTCGGATTATCAAATCTTGATATTGCAATACATTGCTAGGATTATCAAATCCTGATATTGCAATACATTGCTTGGATTATCAAAATCCAGATATTGCAATACTCTGTTAGGATCATGCTAGGATTATCAAATCTTGATATTGCAACACATTGCTAGGATTATCAAATCCTGATATTGCAATACATTGCTTGGATTATCAAAATTCAGATATTGCAATACTCTGTTAGGATCATGCTAGGATTATCAAATCTTGATATTGCAATACGTTGCTAGGATTATCAAATCCTGATATTACAATACATTGCTAGGATTATCAAAATCCTGATATTGCAATACATTGCTAGGATTATCAAATCCTGATATTGTATTACATTGCTAGGATTATCAAATCCTGATATTGCATTACATTGCTAGGATTATCAAAATCCAGATATTGCAATACATTGCTTGGATTATCAAATCCTGATATTGAAGTACATGGCTTGGATTATCAAATCCAGATATTGCAGTACATTGCTATTATTTTCAAAATCCAGATATTGCTATACATTGCTTTGATTATCAAATCCAGGTCTTGCAATACACATTGCTAGGTTTATCAAATCCCCACTTCTATGGCTGATAATGCAAGAAAACTCCAGGTCTATGTTCCTACTGTATTTTTTTAAAATTTCACTTAAATATCAACACAGGTAACAATCTACACATTTTTGCAAGTTCTACCATGTATATACTAGCCTACATGTTGAGTCTAAATGCAAAAAAAGCAGCAAAGACCCTGATTTGCCATCACATAATGTGCCAGCAGATTAATGTGTGTTTTTGTTGTTGTTGTACTGATTACTTCTAATAAACGGTACAGACCCAGATCTGCCAGTGCATAATGCTCTAGCAGATCTGGGTCTGTGCAGTTTGCATTTGAACTCAACTTATAGGAGAGTATATATTGTATATTTGTCTTGATAAAAATCCTTCTGTAATCAGAAGAAACAAATCTCCATGTTTTCAAATGGAGTGGGCAATGAATCTGCAACAAACAAAAAATATTCTGCACCCGATATTTTTATATCCTGGTATCATGATGCAAAGTATCTGTTATATAGATCATACCTACTCCTTGTGATGTGTAGCTTCACTTTCTGCCCTTTGTTTTTCAAGCTGCATTCAGTTATCGTCTTGATCAAAAAGAGCATATTCCTAGATTTCATTGATAAAATACCTGGACATAAATATCAAAGACTAAGCACCTAAGAAATTAATATTTTTTCAGTTCAGCTCCTGCTATAAAATTCAGTTGCCATCAGTCAGAAGTAGTTCTTAATTTATTGCATATGTTTAACCTGAAGATTGCAGACAAAAGCCCCCCTGGATTTTCTTGCTGGCTATAATAGTTTTGGCATTAGCTGATTACACAAAGTCAGTATGTTTATTTGAATCAAGAGCAGATTGTGTTGTAGTAGGATACATAGCTGTGGTGGGAAGGGATAGCCATCTTGAGGATACTGGTCATTTGTGTAGTAACCCAACAATAAGCTCAGCCCATATATAGTAATGAGTGAAACTGGAGCCTGCTGGGGGGTGGGGGCTGGCCAGTATCATTAAACTTTCATCAGAAAATGTTGCATTGCAACAACCAGAGGCTCTCTACAAAGAAACAATGGGGGTGGGGTGGGTCATTGCTTGTATGTCAGAAGGAACAGATGTCCACTCATTCATCAATTTCTAAATGGTCTGTAGACTTCATAGTAGTTTTTCTTTTAAGAATTAAAAAATACACTTAGTTTCTGCATCGTTAAATTTGTCAGATTTTATTACTATTTTGTTTGACTTAGCAAAACATGTGTTTCCTACGAAATCGAATGCTAGTTATTTGGTCAAAAAAAAAAAGAGCTTATATGGTGGCATGTTGTCCATAATATCCGTCATCATTCATTTAGCAAAAGTTTTGTTTTCACTAATTCCTCCTAGAATTCTGGGGGTGTAACCATGAAACTTAACACACACATTCGTCCCAAGGTCTAGACAATT
Organism: Sinohyriopsis cumingii; assembly: GCA_028554795.2. Taxonomy (NCBI): domain Eukaryota; kingdom Metazoa; phylum Mollusca; class Bivalvia; order Unionida; family Unionidae; genus Sinohyriopsis; species Sinohyriopsis cumingii. Next base: position 116,620,494 of record CM068824.1, on the reverse strand, counting down.
CAGTTTGAAAATTATGCCCATTTTGAACATCCGGGATGGCCACCTCAGTAGACATCTTTAAATTTTTTTATCACTACTACTTTTGAACAGATGGTCATATTGCCATACGTTTTCACTTAAAGATTAGATGGGCCTAAATGAAAATGGTGCCAAATCTGACATCCAAATAGCCACCACTGCAGTTTTCTTTAAAATCTTTATCTGGCATCCAAAATGGCCACCATTGCAGCCTTCTTTAAAATCTTGTTATTTCCACTCTTCCTGAACGGTGGTTACATTGACAAGGGGTTTACACTAACAGATCATGAAATCCTTGCTTTTGCTATTTTTTCTGAACGGATGTTAATATTCAAATCGGGTTTTCACAGAAAGACTTTTTATGATTCTCAGTCGGTCCAATCTGATTAAAATCACATCCTCCACTGTCCTGCTTGAAGATCTGACAGCATCAGAAAATCTTCCTAATGCATGGTCTTAATCGACATTCTTGTTTTAATCAAACACAGTATCAACATATAGCTGGTTCATCTGATCTTAAACATCACACCAATGTGGTCAGCTTGAACGTCTTTTTACTTCTTCATTCTTGAATATTGGATCAGACATTTCATGTTTCTTCAGATTTATATACAGTAATACCTCGTGCATTCGCGTTTCTGGATTCACGAATTCACGGATTCGCAAAATTTTCATTGGTACCCTCTACGTACATGTTTTTTTTTATTTTATTGAATTGTACCTTCGTTATATGACTTCTGTGACATGAAGTTTACCTAGTTTACCTTCCTGACAATGACAAAGAAAACATCAGTCATTAAGTTTACAGTCCCATTTATTACTTGGTTTTACCTTACTGTGAGTGCAAAAGAAAACGGCAGCCAATGAATTAGTATAGGGGTAATATTAGTATACATGTACCGTACTGTAAATGCGCTAGTGTGGCAAATACCCATTAGGCGATACTGTACTCTATTTTTACATCAACCATTTATTTCTCTTTTTAAGGGTAATGTATTAAGCTAACTTTTAAATGAAATTAAAGTGCTTTGGGAGCATGATTTGGGTCATGTTTAGGGTTTAAACCCTAGAAATAAGCATTTATTAGCATTTTTAGTGACTCGTATCAAACATTTGCGATTCCTCCTGATCCGCGACTGGTTCTGGAACCTAACCTCGTGAATGTTCGAGGTATTACTGTAATGTCATATCTCAGCTTGGGGTTTTACCAAAAGGTTTGTTGTAAGATCTAGTTGACCTGAATGCAAATGACACCAGCCTCGTGTACAATATGACATCCATCTTGAAAGTCTTGTTATTGCTACTCTTGAATGGAAGGTGGTATTGAGATGGGTTGGATATTGATGTGGGGTGGATATTGACATGGGGCTGGATATTGACATGGATTTCCACCAGAAGACATTGTATGATGTCTGATTGTCATAATTGAACATAATACTGATTTGGGTGCCCCGAGTGGCCTAGTGGTCTAAAGCGCTCACCGTTACGGATCACTGCCATCTCACCTCTATCTGTGTGGGTTCGAGTCTTGAGCTCAGCTAATGTGGGTATGTGAGAAAGCTTGCCGGTAGCTTCTCGTGGGTCAATGGTTCTTTCTGGGGTTTTCCCAGGTTCTTCCTCCATCATTAATACTGGCCACCGTGTATAACCTATCTTGTGCTAAAAAAATGGTGTTGAACCATATAACAAGAACACTACTGATTTGATGTTATATATGGCTACCACAGTGAACTTATTGAAAATCTTGTCACTAATTCTCATGAATGGGATAGTCATATCAATATAGGGTTTTCACCAAAAGTCTTCTAATTGTGATCAGATTGTCCTAAATGAAAATAATAGAGCTGATCTTACATGCATTATGACTGCCACATGGCTAATTTGAACATTTTATTGCTCATGAACATCGGAGATGGTTTTAACTTCCAGCACTTAAAAAAGAGGAATGGTCTTATCTTAAATTCTTAGAAATTTTTGTCAGTGCATGGACTAGTGTTTAATTTATTGTAAACAAACATCACAAAGTGATTATACCCCAATTTTCAAGAAGCAGATACAGAAAAACATTACAAATCACACATTTAATTTATTGGCATTTTTCCATTACTCTGATCTTTGGTGAATTAAAATCACTGTTGCCAGGGTAACAGTTAATACATGTAGTTGCCCTACTGTAGGGGTTCAGGCAAAGGGAGAGAACTTTTGTAATATTTTAAGGAATCTTCAGAAGTAATATTACAAAAGCAGAGAGTGTTTTAATGTTTATAGAAGTGTGTATCCTCATATGCGAGATACTTTTATTGTTGTTGTTGTTGTTGTTCTAGGGTTTAACACCATTTTTCAGCACAAGATAGGCTATACATGGCAGCCAGTATAACTGGTGGAGGAAGAACCCTGGAAAACCCAGGGAAGAACCACTGACCCATGAGATGCTACTGGCAGGCTTTCTCACGTACCCACGCTAGCCAAGCCTTGGACTACAACCCACGCAGGCAGAGGTGAGATGGCAGTGATCCATAACTGTGAGCGCTTTAGACTACTTGGCCACTCGGGGCCCCCGAGATACTTTTAAGATGGAATATCATTCAGTAGCCGTCATAAAGAAACCAACATGGCTGCTGCTTATAGAAAACTCTCTACACGTTAGAAGGCCCATCATTAAAACATTAGTCCTGTTATAAAACAAATACGGTCAGGTATCTCATTTCTTTAAGTGGTATAAAAATTATATAGATCAAGGTACTTTATTGTAAAGCAGTCTCACTATATGGACAATGTTATGAGAGAGTACTGTACCATGTACTTTATTATAAGATAGTCTCACTGTAGGGCAGTCTACTCTATGACTCCCACCCAAGGACATCATTATAATAAGGTAGCACTGTATAATGTAATTCATTAGAAGACATTATGCCATACTCTGTAGCTCCCATAGACAGTGTTATAATGAGAGTATTATGTGTGTATATATATATATATATATATTGTTGTTGTTGTTGTAGGGTTTAACACCATTTTTCAGCACACGATAGGCTATACATGGCGGTCAGTATTAATGGTGGAGGAAGAACCTGGGAAACCCCGGAAAGAACCACCGACCCTCAAGAAGCTACTGGCAAGCTTTCTCACATATCCACATTGGCCGAATCCAAGACTCGAACTCGGCCACTATGGGCCCATATATATATGTATGTATATATATATATATATATATATGTATATATATATATATATATATATATATATATATATATATATATATATATATATATATATATATATATATATATATATATATATATATATATATATATATATATATATATTTAATGACATAAGCAATGATATTGAATTAAGTTTGAATTCAGTCTGATGAAGCATTAAAGCTAAACTGGTGTCACATTCTAGATGTTGGTGTTGTTTATTTTATAATTTATATATTCATATATATATATATATATATATATATATATATATATATATATATATATATATATATATATATATATATATATATATATATATAAAGAATACAGCTATTATGGTGAATAACAGTCCTTTCAAGTGCACTTGCTTGATCCAGCAAGGGGTCACGTGTGTCAAGGATTTATTAAGATAAATGCAATAAACTGACCCTGAAGAGTGAAAAACTAGTATCTGACTAGCTTGATTGCTTTTGACTCTTAATGAATCTTTTTCAGAGGCAGAAACAAAACATAAAGACAAACAAATGAAACACAGCCATGTAAAGTTTTGCAAACACAACAGTTTTTGTTTTATTTTAGTGTTAGGACTGGTCTGCCTTGTGTCTGGATAGTATGACTGGGTGGGACATCTTGCTACATGTCTGCGGCATGATGCCCCAGTGCTAGACATCACTATAAACTGTCACAATGCAGACATCATAGCGATATGACTGAACTATTTTTAAAGCTACGTTAAAAATCCAAATCACACACACACACACACACACACAGAGTTTAAGAATTATATCAGTTATCTGCAGTCTACTGTATTCAAGTGAGATCCAACTGCAAACAACATAGATCCTGATTTGCAGATCAGGGTCTATGTTGTTTGTTCAAGTGATTATTCATAGCCAACTGCATAGACGGCAATCTGCCTGTGCATTATACAACAACAGATCTGGGTCTGGGCATTTTGCAGTTGTGCACAATGTATAGGCACGTATATACTGTAGTTACTGATTTATAACTTTTGTATGGTATTTCAGTACTTTTATACTGCAGTCTCTCCAGATGCAGACACATTAAGAGAAGCCTTGCACATTTCTTGTCCTGCACGTGGTCATCCGATTTACTGGAATTTTAGCCAGGTTTGAGAATCATTACAAAGCTGTTTGTATCTGGACAGGCTCCTTGCTTTCATAAAGCTTCAGATGTAAAAGATTTTCAGAATATTGACTTACCATCTAATTATATATTGTAAACCTGATGAAAATCAGCCTAATGGCGTGAAAAACTAGCTTATTTTGCATACATGGATTACCATATATATTTACTTATAAGTCAAGTCAAACTGCAAACAACAAAGACCCTTTTCTGCCTTATTGTATCTTGTTTGTTCTGTTGATCACTCCTAGCAATCTGCACAAGCCCAGATCTGCTGGCACATTATGCACAATCAGATCTGGGTCTGTTCAGTTTGTAGTTGGACTCGACTTCTAAGCAAGTATATACGAAATGTGTCAGGGCATATTTTGAAATGAAAACAGTGGTGATCTTCCCATTATTTGATGTTGAATTGAAGACTCTCATATCAGCATCACATGTATCATAGAATGTATTGTCTGCAGTTTTCATACCTTTTTTGGTTTTTATATTGAGAGATGTTAATATTTCTTAATAGAAGAATAGTGTTTTATACACTACACACAGTTGTGTGGCCCCCCCCCCCCCATTATATTTAATTAATGCACCCCTCCTCACCACCCTTTGAAATGAGCAAATTTGTGAAAGTTGTGCTCAGTTAGTTGGAAGTGAGGTGGTAACAAAACCTGTGTTATTCATAATTATCAACCAGGCTCAATTTGATCACCTGAGTGCTTGACATCAAGATCAGCTGCCATAATTAAGCACCTTCAGACATTTTGTGATTGAGCAATGAGACACATTAATTGATTATATAGTTATTAAAAGCATTTTACCAACTGAACTTGCCATGGTTGTTCAATGGCAGGTATGACTAATTAGTATTTGGTTGTAATATCTTTGCTTTTATGTGAGATTCAAATGCTTATGTGTATGATATAGTATCACTAAGAATTTATCTTCATTCTTTACAAGTTTTTTTATCACACACACATTTGTTTGAAACATAATGAATCTGTTCACAGATAATTTTCTCATATTAAAAAAAATGCTCACCTGAAAATTTAAAATTTGTCATAATGAAAATGCATGAGAGAAAATCTTAACAACATTATCGTAAGTAATAATTTTAAATTTACAGATTATTCTTATACAATAAAAACTGAAAATATCTAATTAAAAAAAGTTTTTAAAAATGCTCTATGCCAGAAAAATTAAAGTACCAAAGAAAAGTTACTTTTCGTTGTCAATTTTTAGTGTATAATAAATTTGTATATAGGACAAAACTATTGACATGGCAATGATAGATCATTCTGACCTACCATTAATATTAATTAATATAATTACGCTAGGTACTTGCATATAATCTAACAGCAAACTGCATTGAGATTTGCCTTCTGTTGCATGATGCACTGGCATATCAGGGTCTATGCAATTTGTTTTATTGATTACTCCTAATGGCAGATCTGGGTCTATGCAGTTTGTAATTGGTTCTAACTTGTGAGTATATTTGGTATTTTTCTCTCTTCAGTTTGGTGTTGTACCAAGGAATTTGATTGTATGTGGTTTAAAGTGTAATCTTTAAAAGTCACAATAGTTTCCAAGGCTGTATTGGTATTCATATCACATTCTAAATATCTTATGTATTTGTTAACATATATTTTTAGAAAATAGGGTCACACTGACCTACTTCTAGGCAAATGAAATATCTTGCATGTCATGCAAGTATTTCACTTTTTGGTTCATACCTATTACTATACTTGTACATTCTACATTTGTGATGCTTATTCAAACCAAAACAGGGTCACTGTGATAATTACTCAAGTCAAAACAGATCACTTTGATAGCTGCAAAAATCAAAATAGGGTCATTGTAATTGTTATTCAAATAAAAACAGGGTCACTGTGATACTTATTCAAATCAAAACATGGTCACTGTGATAGTTACTGAAATCAAAACAGGATCACTGGTACTTATTCAGATAAAAATAGGGTCACTATAATCCTTATTTAAATCAGAACTAGGTCACTGTGAAACTTATTCAGACCAAAAGAACATCACTATGATACTTATTTAATTGTATTTCGGACAGAGTGTATTTGATTCATTTTACTAATATGTCATAACTTTTGATGTAAAACTTTAAATTGTGTTTAAAGTATTATTCAATGCACTGTTTTTAGTTCTTGACTCTTCCTATATATCTCATTATTTGATTTTCAAAGCATAATTTTTGTATCATACACACATTTAGGAGTCATGGTCAATATTATAAATATATGACTTTAAAAATAAATGGAGAATGTTTATTGTGTTAGCAATTACTTGCCTAAAACAAACACTTTTTATATTATCTCACAAAATTCACATTTAAACTTGGACATTGTCCCCACTGGTAGGAGATGTGTAGTTTGGTGTATCCAGAAATAATTTTCCCAGTCTTAATGTTTTATGTTGTTACTAGACAAATCTGGGTCAGATAAAATCATTTATATTATCTGATATTGGATACAAACTGTGTTGTGGTTAAGTAAGTTAAAGTGCTTATAAATAGGAATTTCTGTCTTCATCCATATATCCCCAAAGTGTTCTTTTAATTCTCACTTGAAATTCCCCATTATATCATGTTCAGATTGCAAGTAGAACAGATAAGTTAAGTAAATTACTAGTGGTACAGTGACCTCTCAGGTTACATATTGGAGGTTTATGCATGGGCTTTTAAAGATTTTGTTGTTGTTGTTGTAGAGTTTAACGCCATTTTTCAGCACACGATAGGCTATACATGGCGCCCAGCATTAATGGTGGAGGAAGAACCCAGGAAAACCCAGGAAAGAACCACTGACCCACAAGAAGCTATTGGCAAGCTTTCTCACATACCCACATTAGCCGAATCCGAGACTCGAACCCATGCAGACAGGTGAAATGGCAGTGATCCGTAACGGAGAGCGCTTTAGACCACTCGGCCACTTGGGGCCCCCTCGAATTTTGGCACAAAATGTTCAATCGTTGAAGTAGCAGTCCAAGACATTACTTGTGATGGATTTATCTCTGTGTGTTGGTAAAGGTTCAGGTGGTAAATTTTGTTGAGGTACCAATAATGTTATTGTTCCACAAGTTTTCAAAAGTTTTGCACAATTGATGGACCTCATGCACAAGTTGATTTGGGACTTCTAGCTTGGCACCCATCAGCAAGGTCATCCAGTTTTTCATTTTTGGGGCATCTCTTCTGATTACAGTGATAGATGTCACTAGATAGAGTTGCTGATGTACTGTTGTCGATGTAGCTAGATAGAGTAGCTAATGTACTGTAATAGATGTAGCTAGAGTTGCTGATGTACTGTCGTAGATGTAGCTAGATAGAGTTGCTGATGTACTGTCATAGATGTAGCTAGATGGAGTTGCTGATGTACTGTCGTAGATGTAGCTAGATAAGAGTTGCTAATGTACTGTCATAGATGTAGCTAGATGGAGTTGCTGATGTACTGTCGTAGATGTAGCTAGATAGAGTTGCTGATGTACTGTCATAGATGTAGCTAGATGGAGTTGCTGATGTACTGTCGTAGATGTAGCTAGATAGAGTTGCTGATGTACTGTCATAGATGTAGCTAGATAGAGTTGCTGATGTACTGTCATAGATGTAGCTAGATGGAGTTGCTGATGTACTGTCGTAGATGTAGCTAGATAAGAGTTGCTAATGTACTGTCATAGATGTAGCCAGATAGAGTTGCTAATGTACTGTCATAGATGTAGCTAGAGTTGCTAATGTACTGTCGTAGTTGTAGCTAGATAGAGTTGCTAATGTATTGTCATAGATGTAGCTAGATAGAGTTGCTGATGTACTTTTCATAGATGTAACTCAGTTAATTGCCTGTGTGCTTTCATAGATACTGATAGATCAAGTGTTGATGTCCTTTCTTCAGTGTGGCTAGATAGATTTGCTGATGAACTTTCATAGATGTAGCTAAATATAACTGCTGTTGTACTTGCTTTGGTGTAGCTATATAGAGTTGCTGATGTACTCTCATCAATGTAGCTAGATAAAGTTGCTGATCTACTCTCATAAATGTAACTAGATAGAGTTGTTGATGTACTGGCATAGATGTAGCTAGATAGAATTACTGATCTACTACTAAGATAAATGTAGCTAGATAGAATTGCTGATGTACTTTCATAGGAGTAACTAGATAGAGTTGCTGATGTACTTTCATAGGAGTAACTAGATAGAGTTGCTGATGCACTGTTATAGATGTAACTCAGTTAATTGCTATTGTACTTTCATAGTTGCTGATAGATCAAGTTGTTGATGTAATTTCATAAATTTAGATAGAATTACTGATCTACTACTAAGATAAATGTAGCTAGACAGAGTTGCTGATGTTGTTGTTGTTGTGGGGATTAACGCCATTTTTCAGCACATGATAGGCTATACATGGCGGCCAGTATTAATGGTGGAGGAAGAACCTGGGTAAACCCTGGAAAGAACCACCGACCCACGAGAAGCTACCTGCAAGCTTTCTCACATACCCACACTGGCTGAATCCGAGACTTGAACCAGCGCAGACAGAGGTGAGATGGCAGTGATCCGTAATGGAGAGCACTTTAAACCACTCAGCCACTTGGGGCCCCTAGTTGCTAATATACTCTCAAAGATGTAAATAGAGTCACTGATGTAGTCTTATAGAAATAACTAGATAGAATTGATGATGTAATAATAATAATAATGAGGACTTTGTATAGCGCCTAATCTTTAGAAGCTCTAAGATAAAAAACATATATAATGAAATGATTACAAACACAAACACCATGACATTAGAAAAGATAGAGAGAAAAATAAGAAGAAAAAAAACAAAAAACATGCTGACAATATTTAAGGTAGGAAACATTATTAAGACTTTATGTTTGTTCTTGCAGTCGAAATAAGTGAGTTTTGAGAGCACTTTTGAATGTGATCACTGTGTCTTTGTGTCTAAGTTCAGTGGGCAATTCATTCCACGTTGCTCGGCCCTGGTATGCAAAGAACGCTGTCCATATGACTTTGTTTTCATAGTGGGAATAATGAGTATACGATTGTCAGAAGAGGAGCGTAAGTATCTTGTTGGTGTGTACACTTGGGTGAGGTCGGATAGGTATGATGGACTAGAGTCCGTCAATGAAACGTAGCACAGAGAACAAATTTTGTGTTTGATTCTGGATCGAATGGATAGCCAGTGTAGGGTACAGAGCATCAGGGAGGTGTGCTCTGATTGTGATACTCTAAGTATGAACCGAGCAGCTGTGTTTTTAACTTTTTGAAGTTTTTGGAGTAGATATTGAGATGAACTAGACAGAATTGAGTTACAATAGTCCAGTCTTGAAAGTACTAATGAAACACATAAGTGTTTTAGTGGCATCAACTGAAAGATATTTGCAAATGGAGCTGATGCGTCTCAGCTCAAGATATGCAGCCTTGCATATGTTCATGACATGTTGGTGCAATGTAAGAGTACTTTCCAGAGTAACACTTAGGTTTTGTACTGATTGTGTGAATTTAATGTTGGTGTTGCTGATATTTACTGTTTGAGATAAAGGATGTGAATGAGAAAGTCTTTGTGTTGTAATCAGATTGGCCTCAATTTTATCATCATTCTTCTGCAGCTTGTTACATGTCATCCATGATTTCACATCAGAAATGCACCTCTCTACACCTTGGATGGTAGCATCAACTTCAGTTGGGTGGCTAGATTTGTATATTTGGGTGTCATCATCGTACAATTGGTGAGACACTTGATGATGATCTATGACACTTGAGAGTGGCTGAGTGTATAGAATGAAGAGAACAGGTCCAAGTACAGACCCCTGTGGAACACCACAACATAGATCAACGGGGCTGGAGTGTATTCTATTTGCAGACACAATTTGTGTCCTGTTGACTAAGTAGGACTTGAACCACAGTAAGGCTGTATCATGAATGCCAAATACATGCTGGAGATGGTGAAGTAATACATCATGGTCTATTGTGTCAAATGCTGCAGACAAATCAAGGAGGGTGAGGACTGTAATCTTTTCGCTATCCAAAGCAGAGAGAATGTCATTAACTACTTTTAGAAGAGTAGTTTCAGTACTGTGGCAAGGGTGATAAGAAGATTGTACATTGCAAAAATGACTGTTTGAATTCAGTTGAGATACAAGCTGGGATAGAACAACTTTTTCTAAGATTTTTTATATGAATGGGAGATTACAAACTGGGCGGTAGTTCTTTAAATCGTTATGGTCTAGTGTTAGTTTCTTCAGCAGAGGCTTTACAATGGCAGTTTTGAAAAATGATGGGAGTTCCCCTGATGAGAGAGAGGTATTAATAGCATCAGTTAGTGAGGCAATACTGTATCTGATCACTCAAGCAGCAGTGATGTTGGAATTGGATCAAGTTCACATGACTTTGGTGCACTCTTCATCAGGATTGTACGTACAAAATCCATATAGGCAGGTTCAAATGCTGCTAATGGTTGCCGCTCAAATTCTATATCCCAACTGTATGGCGATGACGAGTCAATTGAAATTGTGGTGTCAGGCTTATCTCTAATGGTTTGTACTTTGTCACGAAAGAAATTTGCAATGAAATGTCCGGAAGGTCAGCTGGAGAGAAGGTAGTTGGAAGTGGTGTAGATTTGTTCCTGGACATTAGCTTGTTAGTAATCTCGAAGAGCTCTTTGCAGCTGGAACTTTCCATGATCTTAGTAGTGTAGTGGGCTGATTTCACTGCATGGACTATATTTGTGACATTCTTCTTAGTGGCTACATAGATTTGCTTATGAATAGTGAGTCTAGTGGAAAGCCAAAGCCTTTCAGCTTTACGGTGGTCTCTTTTAGCAGTGCGAAGCTGGTCCCTAGCACTGCTATACCATGAAGAACACTTTTGAATCGATACTCTGCACTTGGTAGCTGGGGCATGTTTGTCGAGCAATGAAAGCAGGCAGTTATCGAGTTGTTCTGTTGTAGGAGGTAAGCAAGTTGTTAGGTTTGCTTGGATGTCATGCATTAGTTTGGTTCTATTTATCATACAGAGGTTTCTCTTTAGTAGCAGATAATTGTTGTTGTTGTTGTAGGATTTAACACCATTTTTCAGCACACGATAGGCTATACATGGCGGCCAGTATTAATGGTGGAGGAATAACCCGGGAAAACCCCGGAAGGAACCACCAACCCACGAGAAGCTACTGGCAAGCTTTCTCACATACCCACATTGGCTGAATCCGAGACTCGAACCCACATAGGCAGAGGTGAGATGGCAGTGATCCGTAATGGAGAGCGCTTTAGACCACTCAGCCACTCGTGGCCCCCAGTAGCAGATAAAGGTGGAGAGTTAGGGACTGATACGTCAAGATGGCATATAATGCAGAGGTGATCTGATGCAAGTTCATGCGATAGCAGGGAGGACTGTAAAATGTTATCATCAGGTTTGTGAAGAATCCAGTCTAAGATGTGACTGGGTTTATGGGTGGGTTGGTTAACTGACTGAGGTTGAAAACGTTAATGGAATCTATGAGTTTTGATGTGTTTGGGTTTCCAGGCCAGTCACAGTGAAAGTTGAAATCTCCAAGAATAATCAGGTTGCCACCTATCGAATTTCCATACTCCAGGAGATTCGGAAACTGGTCCAATAAGAGAGATTCAGTCAGCTTGTTTTTTCTACTAGGAGGAGGGCGGTATAGGCAGAAAAATGGACTGACCTTTGCTCCAGTGTGAGTGTGGTTTGAACTAGTTCAAACGATGTGTGGTAGAAATTGAATGTTGTGGTGTGGTTAAGATGTTTGACCATTGAGTTCTTTGTGATGACAGCAATTCCACCTCCGCAAGAGTTACGGGAGAACGACTTGATGGAGTAACCAGTGGGTCTTAGATCTGCACACTTGGGCTCATTGTCTGATGTTTTTAGCCATGTTTCTGTCAGGAAAAAGACCTCAATATTCTGGTTGTTGATAAAATTAACTATTTATGTGAGCTGTTCTGGTGGTCCTACTGATTGGGCATTGAATAATGCAATACGCAGAGGTATCTCTTGGCTAGTTGACACGAAGGTTGGCAAATTCATAGGGATTTGAAATAGGTTATCTAAATTAATGGTCAAATTTTTAAATTGGCGAGCCGGAAAAGTCATAAGGGAGATAACTGTAATTCTTCCTGTTCTATGCCGCCCAGCTTTGAAATAACGTTTCATTTTTCGCTTCTGTTTACATTTACTGTTATAGATTTAACTAGAATTTACTGTTATAGATGTAGCAAGAATTTACTGTTACAGATGTAGCTTGAATTTACTGTTACAGATGTGGCTAGAATTTACTGTTGTAGATGTAGCTTAGATTTACTGTTATAGATGTAGCTAGAATTTACTGTTATATATTTAGCTAGAATTTACTGTTACAGATGTAGCTAGAATTTACTGTTATAGATGTAGCTAGAATTTACTGTTATATATTTAGCTAGAATTTACTGTTACAGATGTAGCTAGAATTTACTGTTACAGATGTAGCTAAATTTACTGTTACAGATGTAACTAGAATTTACTGTTATAGATGTAACTAGAATTTACTGTTATAGATGTAGCAAGAATTTACTGTTATAGATGTAACTAGAATTTACTGTTATAGATGTAGCTAGAATTTACTGTTACAGATGTGGCTAGAATTTACTGTTGTAGATGTAGCTTAGATTTACTGTTATAGATGTAACTAGAATTTACTGTTATAGATGTAACTAGAATTTACTGTTATAGATGTAGCAAGAATTTACTGTTATAGATGTAGCTAGAATTTACTGTTATATATTTAGCTAGAATTTACTGTTACAGATGTAGCTAGAATTTACTGTTACAGATGTAGCTAAATTTACTGTTACAGATGTAACTAGAATTTACTGTTATAGATGTAACTAGAATTTACTGTTATAGATGTAGCAAGAATTTACTGTTATAGATGTAACTAGAATTTACTGTTATAGATGTAGCTAGAATTTACTGTTATAGATGTAGCAAGAATTTACTGTTATAGATGTAACTAGAATTTACTGTTATAGATGTAGCTAGAATTTACTGTTATAGATGTAACTAGAATTTACTGTTATAGATATAGCTAGAATTTACTGTTATAGATGTAGCTAGAATTTACTGTTACAGATGTAGCTAGAATTTACTGTTACAGATGTAGCTTAAATTTACTGTTATAGATATAGCTAGAATTTACTGTTATAGATGTAGCAAGAATTTACTGTTACAGATGTAGCTAGAATTTACTGTTACAGATGTAGCTTGAATTTACTGTTACAGATGTAGCTAGAATTTACTGTTACAGATGTAGCTTAAATTTACTGTTATAGATATAGCTAGAATTTACTGTTATAGATGTAGCAAGAATTTACTGTTACAGATGTAGCTAGAATTTACTGTTACAGATGTAGCTTGAATTTACTGTTACAGATGTAACTAGAATTTACTGTTATAGATGTAACTAGAATTTACTGTTATAGATGTAGCAAGAATTTACTGTTATAGATGTAACTAGAATTTACTGTTATATATTTAGCTAGAATTTACTGTTACAGATGTGGCTAGAATTTACTGTTGTAGATGTAGCTTAGATTTACTGTTATAGATGTAACTAGAATTTACTGTTATAGATGTAACTAGAATTTACTGTTATAGATGTAGCAAGAATTTACTGTTATAGATGTAGCTAGAATTTACTGTTATATATTTAGCTAGAATTTACTGTTACAGATGTAGCTAGAATTTACTGTTACAGATGTAGCTAAATTTACTGTTACAGATGTAACTAGAATTTACTGTTATAGATGTAACTAGAATTTACTGTTATAGATGTAGCAAGAATTTACTGTTATAGATGTAACTAGAATTTACTGTTATAGATGTAGCTAGAATTTACTGTTATAGATGTAGCAAGAATTTACTGTTATAGATGTAACTAGAATTTACTGTTATAGATGTAGCTAGAATTTACTGTTATAGATGTAACTAGAATTTACTGTTATAGATATAGCTAGAATTTACTGTTATAGATGTAGCTAGAATTTACTGTTACAGATGTAGCTAGAATTTACTGTTACAGATGTAGCTTAAATTTACTGTTATAGATATAGCTAGAATTTACTGTTATAGATGTAGCAAGAATTTACTGTTACAGATGTAGCTAGAATTTACTGTTACAGATGTAGCTTGAATTTACTGTTACAGATGTAGCTAGAATTTACTGTTATAGATGTAGCTTAAATTTACTGTTATAGATGTAGCTAGAATTTACTGTTTTAGATTTAGCTAGAATTATCTTATGTAGATGGAGCTTGATAGAATTGAAATCGTAGTCTCATGCATATGCTATAGTGAGTTGCCAATGTACTTGAATAAACATAGGTCATTGTTAATGTACTCCTTGTTGTTAATAGATTTATGGATATTGATGTAATTTCATAGATGTAGCTAGTTAGAGTTGCTAATATCCTTACAGATGCTAGATGGAGTCGCTTATACACACTTGTTCATGCAGCTGGATAGAACTGCTAATATACACTAATAAATGACAGAAACAAACACTCCATGTGTTAACCCAGTTGAGGTGCAGACAATCTCTCCAGGAGATCTAAGCATTCTTCAGAATAAATCCACCTGTGGTACAGATAAATACAGTAGACTTTTATTTATAACTTTTTGGATTAGCTTCCAGTCTGGGTGGATGCTTCTAATAGTGATAAAAATGCTATTTTCCATGGAGGAGTTTTATATGAAGACATCATTAGCCATGTATTAGAAAGGACTACAGGTCCTAATCAATCACAAATGAATGTCATCAAGTCAGACCTGCACCAACCCAACCAATGATCTTCACTGTTGGCAACTGCAGTTAGGAATCTGTTGATGGTCTGCATGATCCATCATCAAAATGATACCCCAGCTGAATACAAGATTACAAGGTGCTTGTTCTATACAGCAGTGGTTTTATATTACTGTATTCAGCTTTTACATGTTGTTACTAATATAAATTATTTGCATATTTTTAAAATATAATTGGAGTGAATTGTTTAGTAACCTTGTTTTTGATGTCTCCTAGTGTTGAATATACGCTCACTTATAAGCCAATCCTAGTTACAAACTACACAGACCTCGAAGCAACAATTTGCATGTAACAGTTGTTGTTGTTGTTGTAGGGTATAACGCCATTTTTCAGCACACGTTAGGCTATACATGGCGGCCAGTATTAATGATGGAGGAAGAACCCGGAAAATCCCCGGAAAGAACCACCGACCCTCAAGAAGCTACTGGCAATCTTTCTCACATACCCACATTGGCCGATTCCGAGACTCGAACCCACGCAGACAGAGGTGAGATGGCTGTGATCCGTAACGGAGAGCGCTTTAGACCACTCGGCCACTTGGGGCCCCTGCATATAACAGAAGAATCTGCTGATTTTTGATTGCAAAATATGCTGCTTGTATTGAAACGAAGTGCTATCGGAAAGTTTTGATAGTCTTTGGTGATTCTGGCAATAGCATGTGGCAACATGTACCATATGTATTCACTTATAAATCAGGCTATAGCATGTGGCAGCATGTACCGTATGTATTCACTTGTAAATCAAGCCCAGCTGCATATTGTACAAACCCGTATCCACCATTACATAATGCACTGGCACATATGGGTTTATGCAGGTTGTTAGGAGTAATGAGATAAACAAAATAGACTTGATCTGGTGGCATATTGTGCTGTGACAGATTGGGGTATATGTTGTTTGCAGTTGGTTTCAACTTATAAGTGATTATAGACAGTAAATCTTTGTCTTAGCTTTTGCTTAACAATTTCTGTAAACAGATGTCCTCCATTATATTCTTCAGAGAGAATCATTGATATAAATGGAATGCTCTACGAATAAAAGGGTTAGGAAGACCAGTTTTCAGATTAATGGAGTTTTACTGCTATTGAATTAGCTTATTTTAATTTTTTTGTTTATATCCTAGAAATTTTAAAAAGTGAATACATGTAGTTGCTAGAAGTTTAAAAATGTGCAAAAATATTCAACTTTTTTGACAATCTACAACTTCATTCTTAATTTGCTTAGACTAATACAACCTTTTTGACAATCTACAACTTCATTCTTACTTTGCTTAGACTAATACAACCTTTTTGACAATCTACAACTTCATTCTTAATTTGCTTAGACTAATACAACCTTTTTGACAATCTACAACTTCATTCTTAATTTGCTTAGACTAATACAACCTTTTTGACAATCTACAACTTCATTCTTAATTTGCTTAGACTAATACAACCTTTTTGACAATCTACAACTTCATTCTTAATTTGCTTAGACTAATACAACCTTTTTGACAATCTACAACTTCAT